>CADEBD010000494.1:2104841-2704841 GCA_902825455.1 Arctia plantaginis
CTACTACTTATTACAAAATGTAACAAAAAAAAAAATGTTTTTGCTAAGTAAACATCAAAACTTTTCGCATAACACATTAAAAACGGGAACTTTCCGTGTATTAAAATTATTTTAATATTTGTACAGTCTTTTGTTCTACTTTGAGTTAATTCATTTATAATAGGATTAAAAAAGTCTGGTTACCGTATTAAAGTTTAGCTTGGAATCAGGGGAATCAGAGTCATGTCTGAGAGGGTAAAAGTTATTATTATTGTAAAAATTTATATTTGATTTACTACTACTGTACTACATTACACGGGGAATTAGTTTAAAAAAAACAACATCAACAGGGACGACTAGAGGAAAGAGACTCTCTCTGAAGTAGTGATTTTGAAATATTAAACTTTGCCTCTTTCACCGAAAAAAGTTTTTAAGTTGAAAGCTTATTTGTTAAATTTAAATAGGTATCTTCATTTTTACCAAAAAGGTCTCCAAAGCTCGTGTTAACGTTGTGTACAGAAACTTTACCACATTGTTAGATGCGTAACGAAAACTTTTTTTTTTTTCTTGGTTTTTTTTGTTTCGGATATCTCTACCCCAAAAGGGTCTGAATTGTTATCAACCCACGATAAACCCTTTCCTTTTAAAAATGACGCACGAAAAAATTTTAAATGGGAATTTTAAAATTAATTGAAAAATTTTTTAGTTTTTTTTTTTTTTTTTTAATGGACCTTTTTTTCAAAAGGATTATTTAAAAGTCAACTTTTTTTCATATTTAACCATCAGATATTTGCACAACCATAATACCCCCTATTAATCGTTAACATAGAGTCTCTAGGATGCCCCTGGTGCGATCCGCCGGAGTGAGAGTGCCGTCGCGCTGTCGGTACCGTTCTGCCTAACCTCGAAGCTTGGGTAGCTAGGTTGCGTCACCTACGGACTGATGGAGGCACTCACTGCCAGCACTGTGCAGCCGACTGAGACTCCGCCCAGCACACGCTGGAAGACTCCCCTGCGTGGGCGTCTGATCCCGAAGTCCTGGTCTACCTAATCGGTCGAGATCTGTCTCCGCCAGCAATCATTGATGCCTTGCTGGCGGCTGTGGAGGGATGGGGCACAGTGGTCTTCCGGTGAGGCTCTAATGCTTCAGAAAGAGACCGCTGAACAGGATCGGAAGAGGGCCGACCCCGAGCTTAGAGGACGTCGGCAGTGACACCAACCGTCGACGGGGCCGCGTTACGCCAAAGAGTGGGGACCTCTGGTGGCAGATTAATTATTGCGATAGGAGATAGGATGTCGGCCTAATCGCATTAAGATGCGATCGGGCCGCCACGCCGCGATTGAATGGGGAAAGTCATTTGCCCTGGGATAAGGCCTGATTAGGCGTGGTGTCTATTCGGAGAGGACCTGAAATCACATGGTCTGGGTACAGAGTAGAGCGCCGAGGCTGGCTTTCATGATGGTTTTTAGTGGAATCACCATATAATCCTGGTTCCTGAGTCCCCCAGGAGCAGGAAATCCGAAGGGATTTTCCATACCGTCAACAAAAAAAAAACCAAAAAAAAGATGCTCCCCAGTGGCACACCACACCACACGTTTCAAATTGCCTCTTCTTAAACCAAAGGCTGGGTGAGATATGATTCTTTCAAGTAACTCATGTTAAATAGTTAATATCATAAAATGCTGTAATTAATTCAACCTTATCTAGCTTTATCTAGTATTAATTCTTTGGTTAGCAAAAACTTATAACTGAACTCTACACCAACATGAAATATGAAACAAATATAACAGTTATCTCAGCTCCGTCGATGCACTTGCGTAAATCAAGCGAGTTATTAAAAAAACAAACATCTACTTATATTCTTTGATGCCTAAACAACTATTGTTTTAAATAATCTTAGTTAAAACAAGAAATCTTTTCCAAAAAAAAAAACAAGGTGAGTGAGTTCAAATGATAATAATAATATAAGTTGTTGTAGACTAACAAGTTGCCGCTATGTTTTATTTATATCTACACGTGTTTATTCTCCTTGGTACGTAGACGGCTTTGGTTAGTCTGTATTGAATCTTAACAAGGTATACTATCGTTAGTCAGCGATAAGAAATTCTTGTGCGTTTTAACTTGTGATGGAAAAAATGGAATTAAGAGACAGTTAGTATTGAATTGTTGTTTTTTATAGTTTTTATTCATGTGTGATCTTTTTTTTATGTTTGTGCTTATATTTAATAGAACAACATTTTTGTTACGTAGTAAAGTTGTGATATAAGTGATTAGTAAATCAGGTTACTATTCGTGTACTGAAACTTTGGATTTAATTTTACTTTACTTAGTCTACCTTTCCATCCTAATATTTTAGATAAATTGTAGTCAGTTACAGTGAATTTAAAACATTTTAGTGAAACCTTCTGCAGGTTTTACTGAGCGGTATCGTGTGATAAAAGACGATTTAATCATTTACTCTCTTTTTATTCAATTTTTATTCAATTGTAATATTCCAAGGAATAAATCTATAATGTAAATTTTTAAAACTACATTATCGATAACTTCTAAAAATATTATTCATGTGATTTTAATAATTTGTTTTAAAGTTAAAATCTGGACAAGATCAAATTTGATATATTCATTATGAAAATATTTAAAACGATAACGTGAAGCAACGTACACTGTATTCGGTATTACACAATCTAAAAATAAAATCTATGCAAACAGTTAGTCGGGTCGAATTTTAGAGTTAAACACGTATAAATTAGAATCAGTAATAGTGAGGAAACATTCACTAGATAAACACTGAGCATTAAATAACAGGAGATGTGGTTCGACACGGATTTAATCGCTTTGAATCCAAGAAACATGAGTGTTGTTGTATCACAATATTTCAATAATACTGAAATCTAGTGCTTAAAAGTTTTAAAATCATCATTTGATGACTGGCCTGTTGGTCTAGATGTTAGTAATCCTGACTGCTAAGTCAGAGGTCATGGGTCCGATTCCCACCCAGGACAAATATTTGTGTGATGAGCACGACCATATGTTCTGTATCTGAGTGTAATTTATTTATAATATGTATGTATTTAAAAATATAAAAGTATATTAATAACTAGTCTGGTTACCATAGTACAGGCTCCGTGTATCACATCATGTGTCAAGTTACAATTGTTATTTGAAGCGCTAAGAAAATACCAACCCGTCTGGCCAGCGTGGTATAGTAGACCATAACCTCCTTTCTAAGGAAAGGGCAGCAGTGGACTATTGTAGGCTGTTAATAAGAGAAGAGACGACGACAAACGATCCATTCAATGGTAGCAATAGGCTTGCCCCCTTGTTACGTGAATGGGACTGGTATTATAATGAGTTACATGTGGGTTTTTAAGTATGCCTCTGTCTACCCCTTTAAGGATAGAAAACATGAGTGTGTGTATTTAATTCTACTTCTCTTCTCTTCTTCTTTGCTCCCAATCAAGCAAAACATTAGTTGTAGGTGAGAGATGCTTACAGATTAATATGGGAGATTAAAAGTAATTACCTGAGCATTCACGAAAACCCATGCTTTGCAAGGAGCTTGTCTTTAGGGGACGGGGTTTGATAATAATTTAAACATGCCGAAAGAAAGCAATCCCGCTTTCTCGCACAAGAGAGTTGGACAACAATAGAGCGTGGTTTACATTTTATAATATCGCATTCCTTGACTAGACTGTTAACTAATTTGCTTAAGTTTGAAGCTATGCTGAGTAGGTTTCCTTTCTCCTTTTTAGAACACACTAGATCTTAACGTTATTATCGCAGGCCTGCTGTTCAGTGAAATTAATTCGTTTCGTTAAATTACGAAGAGGTGCCTCAATTTGCACGATTTCAATTTCAGGAGTTTTAACAAGTGTTTTGTAGTCAACCAAGTCCTTTATTTCCTAAATCTTTACCTTATTTATATAGCAGAAAGCACTAATTTCTTTAGAAATGGTATTAACCCGAACTATAAAATAATGCTACTAAAACGGAATGATTTTCTAACTCGGCAATACTGTAAATTCAACCACTTTTACTATAGTAAATTTAAAGCTATTCTAATGCAAATCTCACCTCTTATCGTATTATTCCATGATTTTAAAACTCTTTGATATTATCCACTTACAATGTTACTAGTGTTCACAAAATGCTTTCACACAAGTTTATCAGTGTTTAACAAAAAAAAAATTTGTAATGCGGATCACTACGATAGCAGGTTTATTCTGACGTAACCACTTTTCATTAGCAAATAAATGTCTTTAGCATGCGTTATTTTATAGGACCTTAAAGGAACTTATATCATACTTGTCTTTTATTTAAAGACTTGTCGAAAGACTTGTTGAAAGAATTGTCTAAAAACTAAACACTTTACCAGAGTATATTTACTCTGGTAAAGTTGTTAGTTTTTAGACAATTGCGTCAAAATATACTTAGTAGTAGTAGCTTAACAAGGTTAAGTGACCACAATAAAACATCAATTCGAAGATTTCTGTTTCATTGTGGCATCTAGGCCGATTAAGGATCAAATTAGAATGGATACCATTCCTGGATTTTGTATATTTTTCTTTTAGTAAATTTACTAAGAGAGGGAGATGCTGTAATATATATTGTTATAGTAGCCTAGAGCACGTCACAAAACCATTGTTTTATCTCTTTACATATACCTACTGTAAAAACTCTTTACTTAAATATTAAACAACGAGACGAGCCACAGTTTATATATGGCTGCTTAAAAAGTTTGTTTTTATTTATAGGTAAAATGGCCGGTGCACCTCCAGATAAACCTCCACCATATTCAGAAAGTTTTCAAAATCCAGGAGGTCCTAATATGACACTTCCAACAGCACCACCAATTCGACCAGTTGTTCATACAGTGGTTATGCAGCAGATGGGACCCAGATCAACAACCATTGTATGCAAATCTTGCAATCATCAGATACAGACTAGAGTGGAATTCCAACCAACTACGAAGACTCATCTGTTTGCTCTTGTATTATGTTTAATTGGGTAAGTTGTATGTTTTCTCTACTAGCGAGATATAGGAAATTGGTATTTATGTTAAATTCTGGGAAACCATCCAAACAGTTTTGTAGTGATTACTACAACATAGGATGATGCATTGTACCATTAGCAGTGTTTACATAATCAGCTATAGATTAGAGGAGTAGAATGTACTAGTAATTACGTATGAGCAACAACTCACTTTACTCTTTGATTGCCTTTTTGGAGTTTGACATATTTACGTCATTGCTTAATTCTAATAACTGTAAATATTCATTTGAAATTTGGCTTAGCTATTAAAACTATCCGGTTTTAATATTTGCCTTGAAAACAACATGTTTCAATTTAATCAAATAACTAGTTATAAAAAATACAGTAAATTAGTTATATACATTAGTTTATATGTGTAGTGTTTTAATAAGTTGGGTATTATTTCAAACTTTACAGACTGAAAATTAAAGTAAAGTTTGCTTATGCGAATAAAGTAAGATTTATTAATTGGCACTATAAAATTTTCAAAATAATGCTAGCTCTCATGTTGCTATTATTAAATAGGTTTATATAAAGCAAAGTACATTAACATTTTATGTTTTATTTGTCACTGGTATATTTTGCTGTTCCTTTTCAGGTGTTGGCCATTTGCGTGTTTACCCTACTGTATGGACTCCTGCAATAGCGCTGACCATTACTGTCCAAGCTGCAACGCTTATATAGGAAGTTACGTCAACTGAACTTCTACTATTTTACTTTTAATAATATGAAAGTGATCTCAAGCTACTAATAATGTTTGGGGTCTTAGATTTATTGTTGTACTTATCAAATTGCCTTGCACTCAAAACATATTTCAGTGGACTATTGAAATTGTATCGGATGTAAAGTGAGGGGTAATAAAAACATTTAAAAGGCGTAAAAACTTCAAATACGACTGTTTATGTTAGTTATGTCCAATTTATGCTAATAGAGACACGCTAGACAAATAAATACGTTTATAGCATCGCAGCGCTCTATTGTATGTTTTATTATGGCGGACCACAGCGAGCATTCATCAGCAGTTTGAGATGTAACAATCCCTGAACATTTTAAGCATTACGTTACAATACTGCCTCACTCACTGATGAACATATGCTTGTAAGGTAATAAACCATAATTATATTTTAAGCTTTCGCGTACAGTCCAATAAACCTTTTTACAACATCTCAGTCCCACTATTTTAACTGCTAAAATGGTGTACACTGTTGGTACATATTGCTTCACGGAGTTATAAGCTGTCTTATTCAAACCCACGGATGTAAAGGTCAAACCGAGATACTAGCGAATGCTCCCAGTGAGAACCACCTTTATGTAATTATAATACAATAATAAACAATTAATCAGTCATCTTCATCAGTAAAATAAATATAATATGTCAATTGTATTGTATATTGTGCTTGTAAATTGATTATTGTTATGTGTGATGTATATTTTTTTTAAACTTTCAAAATGTGATTTGTGTTAGAGCACTTTCTGTAATCAGTCTAGCAGAAGATGTAAACAGATACATAGATAATATAATAAACATTGCAAATTCGTTTTAGGGTTAATGACTTTGTTCTTTGTGTTTTATTCTTGTCACCTTCCTTTTTTATAAATATAGGTGGCCAACTAGTAAACGGGTCACCCGGTCAATTTTTGGAAACAAAAAGAAGTCGCAGGGTGTGAGGTCCGAGCTGTAAGACGGATGCGTCATCAGTTCCACATTTGAAGCCTTCAAATAGGCTTCTGTTAACTTATCGGAATGTGAGGATGCGTTATCGTGTTGAAGGAGGACATTGCTTCAAGGACGCTTTTGGCGTACTTTTTCTAAGACTCTGGGCAAGTAAGTGTTGACATAGCAATCTGGAGTCTCTGTCCTTTGATCTTCGATAATGTCCTCATTTGCCGAAAAAAAAGAAAATATTTTATTACCATTGCTTCAATTTTTCTTAACTTTCGTCGGCAAATCTTTAAAAGGAAAGACCTACTCTGCCAACTGGCTTTTTCTTTCGGATTCAAAGCAATACATCCAGGTTTCGTCACCTGTCACGATATTATAGACAGCCAATGACTGACCTCCGTTAAACTTTTTATTATTTTACAGCACTACTGGACAGGCAGGCGTTCCTGGCCCTTCGTTAAGTTATGCGGTATACAAGTCATCGAGTGCAAAGCTTCCGAACCTTCAGATGCACATGTAAAATGTTTTGCACTTGACTCATTCCAATGCATAACAAATCACGAATTTGCTGGCAAGTATTTATTTGTAAACTTCAATAAGTTTTCGCACGATATCAATATTAGAATCTGTAACCGTAGTCGCCGGCCGACCTTCACGTACCTCGTCATAAATTCTCCAAACCACGAATACACAGAGCTGCGACATGACGCTTCATCACCAAATGCCAATTGAAGTCGCTGGCAACTCTCTTGTTGACTTAAGCCAAAACTAAAATCATAAAAAATCAATGAATGCATATGTTCACGGGTTAAATTAATTTTGATAGCGACACACAATTTTCGAAAGGACTATACAATAAAAAAAAAATGACAGTCAATAAAAAAAAAGTAACATGTTTCCAAAGACTTCCATTTTCGAATTCCATAATTGTTTTTTCATTCTTTTATTGTAAGTGGCCAGATCCAGAAAGTTTCAGTATGCCCCATCTTCTTCTTTTTGTTAATCTATACTATTTAAAAACTTGATAAGAGATACGTGTACGATATTTTCATTTTTTATTAAATCAATACAGAAATTAATAAGTTACGGCAAAATATTTCGAATTATATTTGATCAGTTCTTTTGCTATTATTTGTTAGTAAAACTGTTTTTTTTTTAATACATTAAAATTATTAAATTCGTTTGTAAAATATATAAACCATTTATAAATTATAACCCAAAAGAAAAACTGGCACTATATAGTGCTTAATTCTAATGCCTTGCACTCAAAACATGTTTTAGTTCTCGAGGATACCCTCGACAACAGTTTCTAGGTTCTGAAATTTGTGCCTGTCCTGTGACTAACCCATGTTTTCTTAATCCTTGGGTTTTTTCTTCAGAGTCTTTATTGTTCCTGGATTAAGTTAACATAACAAAAAGGTTCATTATAAGATGCTACTACTTAAAAATTTCAAAAGACACTAATTTATATTTCTCTACGTCTTGAAATAATGATAGCCGCTTAATTAGAAAAAGAGGAACAGTAAATATCCTTTTGAAATAAAATAGTTTAACCTCAGTATACTCTGTTGATGAAACTAGTACAGTGAGAAAGAAACAACGTAAATTTAAGAAGATTCTGTTGTTATTTAATATGAACTCCGCGTATTGAGTCTGCCAACATAAACTGAGTTTTTCCAATTAGTTTCCTTTTAAAATTACTATTACTAACATCTATGTATGTATGTATATTACTAACATCTATGCCATATGTATACAAGTAATTATTTTCATAATATTAATTTAAAAAGTCTAATCAATTGAATTGTAAATTCGGTTAGAACACATATTATTAGATTTATTTACCATTTTTATAAATATACAAATTATCACCACCATAAAAATAAAAAGGAATTTCAAAAATTCGCTAATCTATGTAGGTGATAAGATAGATTACAAATAAGTAAATGGTAACGCCTTACCAACCTCAAACCGCAATAACTTCTAACTATAACTTGAAAATATTAACTAATAGTATGTGTTGTCACAGGGACAGGTAGGTACTGGTTAAGCGTGTAGGGATCTGGGTACACAGGCCAAACGTTAGAATCAGGTATACTTTTAAGTTCTTCGACGTACGACGACTTGGGTGCACAAGCATAACTAGACAACATACAATCACTGATGTAGGACACTTGACTATTTTAAACATTTTAAACGCAAAATTATCGATGGTCCTAATTGAATTTAATATAAATTAATTATATGCATAGTATAGTATATTTTCAGAAGTACTTTTTTAAATTAAATTTTTATTATGGTTTTTTTATTCTGATAAACTTGCTACAATACCACTATAACCTAGTCTGTTGATCTCGTAAAGTGTATAAATTTTGATTTTATAATTATGTTGTCTATATGTTAATGCGGTGCATATTTGTAATTGGAGTAGCACGTGTACTTAGTTTAAAATAATGAATGTATGTGAATGTTTGTGTTTATTCTATATGTCTTAAACAATTTATTTATTTCCATCTAAACGGTCATGTTCATTTTGCAGTCACTTGTACTGGGTGGGAATCGAATACACAATCAATACGAAAATTAAGTAATGTGGAAAGCAATATATTTTCAGTTCAAATGTAGCATCATCATCTACCTTATCCAAATAAAGTAACGGACTTATTAAAGTATATTTATTATAATCTAACATACTATTACTACTAATCTAACATATTTTAAAAATCGTACTTATCTAGTCATTACAAACATATCTTACACTAAAACCGATAAAATAAAACAATATTGAAAAAGAGCACTAAAAATTAAAAAAATATTACAAATCGAAGTAAAAAAACTATAAGAAGTTCCCCTTAATACAACAGGTAACATTATAATAGCAATAGTTTCTTCTAGTCTGTTTGAAGCCCGCTTGGCACCGACTTCACAATAAGTAATACTGGTTTACGTCAGCTTTGCCTTAGCACAATAAAAAGAAGACCTAAGAGTTCAATTCAATTCTCATAAAACATCGCCGATTTTGTTAAATAATAAAGGCCAACTAGATGAATTACATGCACAAACTTATCAACTACTTAATAAAGCATTAAAAATAATAATATTAATGGAGATGTGCGTAACCCAATTTAGCTCGTTCAGCATGTGTTCCGCATGACCCCCTATGTGTTTTGGCACCGACTTCAAATAGACTAGAAGGGACTATAGCTATTATATTATTACCTGTTAAATTGAGGGTACTTATTTTAGGTTTTTTACTTAGATTTGTAAATTTTAAATTTTTAGTGGTTTTTGTCAGCATTGTTTGAACTTGTCGGTTCAACTTTTTTTAAAGGCTTTTATTTATGATAAGCTTGAACTTAAAAAAATATTTAACAGTGTATTAAAACAAAATAAAATATACATCAAAGTGTTCTACAATCCGAGACGCAACCTTTAATCCTAAACACGTACAGTCACTACAATTTTTCTTCTTATTCTTCAATCCTGAAGGTTGACCATCTGCTATCTATATTTACACATTGACAATATTAAACATACAATAAAATCCTCAAATAGTGCTACTAGTATAATTCAAAAACTAAAAATCAAAAGTTATTTTGATTGGATATTTTAAGATATTTACTATATTCACCACAATCCCTAGAAGTACTCCTCCCTGTTACTTTTTCTTTAAATAATTTAAAATATCAAGCATATTTTAAAAAAGAATGACGATAATAAATTTTATTTGTTATACAGTCACTTCAACAGTTAGTAATAGATGGCGTTGTTATCAACTCTAATTTTCAAAGTGTTCACTATCCTGATATACTTATTCATGTTTTCAATGACTTCTAGGAATGGACGCTTATCCATTATTGCAATAGTAAATCTAGTCAATCTAGTCTGGATAGAAAAATCCATATTCTCGCTTTCAAAGAACCCTTATCAAATATAATTACGAAGTAATAAACACGATTTCATTTTGATAATTTTAATATTAGAATCAAAATCACATGAAAACAGTTATACAGTAACGACTTCTGTGTGATGTATGTGCAACTCAGGCATTAATCAAGAAAATTTCTGGATGAATCATTACGGTTTTATAACATGCATAGCCGAAGTCAGAAAAGGTCCATTGAAGATCATGCCTCATAAAAGCATGATTAGTAATTTAGTTGATGTAACTCCCAATATAAGCGTTGCAGTTGGGGCAGTAGTGGTCAGAATTGTAGCAAGAATCAATGCAGTAAGGCACACATGCTAACGGCCAGCAACTGAAAATAATCAAAAGATCATTTTTATCAACCATCAAAAAAAAATAATTAAATAAACAGGTGTTAAAATATTGGTATTATAAAAATAACACAAGAGAAGAAAAACTTGACAGAAACCCTATACCAATCCGTCTAGCCAGCGTGGTATAGTAGGAAACAGATCTTTTTACAGAGAGGCCTATGTGCAAACTATTAAAGAGGATGAGATGATGATGATAAAAATAATGCAGAAATGAAATATTGTTAACTGAGATCTACTAATACTGTATTAAATGAATAAATTTCCTCCTCGAGAGCACTGAATTCTACAAAGTAGCTCTAAAAGTACAAGGTAATGCTCTTGTAGCAGTTGTAGAATTACATCATAAAGAATTTTGTTTTTTTTTATCAAAACAGAAAATGCTAATTCAAGTTAGTATTTAACACTGCCCCACTCATCTTTACATTTACCTTGTGACATCTGACATGTGTCGATTAGCCAATATTTTGAATAAAATTATTACTTACCCTATTAAACACAGCATCATAGCGAAAAGATGTGTCCTTATCGTGGGGTTCATTTCCACTCGCGTCACTATTTGAACATTACAGGACTTGCATACCATGCTTGTAGGCACAGGGCTCATTTGCTGGACTATCACTGTGTGAACCACTGCTCCTGCTCTTGGTTGTGTTGCTATATAGACATGAGGTTGGCCTTGTTGAGGAGCAGCTGTAAATGGAACTGAGCCTGGTGGTACAACTGTTGCATATTGGTACGAGCCTGGAGGTACAGCGGAAAATGACGTTTGGCCTGGAGGTTGAGCGACAAATGCAGTTTGGCCTGGAGTTTCAGCGGGATATGATGTTTGGCTTGGAGGTTCAACAGAGTATGGTGGAGGGTTATCTGGACGAGGCCCGATTCTAGCTGCAATATAAAAACATTTGTTAAAAGTATAAGGAATAAAATATATTATTCGTGTTTTTTTTCTGGAAATGAAAACCAATGTCTATTAATTTAAATATATAGGCCTATTAACTCACTTGTAACCTACCTCGCGATCTTTTTTTATTCTTTTCATGTATGTATGTTACTCGCTTAGTGTTATACCGCACTGTTGCTGCCCAGTCGGCCTCATTATACTCAGGTCAGTATTTGACGATGAAATTCTGTGGTGTAGTAGTAAAGTGTTTTTTTTTTTATTAACTTGTGTATTTACTATCGAAAAGCAATATTCGATTGAGAAGCACTAATGACGAAGACTACAGATGACCACCGAAACTGTTCAGTAAGAAGTATCACGGTATGCTATTTGATAATTTGATGCGAGAAAACTCATCAAACGTTAATTGCCTGATATGGTAAAAACATTAGCTTGTAAAAGACGAGCATTTTGCTTTAGGCTATGGTAACTTAGATAAAATATTACTCTAAATGTGCAATAGTGAGTGAGGTTACCGGAGTCCAAATCCCCCCTCACGCTGACTCGAGCGAGAGATACTAAGGGAGCGGCAACGCACTTGTAACTTTTGAGTTGCAGGTGTCCATGGGCGGGGGTAGTTGCTTACTATCAGGTGACCCGAGGAGCTAACTAACGAGTGAATTAATCAGGAGTCAATTTTAACATACTGACGCTTAGCTTGGATGACAATAGATAATAACTGATCTTACGATTGAACCAAGGGTGGTTTAGCTGTTCAAGCTTAACTTTTAAATAATTTCTGGTAAACTCCTCTTGTTTGAGCTCATAATTCTTTTTTAAGTATGCAACAGATTGGCTTTTACGATGATCTAATGGTGGAGCCAATGAGTAAAAGTGGAACACTTGCTACATCATGTTTTATTTAAGTTTTCTACACTATAATTTATTTATACAAATATTTTAATTGTGAATATTATATATTTACATAATTACATCTATTTTTTGTTTCCTTAAGTTTTATTAGTATTTGTGTAACCAAATCTTTTACACACAAGTTTTAATACTTTTCATACAAGTATAAATATTTAATAATAATATATCTTTAAATTTTAAGAACGATATGTGTTTTAGTAGATTACAAAGTTGTTTTAAGTAATGCGGTAAGAGATACCTTGGATAATTTAACCTAAGATATACTAGGTTTTGATCATAATATATATATACTACCTGATGAGTGTACTATCCTTTTCGTTGGGAGTGGGCCTCATAACCGATAGCTAATATTCTGGCAACTTAATTTGTAATGTTAATCGATATCAACTATTAAAACAATATAAACGATTCATTTTACAACATCTCGGTGATCAATTTTGTCTTCATTCAGTGAATTCCTGAATTACGAGTAATATTGGTCTGAATTAATATTCGAGATTAAGTTTCGACTTTTAAAGAAAATAAATATTTAACCTTTATAGTCTAAGTATATATTTCTTCAGTAATTTCGTCACTAAAATTATTCTTAATATAAGTACATATATTTAATAATTAACACTTGTATAGATTTGTTATGTATTAATAAAGCAGTAAATATTTGTCCTATGCCACTGAATCAACTTTATACGTAAAAATAAAAAAAAACATTAAATTAGAAGGAAACGTTCGCTTTTAAGCATTTTCTAATTTTTTTAAAACCATGGGACAATATTAATTTAAAAAAAACCTGTTCAATAAAACTAAATCCTATACTTCAGAGACATTCCAAGCATAGCTCACAAAGTTATGCTTGGAATGCCTCTGAAGGATAAAATTCTTAATGAGATCACCCGACAAATCATTAGAGCGGACATGTCCTTGTCACAGAGTAAATGAAAGGTAGGACGTCACCCGGTCAAATGGACTACGACCTGAGAAAGGTACCTGGGGTATTGGACTCGGAAGGTGAGGGACTATGGCGCACGCTGGGAGAGACATACTTATGTATGTTCAGCAGTGGACTGCAATAGGTTGATTGATAGACACAAACTGAGCCTCAATCCCCAGCAATACTGCATCTGAATCACCTGCTAGTGAACCATAACTTTATGAATAGAATTATTCTAACAGTATTTGGACTGACCAAGAAATTGGAAGTTGTTTACATATTAAAGTAGACTCAGAATGTGTTGACAACAAATGCAGGTGACACAAGTACAATTTATGTAGTCTTGCTAGCTATGGCTATGGAATGTTTATTGCACAATCACTCTTTAAGTTTCACTGTGAGTAATCGCAACAAACCTACCTTCACTAAAAAAATATGAAAAATTGTCAATGAGCGAAGTATTTGTTGGGAAAATGTATGAAATATAGTACGTGATTATAGTTAATTTGAGTTAAGTTTACACTAAATATTATTCATACTAAACATTATCCATACTATTATTCATTAATACGCATTAAAACGTACACTATTCGGATATGCAAAAGTTCTCAGCAACTTATGTAGATGGCGGATGACGAGGATTTTATCAAAATATCTCACCTAAAATTAAAGGTATGATAAATATACATATAATACAGGCACATACAAGCACCTTAATGAATAGATGTACTTACTATCTTTATGTTCCATTTTATATAAAAATAAACACTGTATATGTATTAAATATTCTTTGTTATGAACTAGCGAATATAATGCATGCGATATGAAAGAGACTGAAGTAGTTCTGGTGTGATTACGAACTCATAGATAAAACGTCCTTAGATAAGAACGTAAAAATGTTGGTAGATAAGGTGCTGAGCTAGCTTTGTATGAAGTAATATGTATCACTAAAACCTGCCAGCTTATGTTTGGATAAAAAATGCTTTTTACTATGAAGCGACATAAATATTACAGTTTTCGTTTAACTGAATTTTAAGGTTTTAAATAAATAAACAATATTTTTATTGGTTTATAAATTTTATTCCCTCTCATAATATTTATTACTTACAATTAACATTATAAATATATTTATAACCTAGACTTACTTTATTAATTATGTAAACGAAACATAACCTTTAAAACATGTATACCACCTTATATACTACATAAAATTTAGACTAAATTCTGAACTATGGAAATAGCGGAACACGACACTCTAACTTACGACGATGTTTTTCTAAATATCAAGAATAGGTGTGTTTAATTTTCATTTTAAAAGTAATTAAAAAACATGTTCTATGCACAATGTTTCTAACTCCTACAAAACTTTACATTCTTCTACTTTCGCATGTACATTTACATAAATAAATATTGCACTGATCTTCAATAAGGGGCTTGTCTTAATACGCTTAGATTTTTTAGGCTCATAACAAGTGTTGATTAGTGTTTGGATATAGAGACGTTAAATAATTTTGGTAAAACTTAGAATATTATTTGAAGAATGTAAGAGTATTTGGTATACACAGATTCACGGAAACACAAATCTACATACGTGAACCTGTTAATGCAAGTTCGTAATATTAATAGGATTACGTTAAATGTACTGTCTGTACTTACAATTCGACAAGATGTTTTAGTAAAATGATTTATGTAACTAGATAAATGCAGGAAATACAGGAATACATTTTATTTATTTTATTTTATTTGGTTAGCTTACAGCTACAGTACAAGTACATCAGTAATTTAGTTGATGAAATACTAATAACGAGCTTCCACACATACACAAAAAACATTCTACTCAAGTTACATTCTAATTAAATGATTAAATATGTAAATAGATGAAAACACATGCAAAGCGAAGAGCCACAACTCACACTGTAGTAGTGCAAGCAACACTATCAGCAAATCTATATATATATAAGATATACTTAAGTATAATACTTTTTCCTTATGCTACATAACTAAATTACGATAATAATAAAACTAATTTATAATGATTATTGGAATTATCTTGATTATTACCATCGAGATATTTTATTGATAAGATCGATTTCAGTTACCGTACCATGTTATGAAAACGCACTTGCACTATTTCAAATATTACTTATTTAATTTACTAAAATTATTTTCAATTTATTAATAGTCAAGTTAGTATAGTATAGTACGTAACTCCGACATGCTCCAGCTATTACTTACATCCTCCAATATGTATATATAAGTAATGTCCCTTTTCTACCGTTACCTTATCTTCTTACCTCTTCTTTCAATATACTGACTCATACATTGCCCCGGGACTAAAACACTTCCTCCGAACCTTTTTCAAAACTAGGTTAGGGACTGCTTTTAAGTCTACTACGATACAGCTGAACTTCGATTTTTCACTCGTAGTGACTGCCATCAAACCCAAGTTAAGGCAATACCGAAGTTCTGTAGAAAAACTGTTGTAGACTTTTTAGGACTCCAACTACCCGTAACGCTTCCCACAGATGTTCGTATGGTAACTGGGACCGACGGCTCCACGTGCTCTCCGACGCACAGTGGCCGGGTCTCAATGTATTAAGAATGGTCACCCATCCATAGACTGACCTGGCTGGGAATGGTTAAATTTTGTAATATAACCTATTCGGTAACCACTTATCCACGTGGACGTTTTTGTACTTTCCTATATACCCTTTCGGGAATATAGAAGTGAATTTACTCAAGAAAACAGGTATTTATGAACCTCTAACGTATAACTGCGGATAATAATTCATATTCATAATAGTAACTTTCTAATATCAGTTATTTAACATGAAAACTTCGTGATAAGATAAAATGATATCATAACATATCAGTACGATTCGGCAATGTACTCTAACGCATCATCATCAGCTCTAAAATTTACTAAATTCTACTACAACAAACATCTTTTAAACTATCGCATCCTGTAATACATATATATTTATGTTCACGGGAATTATTGCGCTCACAATATACCCGGTTTTAAGTACATACCGGGCCTCAATTCTGCTAATTTAAATTTGTATCAATAGACTGTCGTCTTAATAGTTTTTTCACTTTTCGTATTCTCTGAACTATAGTCTTACCAATGGTCTCCTGAGGACTTGTCACTGAAATGTCGTCGATCTCATTGTAAAAGTTTGGCACACGGCACATTTTAAATTTGTAAGTAAATGAAATACTTAATTTTTCTGATATGGCAATGTTGCTGATATCACCATTGACGAGCCATTGTCACTACATGGACAGTCTATTGACACTGCCAATTTATGTTAGTAGAAGTCAATGAAATGACAGTGGCTTGTGCGTTAACATAAAATAGCAGATTGCAACCTCGTCGAAACGTATATACCTCCTATACCTTTCGTGGGTGCATTTATTGCCGTAAACATAATTAAACGAACAACATTTTCATTCATCAATAAATCAATGTCAACTCTTTTAAAACACAAATGCTAATGCCTAAAGTAACGCTATTATGAGTTTAATAACATGTTAAAATTTACGAATCTAGAGAATAGACGACTACATGCCATTGTAGTTCAGAAATTAGTCTCAGGAGTAAATTAAGTCATCGTTGGTTTATATATTATAAAGTTCGTTAAATTATGTGAAATATTGAAAGCAACACTGATGGTGGTATAAACAAAATATTCGAAATAACTAATTGTTGCCTCGATGGACTTATCAATGAAATTTTCAGAAATTAACATAACAACGGTATTTGTAGCTATAACATTGAAATAGCGCAACCAGTTTCTTTACTGCCATAAAGACTTTTTAATGCTTTAATTAGAATAGCTGCCGATGTATGCATTACAGCTTGGGCAGTAGTGATCAGCGTTTTGGCAAGAGTCCATGCAGTAAGGTACGCACACACAGCACCAACATCTGTAAAATAATATAAAAAATTGCAGTTAGGATTTTTCAGGGCGTCTTACCTTAAAATAAGTTTTATAGCCTACCGTCTAGTTAAGTAGGTTGTAGGTAACTATATCCTGGGGGACAAACTGAGGTGGCTTTTTAGGGATTGTCTTAGCCTCGGTGTCTTCCCCCTCGGTTGGAAAGAAGCGAGACTGGTGCTCTTGAAAAAGGAAGGAAGGAACTGCAGATTCTACCTCTGCATTCCGACCGATATGACTGCTGAACTAGTCGGGGCAACTCTTTGAGAGGGTTATCTGCGATCGTATGGGCGAGCACTTGTTGCGAGTCGGCCCTGATCTAATCAGAAACCTGCAGCGGTTGATGGCCATATGGATCGTAAGTTGCTATCGTATGATCTCGTTGGAGGCGGCTACGGTCCTGGAGCGATTTCCACCCTTCGACATTCTGGCCGCCATGGACGCGATGGTCTATAACCAAGTTCGCTCTGTCGGTCGAAATGGTCAAGAGGCCGCTCCGGATCATGAGCCCTGAATACTACCGCGGAATGCGCATGCGCAGGCTCTGGCAGGCACGGCTCGAAATCTAGGTCTGTGCTAGCCAACGCGCCATCGGTGCCTTTCTTCCGAGCTTCGAAGCGTGGGTAAGGAGGAACGATTGTGTCACCTATCGATTGACTCAGATGCTCACCGGGCGGGCACCAGGAGGAGGCGGCCCTCTCAAGATCCCGCTCGAAGGAGGCGGCAAAGGGGACGCGGCAGAGGTTGCTAGCTTGCCATTACGCCGTCTAAGGGTCACATCGTGGGGCCATGTGGCCGCTGCAAACGACCCGAGACAGATGACACTCCGGTGCAGCCGATGAGTGTCATCCAAGGCGAGGCGATATTGCACCTCTTACTGTATAGAGCAGTGAGAGGCGCGGTAGCGTCCCGCCCCAGGGTAACTACTGTCACCCCGGGATGTCCCTCAGACATAGGGGATTGCAATGAGGACTCCTTTAGTGGGTAGACCGGTTCTCCGGGAATCCCACACACGCCCTGCGCTTCCCCAACGGTGGGTATGGTGCAAATAGCATTCCCCGCGTGGAACAAAGGTATCTACGAGTATATCTAGGTCTTACTTGACAGTCAGGATCGCTACTATTACCACGAGGCCTGTCATTTTTTTTTTATGTTTGTCATAGTTTTTATATAATTGTAGTATTTTACAAATGCCATATATATAACACTAATAGTTTAGGTTCACATGCCTTTTTATTTTATATTACATAATTCAATTGAGAAACTAACGATAAACGATAAAAAAGAATCAAAGATCATAAAAGTGTAAAAACCTGTTTTGGCTTACCCAAGAAAGCAAAGTAAAAGTGCAAAAAGATGCGTCTTCGTTGTAGTCTTCCTCTCCACTCTGGTTGTAATTTGAGCATGACAAGATGGACATGAAAGTGAAGCTGGTTTTGGTCCCATCTGACGTCCAACCACAACGGGTACGATGACAGGGGTATTTGTCTGAATCAACGGTGGGGATATAACAACACTAGGCATTTGCATGGTGGTTTTTTCTGGGGGAAATTCTGAATATGCTGGAGGGTTCATTGGTCTGGGCACTTTTTCTGAAATTAAGATATAAAAGTTATTAGTTTTTTTATTAATTAGAAATAAATATTACATTTATCCCAATTGGAAGTCAATAGGTCTGGAGTTCTAACAGTTAGTACCTAATAATAATAACTTAGAACTACGAAAATGACTTCTGTTTTTTGCCAAAAAAAAACAATGACAAAATTATCGCCTGTTTTAAAATCCATACGCACTAATGCAGTAATTTTCGGATGATGAATTAAACACAAACATAAAAAATAAACCTAAAATCCTAATATTTGTCTTTTCCTAATCATATATACCTATTTTATTAACTTCATACATTAATTGATAATTTATTAATGTGTTTTATTTACCACAGTACAATTATTTATTTATTTCATTTGTACTTCTGTAATTAATTAGGAAAGTGTAGATTTTTATACGTTATTTTTGCATACGAGCATAAAAGGAATGAATTATTAAAACTTTTGTTACTACCGGTCCTATTTTAATATCCCATACATTATAAATCTCAAAATCATTATTTGTCGGTTTCTTTGTTACCCTTTAAAACTAAAGTTCAGAACTGATAGCAGTGTTTGAAATTATCATTTTTTAATAAACCTTATCTATTATCGGGCAGACAGAGAGTCACGTATAATGATTAAAACAATTCTACAAGTATACTGATTCATATAAAGTGCTACTTAGAAAGGTGATTAAATAATATGTCTACTACCGGAGATCGCCCAGTGTTAAAATGCCCTATTAAACCTATTTGTAAATATAAATAAATAGGGTTACTAATTTTCAGTATAAGTTAAACTTTCATTGAATGATTTTTACGCCCCATGAAAATTTTACCTGTATTCTGAGCTGATTTTTTTACGTATCAACTTTTAGTATAATCACATTTCTCAGTTGGTGACTTTTGCTTTCAAAAGGGAAACGAAACATTCTCAACACACTAATATCTAGATAAGATATAGACGATGATACATATATTTACTAGATAAATTGTTGAAACGACTTCAAAAAATAAAAGCTGAAATATTGACTGCGAGATGTATGTTTTGTTCGATATACACGTTTCCTCATATCAGAACACAGAATCAACATGTATCATATAAAAGAAAATAGATTTTAATTTGTAAACCTAAGTGTATAAAAATATAAAATCAGCACCCTGAGTAACTAAAGATAACAATTTAATACTTAAATTTTGGAGTAACACTTGTCTTGTTCAAAATAACATTTCTATAATAAGTCGCAAAAGCATTGAATTGAATAAAAAATTAAACGCTCAACGGTTACTACCTATGTACCTACATAGAAATCTAACAACCAACTAAATCATAGTGTTTTGTACCTCCAACATTCACCTCTGAAAGTAGAGGCATGATCGATATATTAATAACAATGTATAAAACAATAGCACTTACCATTATTAAATTCCATTTTAACACTAAAAAAGTAATGTATTATGTAACTTTTGTTAAAATATTTTGTATCGAATTCAGTAACAAGTTTTTTCGGTTAAAAACAACACAGAACTAACTACGTTGCCCAGCATACAACAGATTAGAGCTAAAAATAAGTTTCGATAACAAGTGACGAGTAACAGATGCTGGAACAGACAATCAATAAATTTATCCACTGTAGCCCGCTCTATCGAGGCTCTACACGTAACATCACGTTCCTCATGTTCCTAATATTCATTTGATTTTTTGTTGCTCTAAATTATAATTAAGTCGTTGTTTAGAATAGTTAAATCAAAGCTCACAGAGCTCTCTAAATGAAAAAGGAAATAAACTCTTGTAGATATTGCATGGCTTCAATAGATTTACGCCGCTTTCCTAGTTCGCCGCTTTTTTATTCTGTTCGTAGTGTAGTATTATCCTATTACGTTGAGCATATATGTCAAATTACAATTAAAAAAACACACAAACATGTAAAAGTTTCAATATAGTTCCAAAAAAAATTTTAAAGGTCATTTTTTATTAAAATAAACAACAAATACCGTTGATGTAATTTAATTACATAATACAAATAATATACAAAACTAAAAGAAAAATAATTGTAATAGATATATGACGATGTGTCAATAAAAGAGCCACTTCAAAAGTGGCGTTTTGACATATTCTGTTGTACGTTTAATACAAAAAAAAATCATCATAACAATAAAGAGTTAGTTAAGAAAATAAAGGAAACGATCTATATTATTTTACTTTTTATTTAAATTTCATTAAATGAATTTTCCTTTAATGTACATTTACCTACACATCGAAGTAAACGAAAGATAGATAAATGAAATTCTTTTTGGCAAAACTAATTTATCACAGATAACAATAACTCCACAAATAGGTTTTTTATAATACACAAATGTAATGCTTATCATCGGATTATATATTCAAGCAGATTACAAGAGAGCATAAATGTTAAAAAAACAGTTTTGATTGATGTTTTTAAAATAATAAATTCCGTTCAAGTAAAAATTTTTGTTACAAACACACACACACATCCACATACAGCAGAAATAATCACTTTAGAATATATCAATATGAATATTTTTATGATAAGTTTCTTGTTCTCAGAAACATTCACCGGTGTACTTCACGTGACAATAACCATTGTATGCAAATCATTGGGCATAAACACATTTTCATTTACTTGCGTAAAGGCAAAATAAGCCTAAATAATTTTCAAAGTCTCGTCCAATACTCGTAAAATACAAATTATCCAATAAGGTTTCTAACTATCATAGCTTCCAAGATAGGCGTTGCAGTTTGGACAGTAATGATTAGTGTTGTTGCAGGAATCCACGCAGTACGGTATACATACACAAGGCCAACATCTGAAAATGAAATAAAAGTACATTATATTAAGTTCTCGTCTACTTATTTTAAGTACGATACTTGTTGTCGCCTATTCTTTAAGTGGCTAGAAAAAGAGTATAATTACTATATATACTGAAAGCTCCCGTTGCTCACTTAGTATTATTTTGCAGTTGGTTAAACAAAAAATCAAACATTTTTGACAGATTTTTTTGCAGTTTACTAGAATATTTCTTTTTTTGCGCTCAAAACACATTTGACGATCAATTTTAGTCCAACGACTGCTTTTAATAAACATTACCAATTTGGTTTTGTTTGGACGGGTAAAATTGTTAAGGGTATGGGTAATCTGATAATTGAGTTCAGTTGTTTTTCTTGTTAAGACGGTAACATGCCACTTTTTATGGCTTAACACAAAAGTAAGAGATAAGCTCGTTTAGACTGCGCTTATAGAAGTTTATTATGAAACCAATTACCCTATAACGCAGAGTAATAGTGCGAAAAGATGAGTCTTCGTAGTAGGTTTTGTTTCTATTCTTGTAACAATTTGAGCATGACACGATTTGCAAACAAATGGCGTCGGTTCTGGTCCCATACGCGATGCTACTACGACGGGCATGACGACAGGTGCAGCTACATACGTTTGCGGTTGAGGTGCTGGTCCAGGATACTCTGAATATGGAGGAGGTTGGCTAACTCTAGTACCTTTGTCTGAAAGTAAAGTCAAACAAAATATTCTAAGATACAAAGGTTGTAAAGAAAATAATGCCACGCGTCGGTTGTATTCAACATGATTTATAATTATGTTTTAAAACTTAATCGTTATTTCCCTCGGATATCACTCACCAGTGGGGTGATTATTTCGGACTCGCAAGCATAACTTGCTTACAGAAGGAGGTCATTATCACACCAAGGCTAGCGGTAAAGTGGTACATTAGAATCGTTCCCACTAATACCACACTTAATGGGCCCATTGCAAAGACTCCACGGAAGGGGTTGTGATTCACTTCTCTTAAATATAGCATTTTTTTTAAATGAGAAACTTTACTATAAATTTACTTTAATTAATTTACTTTACTTTGGTATAAATTTGCCATATTCTTAATTATGTATTTTACTTAGCCCTGCTCTACTACATTTTTTTTGTAGAATTATACAAAATGCTAACATTGGTTCTAACTGTATAGTAAAAGATTACTAATACCCATCATCGAATTTCTTGGTCAAGGTTTTCAGCCAAACTATCATAAATGTTGTCCACTTACCATTACCGGAATCCATTTTACAGTAGACACGAGTGTAAAAATTAACAATTTAAATATAAAATTTAGTATTTTTAGGTAGGCCAGTCACCAACTACTTTTACGATTTTAACAAGAGAACTAATAGTTGGATGATAAGATAGAATTTTATAAGCAAAAAATTTCCGATAAATTCTTTATCGCTAAGTGGTGACGAATGACGATAAACGATAACGCTATTTGTCATAATCAGATTTATTTATTTCCTAGCCCCTTACACAAAAATGTAAAAATAAACGTCTTGCAATTTAAATGACTGTATTTGGCCATCAACTGTTTTTAAGATGATATTTTGATGACCAACTGACACACAACGCCATCTATTTTCAAACTAAGCAGAGCTTGTACCATGAAGGTTACTCGTAGGTTGACTGATATTTTTTTTGTAAATACAAATATCTGCAAATCAATGCAAATCATACAAATATTTGGTCCGACTCGGGAGTCAAACCCGACAACTCAGCACAGCAGTCGCAAACGTTACCACTGCACCACCGAGGAGATTTGTGTTTTGTTCTTTGCGAGCTAATTTGTACATAATAACTTACATCTTATAGTCGGTATTTATTGAAGCGATTTCATTGAAAACTTCTTTCGGTATTACTATACATGAGGAGAATTCTTTATACACATTTCAAACAAAAAATCACCAACTGATTACTGTGAAACTTGGCATCAATAAGGTTTATTTAAAGTAGAAGGTTAAGAAGGCTAATATGTTTAACAATATGTGATCCAAATTTTCGTTCAAACGGTTACACCGAGTTAATACAATCATAACAGACGTTAAGATGGCATAGTACGAGTACTAAATACTATACAGTGACGTTTCTGAACTGGTCAATGTAATGTAACAAAAATTTGTCTATTTATGTCGAACTTCGACCACCAGGCAATATCTAGGTAATAATTATTCTATAATGTAATTTAAACAGCTTTTGTTTTGATGTTTTTCCTTATACTAAGCCATGTAATAAGAAGTAACCAGTAACCATATGACGTTCGTGTATTAGGATCTTTACTTTGTTTAGCTACTAATAAGGGTACGTATCAAAGTTTCTTAGTGGTATTGTCAACGTGTATTGTTTGGCACTTTAGTGATATATATTAGACAAGCTGCTGAGACAAGGTAGTATTATTACCTTATTCTACACCGATACGTTATCTATATGGCGTGACGTGGCGTGTAATCTTAAAGAGTTACCGCCTCGTTGACGACTATATTTTTGGAATTGTTTGATTCAAAGTTAAAGCCCGAAAATAATACTATGGTTTACACGTGCTAAAAATATTAAAATTTCTGTGTGGTGTCGGATTAAGAACACAGAGTGGCAAACTGCGCATGACAAAAGCACAACAAAGAGACGGAAAACTTGAAACAAACCCTACACGAACCTGTCTGGACAGCGTTGTATAGAAGCTAGTCCTTTCTAAGGAGAGAGCTTATGTTCAGCAGTAGACTACTAAAGGCTGTTAAATAGGGGGATGAACCGGGAACAAATTCGTACATAATAATCTATACAAGGAGTTTATATGTTTGCGTGTTTGTATGTATTTCTATGTATTATATATATCACTATACGAATTATATGTATATTTTTCTACTTCATTCTATGTACACAATACATATAACTTTGCCCTTACGTTCCGTTATAGTTCTGTGGAGGAGAACACACACTTGGGTTCAGCTCTCTTTAGTACATAGCATTTCCTTGTTGCTTAAATCTACATTAACTACTGTATACAACATAATAAAGGAAAAGGAAATAAAAAAAACTAATCTGTTTATTAATAAATAAAGGTAATTTTTATCTACCTTTTTAAGGCAAATTTGTAACTGGAACAATGTAATATTTGGAATAATTGCAGTAAAAAACCTCTTCATTTCAAGTGACTGAAAGAACAATGGCAGAAACATATTTACCTTAAACTCAAGCGTTTAAAAAATTGACTCACAGTATACCTATTTAATAAATATTTTTTCTATGATTTATCATTACACTACCATGTGTTGTATAAGTCTTATAAGAGATCGGATATTTTTGAAGATTTTATTTGATAAGTACGTAATGTCAGATTCGCCATCACGTATAACCGACTAAGGATGCGTGATGGCATTATTATATTGTGAAACGTCTTATCGATAATCGATTTTTATAACTTTGGCTGAAATATCTACCGAAGGTTCACCATTTATGATTATGAATTTGCTTCTGCAAACGGGTTCACTCGCACGGTAGAGTGACTAAATCACCATAATTAGAAATCATTTGGAATATTTTTGACTCTTTTTAAACGATTTTTGCTAGACTAAATTAATAGAATATAGTTACGTTACTTTATCAATGTTTGCAGTATAACAATATACTGCACAGTGTGCTGAGAAAAAAACATTGTCGTTGAAAACGGCTCATAAATTGCATCGAGATTTTCAAAATGTCCACACTCACCAGTCTTGTCGTTTGACACTCACACGCATGACTTCATGACCATTGCTTACACGGCAATTTTTTGTTTTTATATTATTTTTCAATGTAGTGTTAAACTCACATATATGTTATGTTTTTAATTTTTTTATTTAGTATAGTTTTTCTTTTAAAACCACTCCCACATTAGGAATAATATACCATGAGTCGCGGGGACTTTACAAACATACATGAAATGGACACAAAGAACACTCAGACTCAGAACAACAATTTGCGAATCACACAAAGTGTCGTCCCATGTGGGAACCTTCTTTCCTAGATGACTTCTTTCGCTAGTAATTTTGTTATGAGAATGGTCAAGAATAAATTCTCAAGTGTTTTAGGCATTTTTGATATTTAAACGCTACACTTTCAGTTCAAATAAAATTATGTATGGGACCTGCCATTGTCCTTTGAGTTCATAGTTTTTGTTTTTATCGCATAATAGGATTATTTTGTTATACGCGTATCTTATTTCTTTTTTAATAAGTTTTGCAAGAATATAATAAAAAAGTACTAATTTTCAGTTACAGCTCATTAAGAGTACTTTTTTATTTACAGTACAGTAACTCCGTCCGTGTCGTCTGTGTGGTGACGGATTAAGAATACGGAGTGTCACCACCCCTATTCATCCCGTGGGTGTCGTAAGAGGCGACTAAGGGACCTAACGTAGGACAACCAGCACTACAAAGAGAAGGAAAACTTGACACAAACCCTATACAAACACGTCTGGCCAGCGTGGTATAGTAGGCCAAAATCTCCTTTCTAAGAAGAAGCCTATGTCCAGCAGTGGACTATTAACGGCTGTTGATGTGATGTGACAGTAACTCCAAAAATTAAGTAAAATGACTGTTATATTCTTACTAAGAAAGGTTTTATTACAATTTTGAAATATTAACAAAAAATGCAAATTTTATAATCTAATATTTTTATTTCTTAAAATATTACAAAATGTATGACTTAGAGACAAGCATTCTTTATAATCTTTCGTCGCTATATTAACCGGTAATAATATGGTTCCTGCATTCTTTTTACAATATATCTAACTGTGCATTTCTTTATTCTCTTCTTGCGAGTTATCGTATTCTATATATATATATATATATATATCGTATTTTTAAGCAAATACATATTTTCAAAGGCACAGTGACCCTATGTTTGCTTAATTTACGACTAAATCAAACTGACCTTTGAATTTAAAGAAAGAAAGAAAATAAACTCGCTTCATCAGAATTCGTGTTATTTAGGGAAAAATACATTTAATAAAGCTGAAAGGTTTTTAATCCACTGATTAAATTCGTCGTTGCCGACGGTATGGCTTTCACCACAAATATTTTTGGAAACGACATCATTCGTGCTCTTAAAGACCTCTAACCATCTATTACTGACAGAAAAATTATCAGTACGGACCTAACTCACAAATGTACCTGTCTTATCAGTCTTAGTTCAGGATACTCTGCTAGTCGTACTTATTATAGTTTTTATTTTAACGCCATTATATATATATATATATATAATGGCGTAAAAATATTAAATTATTAAATATTTGTCCTGGATTGGAATAAAACCCACTATCTCTAACACAGATCAGAATCACTAACTACCGGAGCACAAAACCCGTCTATTGTTTCCAAAAACCGTTTTAAGAAAAAGTTAAAATGGTACACGCTAAACATTAAACGATACTAAAACTATTAAAAAAAAACATCGTTCTAAACAAAAACAAAAGTATATATTTAATAAAAAACATATATTGTTTCTTCTCTTTATATAATAATATTATAAATTACGTTTTTAAAAATCACACTTTTAATAGAGATACATATAATAATTGTACAATAACTTTGTACAAAAGCGATCTCAAATTTTTGACTTGCACTAAAATCTCACAGATGGAAAATATCTTCTTACTAAATACTTCACCTGGAGCTATCGTGCACATGTCAAAGCATGCAAATAAAGACATTTTCTACACATATTTAGTAGTTATACATTTCGAAAAATCATATTCATACACGTGAATTAATGCGATAAAGTAACAAGTACTACATAGCTTTGAATTGTCTGACGTTTCGACCAGGGTGCACTGGCATTAACACGTTTCCGTGTATGAACATACTTATGTATTATGTAACACAAAGGTTTACAATTATATACTTCGAATAATCTTCAAGATATTAAATAACACAGTTTCTGTTATCAAGACTAACGAATTTAGCCAAGTAACTAGAAAAAAAGTTTTTACATTTGATGCTAATAAATAATAGCCTTACGAATAAAAAGTCACAGAATAACGTAGAAATCTTTAGTGTTCATAACTTCCAATGAAAGTATTGCAGTTAGGGCAGTAGTGATCAGCATTTTGGCAAGAGCCCACGAAGTAAGGTATCCATACACAGCATAAACCCCTGAAAATAATAAAATTATAAAATAATAAGTAACCATGAACTAGCTATATGTTCCTAGTACCTAATTATCAGTTGTAATATACCAAACGATGTAGTTCTCTAGCTCACACTATCTTTCTTTCTTTTATCTTTAAATTCATAAAATGATGATGAAAAACAAGAAAAACATCAACAGTGATTCTTATGATGATCAATTAGTAATAAATGTAACTTTGACAAGAGATCTCTTATTTGAGGTTTTTAAGTTGAATACTACTCTGAATATATATAACAGTGAATAAATACTGTTCTATAACTAACACTATTCGATAAATACCATCGTAAAGCTTTGTAATTATGTACTTACCCTAAAAAGCAAAGTAAACCAGCGAAAATATGTGTTTTCGTCGTGACTTTACGTTCCACTCTAGTCACAATCTGTTCACGACATGACGGGCATACAATCACAGCAGGCTTTGGTCCCATCTTGTTTTCTACTAACACAGGTACTACGATTGGCGCATTTGAATGAACTGCTGTTGTGGCGCCATCAAACTTTTCAGCACCTGACTTTTCAGCAGTAGTTTGATCTGGTAAAACGGGACTGTCTGAATATGGGGGTGGGTCAGCGGTGAATTGTTTTTCTGAAATAAGGAAAAAAATGTAAGTAATAAATAAATACAATATTAACACTTCAGTACAATTTTGCACCAAACAACTAATTAATAAAATCATCAGTAATGCACTTAGATTAATCTAAATGAGAACCACTAGCCCTTTCTTTAACTGATTGGTTACTTGATTTAAGCTTAAGAAAATCTTTGCAGAACAATTTAACATTTAGAACATTTATAAATCAACATTAACCTGTGAGAGTATCACGTGATAATAAAAGATTGATTAACACCTGTCATTTTACTGAAACTAGTAAAACAACATCAAACTAAACAAACAACATTAAACTAGTCGTGGGTTCAAGTAAAACTAGCAGTTTCTTCTACATTTATCATCACTAACTATGGTTCCTAAGGGTTTCATCATCATTTCCCTACACTTTTGCAATTTGAGTTTGAGTGGAAAAGGATTTGTGTGTTTTCTTTTATGGCTGGCCGCCTGTCTAACGCCAACTCACTTTGAAAATATAACCGTTTTCGGGTAAAGGGAGAAGGTGTATATGGGGTTCAGGGAGCTGGAGTAAGTTGAGACGGAACTACGTACGTTCTACTATTGGTGAGGCCACTGGATATGGACATTCACTGGCTATAATTATGAAATATTACAAACAGCTCCAGAGATTAGCGCGTTTTGACAAACGAAGCTTCAAGGAAAAACTCTTTAGCTAAATTATATGTTTACATGTAGATTACATATGAAAATATTAAACAGGTTATTTATATATCTACTATAGATATATACATATAACCTACTTATATCTTTATGTATATATATATATATAAATACATGTAGATATAACCGATCTAGTACCGAGTTTATACACATTTATGTGTAATTATGAACTATCATACTCAGGCATTAGGCATTTCACAAATAATTTGAAAGTTATTTAATTTGGAGATTATATAATTGATATCTAAAAAATTATTATTTTAACGTAGTAATAAAAAAAACCGTGTGTCATCACCCCTATTCATCGTGTCGTAAGAGCCGACTAAGGGAGAAAACTACGCAGAACAACAGCACTGCAAAGAGAAGGAAAACTTGAAACAAACCCTATACCAACCCGTTTGGCCAGCGTGGTATAGTAGGCCAAAGCCTCCTTTCTAAGGAGAGGCCTATGTCCAGCAGTGGACTGCTAATGGCTGTTGACGATGATAATGGTGAATAAAAGAAATGGGTAGATTAAAAAAACTTTGCTATTTATAGATAACATAAACCCAGTGTTTTGTAACAAAATTCGTTTCTCCTCTAAACTATCGTACCTATATCAGATACGGCGAAAAATCGATTAAATGTTTTGCGTATTAGATATGATGGTGATAAGGTAGTTGATGTCTCTGTTCTGTTAACCACAGGTGGACAATGTGTACGTGAGTTGCGTACATGTGTCCTGACAGACAACATGTACTCATACACAACTCCGGCCATCTCAAGCTACTACAGTCTCAGTCCTGCTTGCCCATCTGAGACTGGTGCTATTCTTTATCCTATCACCCTAATTCTACCGCTTTCTGTCCCCTAATGTAATCTGTCCCCTTCTTTCTTTTGTTCGGCATTAAAAATATACATTTCCTGAATGTATGGTTAGGCTAAGCCCTTTGCAATGCAATATATATGATGACCTTCAAATAAAATTAGAAAGCAGAAATACTAGGTAATCTGCTAGACGATAAATAAAATAACTTGTGTGAAACAAGAAAAGTAATATTTTGATGCATCTAAACAATCATTATAGATTCTTACTTTCTGTGATCTGTGATCTTTTATCACATCAATGCACCTAAGTGAACCGTATTTCATAATTACACAAAAACACGAAATACCAACTATTGATAACCCCATGCATGTTTAAAGTTGGTTTAATATATAAATATCAACTAATTGATCCTCTGTAGAAGGACACACAATATTCGCCAGATAAAGCTACTTTCCATCCTGATCTTTGAATGGCCACCTTTTATAACTTTTTAGCAAGTTTCTTCTCATTTTCTTTAATAGCTACTATAATTTGGCGTATTTCACCTATCTGAAGATGGAGCTGGGAGGTAGAAATTGGTACTTAATTTTTATTGGTTCAATATTAAATCGCGTTTAGTTTTGTATTGATCTAAACTTAATTTAATCACAACCACACAAAGTTTGAAGTTATTATAAACCACTTACCGTTTTTGGACTCCATTTTAAGGATAGATATATTAGTATATTTAAAATTTGTAGTGTAGCCTGTCGTTAAAACTATCGCAGACTGAGCAGAAAGCAACTACTACTCGTCTGATATAACACAAATTTATAGGTGTAAAATTTTGACAAATAATGGCGAAAGCGTTCCGTTGAGGGTTCCGTTCCTGTATATTAATATATTATGCTCCTTTGTTTGTTTCGATCTTATTAAAATACTTTTCTATAAAAGTTTTTGCAGAAAAAGCAACACAACACACATCAAGCTTCTAGCACTCACACTAGCTTGTTTAAAATTGAAGAAGCTAGTTTGAGTGCTTGGAATGAACGACAGAAAGCTTGCAAACAAACCAAGACACAACCAGCTGGTTACACAGCTTTTAAGTAGGCTTAGTATTTCAAGTATTATAGATAGTACATCACGTTTCTACAATTGAGAAAAATTTTGCACGTTCGCATTTAGGTACGTAAAAACACGGGGCGGGGGTCGTCTACTCGTCTGTAGATGACCCGAGGTATGTCGGGGCACCAGGGCCTTCCTTTCTAGGGTATACCTGGTTCCCCGGCTATTAGTACCCGGCGAAGGCGTGCGGTTTTAGTCGGTTCGAGTCCGACATGCCACCGACAGGTGGTATCCGAGGGGATTTCCGCACGGAAAAAAAAAAAAAAAAAAAAAAAAAAAAAAAAAAAAAACAAAAAAGGTACGTAAAAACAAAACCAAAATAGAGTGAAAGTCACTGTAATTTAAAGAAGATCATATTACAGGTTAAGCACAAAAACTCTTGTATTTAATTTGTTTACAAATGAATCGTAGAAGTAATATAAGCACAATTTTTAATTCCTTAAAGTTTTACCACTACTTTGTGATCATGAATTGCGTTTACAGATTGTTATTGGCATAGAAAAGGACATAGGTACATTTAACCCATCCAAAAGTATTGCATAGTCAGCTGTTGTTCCCATTACTAGTTAGATTAATCCTTTTTATTTTAATGCCATCCGTTAGGTATTTGTCATCACCATACGCACTCAATTTGCGCAATTAAAATTAAACTACTAATACCAAAAGTATAAAAGTAAAACTTATCAAACAATAGAATGTAACAGTACACACGTGCAATTTAAATAACTTTATCTTTTGATGTATATCAAGAGAACTTTAGTTTCTTTTTTAAACTATGACAGCTTGAGATCTTAGTTTTCTTATTAAGTTTTTATTTTAGACTAAGGGAGCCAACTATGCAGGACAACAGAACTGCAAAGAGAAGGAAAACTTGACACAAACCCTATACCAACCAAGGCCAAAACCTCCTTTTGAAGGAGAGGCCTATGTCCAGCAGTGGACAATTAAAGGCTGTTGATGTGATGATTTTACGGATAGTGATCGCAATTTTCTTAATCTCCAATTTGGTTGATTATCAAAGAAGGTGTTTTTAACTTACTTACCGAACCCTAAATATTATAAGAGATAGCGAGTGACGGCTAACCGATAAACGTTAGCTTTATCTGAATGTAGCTAGCTCTTTCGTAATGGAATATAATTGTGTTTTTTCCTTACCTTGTAATACCGACCAATGAGTGTTTTTTTTTAAATGTGCACAAACCAAAACGTAATTAAAAAGAATAAGTACTTATACAATTAAAATCAATCAAATACTAAACGATAAATATATACCTACTTCTAGTAAACTGTAGCAGGTCAAACTTTTAAGGGTCCTCTATAATCAAGAGAGGCCAAAATTATTATTCTTTTATAGATATTACTTGGATTTTTCGTTACTTAATATAATCTACGTTGAAATAGTCATCAGTAAGGCATAGGCATAAATCATATTTTCATTGTAAAAAGAAACATTATACATCACTTGTAAATTTTCGTTTTACTAATTGAAAAAATTACCATTGTTTTTTTTTGTTTGAAACTTTTTGTAAACATACCTTGTAATAAGCGATGTTCTCTTTCTCTGACCATTAGAGATTCACCAAGATAAAGATTCTCAAGACACCGAATAAGAAGACTTACAGTACTTAATTACGAAGTACTTATGTACGCAGACTATACATAACGTACGTTGAATCTAGCTTGTCTGCATCTTCTACCCAACGTTACCCCATTCGCGTGACAAAACTTAATATTTTTAGGTAAACACGGCTATACCCTTGAAAATTTGGATTGCCCAGTTTTTTTATTTTTACTGAATTAACTTTATGTGTTATAAAGATCGACACACAATACTTACTAGTAAGGTATTGTCTCCTTCGCTTTCTCACTTTTCTTAATTATTTTTACGTAGTATTGACTACACAACCAGCCATTTCTAATTAAATGCAGCAACAGCACATGTTGACGTACTGCATCCATCGATTCAAAGATATTTTACTCTAAGATACTCTGCTGGTTGAACTCGTTTTATTTTCTTTTTCCATGCACTGAGAACAAATTGTCTGATTTTGATAAATCTATAAATCGCTCCCATTAGTAAATCAAACTGTTGATCACGTGATTTTCTACTATTTTATGCCAAGAATACCTTTATCCGCAGCTGATTATGAATAACATTTCTTTTAATATTTAAAGGTGCTCGGCCACCATGTTGGGCCAAAATATCCCCTTTAATTTACTCGAAAAACCGACACTATTCTGTTGGCCGGTCAGTGTCGTCGCCAACTACCAACATACCGCCAGTAAGTAAATCGACCTTTATGTATTTTTATTCTGTCTAAACGAAAAAACCCTTAGATAGTACTAATAAGCAAAGACTTGTGAAAGTATCTCATCAACAAATCTAGCTTTCATAGTACAAGCTGTGCTTAGTTTGAAACTAGATTGTAATCATCATTTGACCCATCTGCTTGTCCTCCGCTGCCCCCTATACCATAAAAAAAAGGTTTTAGTGTGCAGTCATTTGTCTGCTACACTATGAAGAAAAAAGTGATTTAAAAGCTAAAATTCTGAAACGGCATTTTATTCTACTAAATTAATTAATCTAAATTAATTCATCTTTTAAGTATCGACTATTTATAAATTTCACTGCAGAAGATTAAACGATAAAAGTACTTTATTTACGAGGGCTAGTACTCCACTAAGTTTCAAGAATTTATACTTACTAATCAAATTAAAAGGTTGTTGATAAGCACATGACTTGAGATTGGGAGCGAAATTTTTATTTATTTAGTGTTAAAGTAAATAGCTTTACATTTTATTTCCCAGGGTACAAAAAAATTAATCTAACTTGAAATTTTTTTGCAACTTAAAATATATTTTATCAATTTTTTTTCTACCTCCAGGGCAACGAGTGCATAGATAAAACTGTATTAGTAGCTCCTGATTTAGTAGATCATGATTGGTCCAAATTTCGTGATTACCGACCTTCAATTACCTAAATGGTAAAAATACACACGGTATGTCCCTCGCATTTTCCTGTACGATAGAAGTCTCTCTCTTGTAGCCACGACTATAATAAAGACACAGATTAAGCTCAATCAGATGTTACTGCTACGTTGGAAAGTCAGTAATTTCAGTGTGGACGAGAACTATTTGGTTCAGGAGCATGTTCGGAATAAATAATAGCAACTGATTAGACCGGTGCAGGTGTTGGAACGTGATTTTGGAGCCCATTACTTACCCTATCCTGTCGGAAACACTAATTTTCTGTGGTCATACCCAGTATTAAGTCACGTCTCTCATGTAAGATAGAAAATGTTTGGTGTTCTATTTAGGGTTGCCTCACGGCTGCAGCTTTTTGTTTTTGACTACTATGTATGCACAGATGTGAGAGACCTGTGTATCTCAAGTTGGTAAGGCAAATACTTACATTCAAATGTAAACATAAATGTCATCAAAACGCAAAAGTTACTTGAAGAATCGTAAATCAAGCAATTTTAATATTATAATAAAATTGTGTGTATGTGTGTGTGTATAATTTTTAAATGTTTATTATTCTTAACCCGTAAAACAGCAAGTTACGTACTTTAAGCCCTATAAAACTAGGTACCTAGCTTAGAATTAGAAACAGAATAGAAACTAGAGCTGGACAATACACATTATTATGTGTTTGTTTACTCAAATACGCTTTAAACTAAAGAAGTGTGATCATTAAATAGTAGACTAAGAACTAGAAAAATAGTTTATTTTTGTTATTTTAGTATATCATTGAATGATTGTGATGTGTATACTATAAATTAAACAATAGGCATTTGTCCATAGTAAACGAACTTTAATTCCCTCTTTCTAATTTGCATTATTTGAGGTATCACTTAATTGCATGGGGAACCTACAGGAACTCAAAAGATTAGACTATATTTAAATTAAGGATTAGACGAGAGAACACACCCGTTCGTAGGGTATTTATGTTATGTGTAAACTTTGTACAAAACTTATTCTAGTTTTAAGTCAGTGAGTTCAGGTTTTTTAAAATTACAAGTTTGTGGTAGCTTCGCTTTTTCCCTTTTTCTCATTAAATCATTGAATTTTATTTATTTATTTTCGGCAAATAGTTTGATGGTTCCAAAAGAGTTTTTAGAGGTACCTACGTATCTCAAAATGAAAAAAAAACTACTTAAAATATGCTCAGGTTTACAGTATCTTGAAACTGTATAAAATCGAACTTCTAAGTTAAAAAAAAGATACGACCGTTTATGCTGCAAAAAGCGCATATTTCGACACTCTCAAGGGAATCAAAATGTAAAGGATACTTTCCGTTATGGCTCCGCCTCCGACGCTCGGTGCACCTAACGTGGATGACGGCGACGTGCCTCAGGTCACTTGGGCAGAACTAAGTTTTGCGGTGTTACGGCTTAAAGCCAAAAACACCGCCCTGGGACCTGATTGCATCCCAGGCCGAACGTGGCCGTCCTGGCCTTAGAAGACGAGGCTCTCGAGCCCCGGCCAGTTTCCGAAATTGTGGGAGACGAGCAAACTGATCCTCATCCGAAAGGAAATATATCCCGGCGCCCATAATATCCCTATTCTCGTGGTGTAAGGGAATATTTGACAAACCCGAGCCCGCATTTTGAAAGATTCAAATTATACATACTTACGTTTAATAAAGAAATTCAAAGCCTATAAACATTAGATATATAAATTATGAAAAAGTTTCGTTTTCGTTTCGATTTCTGTTTTTGCCGCCCCCTTGAAAATTCCGCCCGTGTGAGGTGCACGCTCTGCACACCCGGACCCGGCGGCCCTGAGGCAGCGGTAGTTATAATATGTACCTACAAATTTGTAGGGAACCCTCCGCTACTCGCACTTGTCTTGATTTTTTTTTACTCTGCTCCTTGTTCTCGAACTAGGTTCAGTAGTTATTTAACAATATTCTTAAAGATTGATTGTTATTAAAAAATGTTTAAATACATAAGTAAAGTTTAGTTACCTACGCAAACATAAGCACGAAACTATGACACGAAATCAAAGTGCATTTCTTTTATATATATGTTTTATAAAAATTAATTAATTGTGTTTTATATAAAGTTATGCTCGTGATATTTGGGCGTGTAATTTTCAAATTGGACAAAATATAACAGGATTAATTGCGTTAATTCTGAAACAATACATAAATAACCATATAGAAATAATAAAATAACACACTTTAAACATTATTTATATGGTAACATATCCATTGATGGCAATTAAGGTTAAAGCCCAAGCAGGATACAGTAGTATTTTTCCAAACTGAACAATATGAGTTAAGCTTACACAAGCGAAACAGACTCTCATTTCATACGAAGTGTGAGTGTGTAAGATCTATTAGCGTGTGCGCTCGTCGTTGTGCATCGTTGTTTAGTTATCGTGTCAGAGCAATTGGGTCCAGTCTCCCCGGGACCATACGAAGTCGAGTTTAGGTCGGGTCTGGATTATTGTGGCGCGTCTGTTGGGAAAACCTCGTGTAATATTGATTCCTTCTTTTCAGTTCAATATATGCTTTTGTAAATTCCAAAATCATATTACTAATTTAATTTTTGATAAAAGCGTATTAATCGAAAAGATAAGAAACCTTAAAATATAAGTGGGAGTTAGTACTACGGAACCGCCTTACCTGTCAACCTTCATCTGTCTCTCTGTCTCATAATCTTATTCTACTCCGATTTAAAGTGCGAGTTATCCTAACTTCACAACTCGCAATACTGGGTTTAAGTTTGTGAAGCATGCATGCGTGCAACTTATATGAATAAAAAAGGTAATTGTTTCATAATATTTCACAAAATAAAAGTCACAGTCAACTGAACTATAATTAATAAAATTTCTAATAAAAATAACATTTTTGTATGTAAAAAAAAATGTCGTACTTCCGTCGAGTGCAAAATGACTGCCGATACGGGATACCGCGGACCCTCTTTTTTAAATTTCTCTAACTCTATTTGAATTTAAAATAGGTTAAGAAGTACTGAATAGAAAATTTTGAAGTACCGAAAAATAGATAATAACGTCATAGGAGTCGAATTATTTTATTCCTTTAAAAATATTTTAATATTTCCGCAATAGTGGTCCATTTAAATTTATTTTAAATTTTATTTATCTTAAGAAAAGCTGTTTACATTCGTTGCGTATTTTATATAAGTACTCGTAAGTATTGATTTTACAGTTATAGAAAATATGAAACCAAATGAAAAGCCCCGGATCCCAAAGGTACAGGCCAACAATAAAATTAAATATTAGAAGAGTCTACATATTGAATTTCACTACATTCGAATATCTCTATTTTTTTCCTTATTTATAAACGACATAGGCATTTTTCACAAAGATATCGATGGGGTTTATTTTTTAACTGCAATAGCGAAGGGTCCGTCCATTATTTTTTTGTGTCAAAAGGCTATAGTGTCCCTTTTTGTGTTTAGTTTATGGCCGTTCAATGTTGTGGAAGTGTGTGGAAAGTCAGAGATATGGTGGCAACATAACACACCATAAATACTGCGGCCAATATGCGAATTTATTTCAGATAGACTGACTTTTTAAGGAAAAAAGTTTAAACTTTGAAATATGTGCATCGTTGGCATTTTATTTATGAGCTAAGTGTCTAATTTTTTTGGAGAGAGGGGAGAGCGGGGGGGAATCCTGATAGTATTTACTGTGTCAACTGAGCTAGGGAGTGCGAGTCCTACGGCCACTTAAGGCTTTACGACTGTTTGTTTTTATTTATATTCATGAGACACTATCACGTTATCGTGTAAAATTTTACGTTCTTGGTTGTTCTTGTTTTGTTTAGACAGTGATTTTGCTTCTGAATTGAAAAATAAAATACCTACATGGCTTTTTGTAAGTAAAATGAGTTGAATATTTTCCAATTACAAATTAAACACTTCTAAAAAGATGATTTTTTTTCAAAAAGAAATGGACTATAGGCGTACTAAAGGAATGTTCCTATACAAATAAATGCAAAACTCTTAATGAAAAACCTGGGCACATAAAAAAATAGGTAAGTCTAAATGATGATTTGAAATTAATGTAACTCATTTTATTTGACGCTAAAGTAAAATGTTAGGTGAAGAATTATTTGAAATGTTATTGTTAAATTGTATTATTTAGTCAAAAATGCATTTATATTACTTAATTAGATTCTAATATATATATTTTTTTAAACGTTTTCTTTTTAGTTATTTCAATTTATTTTGCCTTTGTTCATCATTTTATCCGAACTTGAATGAGTTCATAAAAAACTATTTTTTTAAATTGGGGCTAACTTCAAGTTATTCGCTGTTTAATGAAAACAGACTCATTACAACCAGTTTTTTGTGAATTAAAATTGAAATGGGCTTTGAACTGTATTTCCTTTTATTTGTTACTAGTTGCGTCCCGCGGTATTAAACGCGGTTTATCTCACGGGAACACAACATTTTTCGGGATAAAAGTAGCCTATGTGTTAGTTCAGGTTGTCAAGGCTACCTCCATACCAAATTTTATCAAAATTAGTCTAGACTTTTGAATGTGAAAAAGTAACAAATATACAAACACACACACTCCTTCCTAATATTAGTATGGTCTAAGACATTGTGACTAATCACAATTTCTACTCCATACTGTATCTCGACACAATCAAAATATCTTGTGCCACGAAATGGCCAACCTTACAAGCCTGTACTGTTTATGTTTCATTAGCTCGTTTTGTTGAGTGTACTTAAGAGTATAGAGCTCAGGTGTAGAACTATTTGCAGGGCGCAGAGGTCATGCTGCCAAATAACGAAGGGTGCCCAGAACAGCGAAAGATGCGGAGTCTTGTTACTTTGGTTAGAAGAAGAAGATAGAAAAGCACTACAGTGACAGGACAATTCTTTAAAAAGAAAATATATTTAAAAAAGCTAGTACATTAAATGTATTTTTACAACTTCTTAAGTAAGTAAAAAATTATGTTCCAGAAAATAAAATAAATGTATTTATGTCTTCATAATATACCTTTATTGAGATCAAAATATAACATTCATGCTATAGGCTAAATGCTTATAGCACCAGGGACTTCCTTTCTAGATTATACCTGGTTCCCCGGCTATTAGTACCCGAGACGGCGTGCGGTTTTAGCCGGTTCGAGTCCGACATGCCACCGATATCCGAGGGGATTTCCGCACGGAAAAAAAAGAAGAAAAAAGGCTAAATGCTTATAGCAGGAATATTTGATATTTAACAACCTCGTTTATCACTTGCGGTGATTTATTCCAGATATTCTTAATACGGATATTCACTATTCTAATTTAATACTACTCTAAGGTTTTTGTTTTATATTGTGAAATTATTACTTGTAATTGCTAATTTGACAAAAAATATTTTAGTAAAACTCTCGCATTTTCTAGAAACAATTATTAACAAATATGTATTATTTACCTGCAGGCGCTAAAAATATACAATAATAAAGTAAAATTAACCTAAGGTTGTCAATAGAGTAAGGATGTTTAAACTTACTTTTATTTTTACGTATATAATTATTATATTTTACATACTTCTTTTTTTATCTAAATTAAGTCATGTGTAAAAAATGTATTCATTGTATTCGTATTATACAAGTACAAGGTACATATGGGAATAGACTTATCTATGAATTGAGTAGAAGTAGCTTTGACATTTTCTGTTTCAGATGCCTGTGATTGGGATTCTCTAAGAACTCAAAACGTTGTTAAGATAACGGGCAATATGTAAAAAGAAAAACAGTCAAAAATATTTATTATTTAATTGAAAAATATAACCTCGTAGAATAGACGCTCCCAACATTTCTCTGTCCAATTTGAAAATTACGTACGTCGAAGATTATCGCTGTCAAAACCCTGTGTGGACCGGAAGCTGCACAATGCTAGGGTGGCGCGCCCGACCACGGTTATTATCTACCTGCAACGTCACTTCCGGATGGACTCACCCGCTTGGTGCCCTCTCGCTTCGTTGGGAACGTTGGGGTTCGATTTTTGAGAGTGCATGTTGAATGTTGCTGTTGGGGGCTTTTACCCCTAGAAAAACTTTACGAATGGATGGCTGGAAATAGAAAATATTTTGTTTTGAAATTTCGTTTTGATCCTTGTCAGATTGTTTTAATGCGTTTGATCGAAAAATACATATTCATATATTTTCTGAGCTAGGTTTTCCAGTTTTCAAGAAAATATGATTTTTATGCTCTTTGAATTTTAGATGTTTAACCAAACTAAATAGTTATTTAGCGTCTTGTTGTTTTGAAGGTAAACCTTGCGGGTTTTTACTAACGGCGTAATGGCTTACTAAGGTTACTAGGCATGCCTTTTAAGTTCTGTCGTTTCCATATTTCCCGGAAATATTAAATTTGGAACTGTTCTATATTCAAATGTTTTTAAATTTTTAAATTTTGAATCTCAAAACAGTTGAAAGTATTAGGATTACTGTTTAGTCTCAGCGTCGATTGGAATCTGTCAGGTTACGTACGAAAATGAATCTATCTAAGGAAAACAAAAAAAGTTCATGCAATAATTTTCTACAACTTTAGAAGAGGCCGGACACGGCTTTATTGTTTTGAAGAGCTAACATCTGTGTTCAGTGATGAAGCCCCATGTCTGCGGACTGTCGAACTGAAAGAATTCCAGCGTGGACATACTAGTGCTAATGACAAATCTCCCGAAGGACGCCCAAAATCCGCCTTCACTGAAGATAACATCATTGCTGTGAGACAACTAATTCTTGAAGATCGTCACGTGACGTAACGAGAGATAGAGGCTCTATTAGATATCTTAGGGACAACCATTCAGAAGATCTTGCATGAAGCGCTTGGTGTGAGAAAGCTAGTATGCCGTTGGATACTGCATCTGCTTTCCGACGATGACAAGGCGGCCCGACGATGATGCAAAGGTTTAACCAAGGAGAGTTAAATCACGTTTACGACATCATCAGTGGTGACGAATCTTGGATCTATGCCTACGATCTTGATTCCAAACAACAATCTACAATCTGGGTCTTTCAAGACGAGCCAAAGCCGACTAAAGTTGTTCGTTCTCGAAGCACTTCAAAGAAGATGGTGGCCACGTTCGTTTGAAAAACCGGCCATTTAGCGACTATTGCACTTGAAAATCGTAGAACGGTTAACGCAGAATGATATACCACAGTTTGTTTACCACAAGTCATCGCCGAACTTCGAAAATCTAAATCAAAGCGACGCGACGCATCATCCTGCACCACGACAACGCAAGCTCACACAGCGCTCGTGAAACGATTTAGTATTTGAAGCAGGAAAAAGTAGAAATTCCTGACCATCCTCCATACAGTCCTGACCTAAGCCCTAACGATTTCTTTACATTTCCTAAAATTAATAAAAGTCTTCAAGGTCACAGGTTCCAATCCAAGTCAGCCATTTTGAACACCAACCCTTTAGAGTGAAATAAATGTTATAATAACTGGTTTGAGCGAATGGAAAACTGTATTAAGCTACGTGGTGAATACTTTGAAAAACAATAAAAAGTACTATAAGGTTCTAGTTGTGTTTTTTTCTTCAAACGACAAAACTTAAAAGGCATGCCTCGTACTACGGTTACGATTTTCGCATTAATTTCGTATATTTAACCGTGGTATATACAAGCATTATGCTATCGAAATTTAAATGGACCGTTTGACTAAAAATAAATAAAAAAGTAAAATACATACATTGAATTTGAAATGAAATTGAGTGAAATTGAGGCATATTTTTCCTAGCATTTATACTTTTTCATGTCATTTTGAACATAATTTATATATTTAGACGTAATGTATTACGCACATTGATAAAATATGTATTCCTAAGTCATTTAACCGTATTTCATGATTAAATTCAGAATACTTTTCTGGATCTTTTCCTTGATCAAATGTAAATGTTTTATAGCTGTGTGAATCGTGACTCAAGTCGAAATAACGTCAAAAGACCATAAAATCGTTGTAAAATTCTGTGATTTTAGATAGTTTAATATAGATTTTAGATGGTATAAAACTATTCATTCTTTCAAGTAAAATAACTTGGAAAGCTAAAATTGCTTTCTCGTCCTTTTTCGTTATTTTCTTTCATCTGTATAGAGAAGCAGTTGCTAACATTTAGATATTTATTGAGAATATAAATCTAGTTGATAATATTTCAATCTTAGTTCATGATAAATACATTAACAGCCTTTAGTAGTCCACTGGCTGGACATAGGCCTCTCCTTAGAAAGGAGTTTTTGGCCTATGCCACCCTTTTTTTTTCCCTGGTGCCCCGACATACCTCGGGCCATCTACAGACGAGTAGACGACCCCCCCCCCCCTCCCGTGTGGGAACCCCATGTTCCCTCTGCTCCCTGGAAGCGAGCGCGCCTGCCCCGGCCTGCTTCTGCTAGGGTGACAGATGGCCTCACCTGTCACCCCCAGGCCTGCGCTTATGGAGGACGGAGGTCGTTCTGCGACGTCCGGCGCCTGAGTCGCCTGCGGGGCCCTATGCCACCCTGGCCAGACGGGTTGGAAAGAGTTTGTTTCAAGTTTTCTTTGTTTTGCCGTTGTTCTACGTAGCTTGCCCCTTTAATCGGCTCGACACCCACAGACTGAATAGGGGAATAGACACTCCGTATTCTTAATCCATCACCACACGGATTCACATTGATAAGATGCTGATGATGAATACATGCCGAATCAATTAATACGTTCTGCTTCAGATGGAATTGAAATTCCGGATCATAAATATTAAAACTTAATGCTAGCTTAAACCTCATTTTCTTTTTTAATTCGTCGAATATTTGTAGATTTCGTTTTTACTACAGGTGATCAATTTTTGGAAAAAAAAAAAATTACAGAACTATTTAGTGGAAGCGTGGAAGCTAGGAAAGCTGTACAAAGGCGGCCCACTACAATACTAAACAAGTGAAGCAATCCGAGTTAATTCTAAAATAACACATATATCAATCGTTGACTCTTATTACTCAATTTCGACGATAGTAAAAACGACGATGTAGTGGTAGGATAGCTAAAATTAATGATTAACTATCTTAATCATAGTTATTTACCATTACCTGCCATTTAAAGGACTCGGACTTCTTGGCAACAGCCTTTTGCCAAACTAGGTTAGGGTCGGTAGTCTTTAACTTTTTTTTTACAGAGCGACTGCCATCAGACCTCGACAACCCAAGTACTAGGCGATATCGAAGTTCTGTGGAAAGACTGTTCTCGGACTTTTTAGGCCTCCAACTACCTGTATTGATTTCCACAGATGTTCGTATAGCAACCGGGACCGATGGCTTAACGTGCTCTCCGAAACACGGAATGGTCTGAATATGTCAAAAATGATCGCCCATCCATAAACTGACCTGGCTTGGATTGCTTAACTTTGCAATGTGTTAACCTACTTGATTACTGTAATAGCCTGTTCGAGTTATATGTGCGGCCCTGACCTGCTTTAGCTCACAACTACACTTCTTAACACATTCGTATAAGCTACATTCTATTCATATTGCCTTCCCTTCTTATCTTTTATTCCTATTCTGAATTCCTGAAAAGGCCATTTGAAATCTTTACGCCTAATCATGTAAGTAAAACTAATATTGTGTTTGCTAAAATGTGGGCGTTAAATTCACCACTGCCTACCCCTGCGGGACTAGAGGCATGAGTATATATATAGTATGTATGTACATTTATCATTAGCGTAATATACGAAAATATAATAACGATAATTAATACACATTAAACAATTTCATCACCAAATCGCTGCCAAAGTTTAGAAGCATTTCATAGTTACTAACTTCAGTTTCTACACACCTTAAAATTCAACTAAAGAGAAATCTTAATTCTATGTTGGCCGCTTGTGACTTATCAAGTCCCTCTCGATTACGAATAACGGTCTAATTAAACGTTTCCTGGCTCGCAGCCATGTGTCTTCGAATTTGCAAGTATTTGTGACATACGGGCGTAAATACTGACGCTCACAGAAAAAATACAGTTTCGATTTTTTATTAAAGTTGTTATCAAGTCATTGATTGGATTATCAGACTTTTATTATAACACATTGATTATATATGAAAGTAATATGATAACAGTACATGATTGTATATTAATTAAATTTGCTTGACGACGAACTAAGTGAAAACTGAGACTGAGAGTCTACAATTTTCAAGTGTCTGCTTGATTGTAGTCATTATTTTCGTTTTAATAAGTTTTGTTGTTAAACACTCTTTGAATTTTAAAGGAAAGTGGTTTTCCATTGGTACTTTAAGGACACTGTTAGCTAACTCCTAATACAAGTTTGGTATTAGTAGTATCTACAATCTCTCAAATTCTATGCCTAATATAATGCCAAGGCTTCTTGCAATTGCAGTTACATACACCAATTCAAGAACATTTAATAATAACTGTGGACACCACCTCGGCCCTCTCTCGCCCCTCCCCTGATCCCTAACTTGGCATAGCTTTTAACCAGACTGCTTAGGAACGTAATTATATATTACTATACTCAATACCTTATTGCTCACATATCGTATAATGTCACAGAGATATTACATTGGGTTTTAGAGTGCGTTATGGACCCCGTCGGGCACGGCAATGTAGGAGAGAGGCTGAAGTTCTTCTGCTTAACTAGCTTATAATTAACTTTAATATTTATTTATTGTGTAAAAATATAAATATGATATAAATTTTTTTTTTTTTTACTTAGGGTTTATTTTATTTTAATAGGATTTCATTTTATATGTATATTACACTACACTACATTAAACTACTATCAATTGCTAGGGTGTTATCATTAATGTTTTCTTGTAGTGTGTAATATGCTTTACTGATTGATAGTGACTAATATTTCAAGAAATTTAATATTGCTGCCTTCAATTTAGATATATCTGGGAGCTTGTGAAAATATATAATTTTGAAAAAATAGTTACATGTATTTTATTGACAATTAATGTCATAGAAACAGAGCAATTGATATTGATTTGTTCGAGGACTAATTAAACCTAGAACTGTTCGCTCAGCAATCAGGATCACTAATGAAAGTTATTAAGGTAGGAAGGAAACTAGACGAACAGTCCTGTAAAAAACAAAATTATGAACTAATTTAATAAAATATTTAGCCGTGTGTATATGAATACATTGAAGCAAAATTATCTTGTTTTGCCCCAATGAGGAGTCAAACACGGACCCCTTCTATCGGCTTGTGTTTTCGCATCGCCGCGCAAGAAAGGCTCTGCCACAGGATGCTGTTAGAAAGGCACATCTTAAGTCTTTAGCCTGTCAGTTAAAGTTTTGTAAAGCTGTTTATAATGAATACACCTGTCTCTGTCCTTTCTTCTGAGCTATGAAGATGAAAGGAAGACTGATAGGATCTTTTAGTTCTAAACATGTGGTCATAATGCGCATTACGTGGTTGGATGTTGTGAGAAGTAAGTACTTTTATGAAAAATTTGGGTACTCACTGGTTTGTTTGACTACATGTCGTAAGTAAAGAGGGTGTCTTTGCCCTGTAGTGGGACAACACAGTCTACAAAAAAAATATCTTATCTTATCAATAAACTATAACAAAACGTACAAATAAAAATCTCTGAAATGTGTTCCATGTTAAATGTATTTGTAATTTCTGTGTATTAGCCTTAGCTAATATGCATAAATTTGAAGTAAAAAAGGCTGAAAGTAAAGATAGCAGAGTAGTAGTAGTAAAGATAGGCTTAAAGCAAAAAAGTAAAGATGGCTGAGCTACAACAAAATGCCCGCTGGGCATGTACCTCAGCCATCTTTCAAACATGTTGCTCTAAAAAGAAAATGTACTACACCATTATATATTATACTATTCTTTACTATAGTCTAATATGTTAATTATTTTCAATTGTTTGTAGTCAATATTGTTGCTCTAGTATAAAAAGAGGTGTTTGTTAATTTGCAATGTTAAGATTTCAAATGATTTTGTAGATATTGACAACCATAGGTACGCAGCATAGTCTGTTATTCCTCTTTTAGGTACCTTAAACGGGAGAATATTGGCAATTCAATAAGTGGGTAATCTCTCGCCATGATTAGTTTCATCACTTTGTTTACCATGCAAGGGAATGATTACTTGTGTGATTTCCAATTAATCAATCCTAGTCTAGATGCAGTCTATGTCCCTGTGCCTTTATTATATGGCTGTAAAGTCCTTACGATACACAGATAATTAGTTCGTCTCTTACATAATTTCAATTCAAATTTATCATCATATAACATTTATCATATGTACATCAAGATTAGTTAATAGTGTTAACCCGTCAGAGGTAACTAACCGGTGTAACCGCTTCTTCAAGTATATAGTCCCCTTCAAATAATCTTGGCAATTCTTCGAGCGCATTTCATGGTTCAGCAATTTGATAAAATCGTATAGTATATAATATTATGTCTATAAATATAGCCGCACAGGATAACGTGTACATATTTCTGGTAGCCCGCAGAATATTGTTCATCTACACATCTGGATTCCATTAGCAAATATGGTTAAGCCCGTCTTACATGACCCAGTTTTCATTGACCTCCCCTTATCCCCGCGTCCGTTATATAATTGGATGTGTTATAAGTCGGGTGATGTTTAATCAGGGTTCTGTTATGAGTGGTTGTGTCTAAGACGCAACAAACGCCCGAGGTGCCATCAACCAGGTAACGAGTAATAGGGTTGTCAAAGTGGTACCATTTTGTTAGCTACGTGTATTCGTTCGAATACTTGTGGTATAAAAATGTAGAACCCTACCAAAATTCTATTTCAAAGGTTTTTACTTAATACATTATATGCTTGAAGTTTCACATGCATCACAAGTTTCACAATTTTATAGACATAAGTTATTATAATTATTAATTCAAATAAAAATATATACAATATATTAATATCTTATATATCTGATTATCCTACGGAGATGATTACTTTTTTAACTTACTTAGTGCATCAGACCTCCACAACCCAAGTACCTACTGGGCGAATCGAAGTTCTGTAGATACAATGTTGTCGGACTTTTTAGACACGGTGGCCAGCGGCCTAAAGTACTCTTCGAGGCACGAAGAGGTTTCAATGTGTTAATAACGGTTACCCGTCCATGGACTGACCTGGTTAGGATTGCTTAACTTTACAATGTGCTAACCTATTCGGTTACGAGCCCCTGCCTTGATGAAATTGGCGAAATTAATCGTTATTTTTAAGAAAAAACTGAATATAAGGGCTTCAACAATGAAGCATTCTTCTGACTCCAGTATTAGACCATCCTCACGAATTTTAATCTATTGGTACTTCTAGTACCAAAGGATTAAAATTTACTGGTACCGAAAATTACTAGAAATAATTTATAGCCACTAAAGAATTCGACTATCAATACCAAAGAGATATCAAATTATAGTAATTATATATTGTTATCTGGCCTACATAAACATACAAAGTTTTATTTTAATTTTCCTCTCAAGACTTTATTACTTACTTAGATTAACAACAACTTCCGAGATATGTTTAAGTAATTGGTTAGTAACACAAATGAAGATAAAGTGTGTTAAAAGAAAAGAGGCCTATTCTTCAACGAAGAAAAGGTGTTAAAAGATATCCTTCAACGGTAACAGCGTTAAAAATATACACTATCAGTATAAAATTTTCTTTTAGTCCAAAGTTTACTTTGGAAAAAAACAAAATGTTATACGAGTATTTAGATGGATCTAACAGGGTCCGCGTAAACCGTTAACCTTATCCATCTCATTAGATTAATTATATAATAGTTATAGATCAAATTTCAATTAAATAAATCGGTAAAAGTTGATACTCATGGCTACCTATCATACCAACACAGTGGTTTATCTCTCTTGCTGTCTTTTTTTACCATCCAACTAACTATGATTTCATCTCTTATCTACGAGTATTAAGAAATACACGTAGATAAGATGGGCTTAATGCTATAACAATTAATGGTATTAGATTTTCGTCACTAATCCTATCTAAGCATTGATCAGCTCTACAATTTCTACCAGGTGTAGATGTAGGTAAATCCCACTAGGATTTAATGTCATGCAAAAAAGAAACATTTTAAAATGTCATGTTCTCGATAGGTCGTTATAACTTGTCGAAAGTAGTTTTTAATAGAAAATAAAAACTAGAAAAGTTGGAGGTAAAAAGCTAAAAGCTCTATTACTCGTATTGCAGCGATGTGCGCTGTGCGGTAACTTTTTGCGCGAAATACTGCAAAAGTTCATAACTAGGTAGTGTATACCAGTGATGGAGCAGCAGAAAACATGAACATGTAAATATTCAAACATATAGTATTTATCCAGTATAATTAAAATTTAAATGAATTACTGAAATTCCTAACAATCATTAGTCCAAATGCGCTATTTATTGTTCCTAACTCAATTGTTTCTTATTTATTACAAGTATTGTACAGATAATCGACATAAACACATAGGAGATTGATAAGTGTATTTACTATCCTCGCATATACCTGCCATCCTTACACAGAGAAACATGTCAGTTAGCTCGTGTAATCTCGTTCGGATCGCGACCACGAATATCATAAGTGCTCCGTTCACTTAATGGATGAAAACATTAAGTCCTCAGGGCAGACGTAGTTGACTTACCCCTGGTGTCATGTAGACACATTTGCATGTGCCATTTCGGGTACCTTCTTCCCCATAAAATCGGTTATTTAAAGCAATGTTGTCAAGAGTTATTTTAAAAACAGTTTATGAATATAAAGCAGATGCTTGTAAAAACTACAGAAAGGAGTTCTCCACTTTTTGAATGGACGTTGGTTTTTTATGCCGAGTAAAAATCCATAACGGCTGAAATTGCACTGATATGTAGTAGCTAAGATTGGCATTGGAAAATTGTTAGATAACAATTTTTAAGGAAAAATAAAAGTTAGTTTATGTTAGTAGATATTTTTATTGGGGGATCTCAAAATTAAATATACTATTAATATTGTTTATTCACAAGATAAATTCGCCTGAACATGACGTAGTCTATCAATTTCTCTTTAATGTTTGTTAAAATATTACAATTTTTCATAGCAAACTCAAAGTAAACTTATTCGTCATCCATATGTCACGCGTGACCCGTCAGGGACAATTGTCAAACATGCCATTTTATTTATTATTGGGCATCGGTAGCAAAAGTTTTGTTTGTATTCGGCCTAAAAATATGCTAAAGTAAAAACGATGTTTTCACAATTTTGCAGTAATTTAAAATTGCATTTTATAAATTATATGTAATATTAGTTCTTAGGAAATTTGTCCAAAATATATGGTCCAACACTACTGAATTTTTTCAAGAAAACAAGACCATTTCTGGACAACCCCTTTGTTTTAAAATCAAATTTAAAGTACATTATTAATCGAAAGACAATGAATGAATCAAGACAACACGGGTCCAACACACTTGGCCTGTGTGTGAAGAATCTTAGTCTAAAATTGGATTAATTAGTGAGTGTTTATTGTTATTATCATACATAAGTGCAAATTTAATTAAATTTAATTAATTTATGAGAGACTTTCTTAAGTTCAAAATTTATTTTTATCCCTTCATCATTCTACTCTGCAAGGTAAAGTGTAAAGAGACCCTAAAATGATTATTTATAAATTAACTAAACGCAGTAATTAACGAATGTAACAGTAATGAAAGCTATCTTTACTATTACGTTCGTTAATTACTGCTTTACCTAGTAAGAGAGAGACGGAGTCCCCACAAAATTTTAAAAATAAATTACAAAAAAAAATATCTTATTCATTTTACTATCAGCCTGTACGAGAGTAATATGTACTGAACCGCCTATCCCGGTCACTATACGTAGCATACGTTTTGAAGCAATAACAAAGTTATGAAACATTCGAGTTCAGTTTAGGGTCACTTGGAGTGTGTCGCGAAAGTTTTTGAACGGTCGTTGCTGCCTTGTGACTGTTTATTTTCTCTTTCACTTTTGCTCTTATATTGATTTTGGTGATATTAATTCAAATGTCAGTATTACACAGGAGGATTATTTAAAGGAGTTTTTGCAGAGTCAGAATTTAATTTATCAGTTTTGTTACTATTATATCATAAAATATATTTTACTTATAACTATAATCTACATTGTCAGCAATTAAACATTGAATTTATTAAAACTTATATTAACTTAAGAAGTAATGTCTAGTTTCGTAAAAGAGATTCTTCGTAATTTAATGAGACTGATTTTCAAAGAGTCCAAATTTACACCCGATTTCTGAAAGACTGTTCAAAATATTATTCAAGTAACAGAGCTGTCAAATTAGCAGAGTGGTGTCAAAACTGTTCGAGCTTCTGAAACAGTAATGAGCGAAAAATTTACTAACGAAATTCTAAAATTCGAATGACATTTGACATTACCTTTTGCAGTAAAAGAAACTTAATCCGACAATCAAATCAAGGTGCCTAATTATCGATAGTGTGACACAATATATCCATAACAATAGATTAGACATACGGTTATTTATCTAACCCAAAGTCTTTTTTAATATTTTCACATAATCTATTGAATAATTCTTCACATGACCAGGAAGGTGTTTTTCGTTTTACATAAATCTTTTAGGGACGTTAGCCATTGCGATACACTTTGGATAATAATGATGCTGGCTTTTTTTTAACAACTATAATAATAATATAGTTTTAATATTACTTTATCTTTGTAAGCTTTTCTGTGTCAACAAAAAGCAATCTATTTTCTAGAAACTAATACCTGAAGTAATTCTTGTCAGTGAAACGGCAAGAATTGCTTCAGTTTATTGGCTTTCAAAGCTATCGATTTCAAACTGATATCAGAATAATAGAAAAGTAAAATCTAGCAACCCCTTTGTTATCTTATGAATGAAAACTTTAAAGCATTTATTGAGTGATTTTGTAGTTTCGTAAATAAACAAGTAGCATTTATACTACAAAAAACAAATTAATTTTGGCAAAATACCTTGAATTCAATTGAAAACTTATCCAAAAATGTTCATTGCAAAACATTCGAAATGCGTTCAGATAAAACTGAATATGCTGTCAGCATACACTGAAATCCGTTGACATAGATTTAGAGCCTACTGAATGCTTGGCGACATCTCAATTAGACGATTGCTTGCTCAGAGCTAGCGCGGGACAAATGCGGCTTTTGTGAGGGCTCATAGCTACGAGCTCTCCATGCAACGAGAACGCGTCATGAGCCAATGCTTTGATGGAACCGCTCATGTATGAATTTCGACGATTATTAGCATAAAATAAGGCCGGGCGATTTTTTATTAAAGATTTTTAAATTTCGTAATGTTCTGCACAAAGCAAATGTGTCTTTAATAGTGCAAATGTGTCTTCTTTGCGTATGCTGTAACTAAATGATTTATTGCGGAAGTAATCGGAAGTTGCGGAACTTTGTTAAATTTTGAAAAACTGGTTTAACAGGCTTAAATGATGACAGCTGTCATTCAGTATTATAATATGAACTGCATAAAATATAATGTACTAACTTTTGACGCCCGCGTGTATGACGGGAATTGCGGTAAAAAGTAGCGTATGTTACTCGCTGATAATGTAACTTTCCATTAATAAAATAAACGGTTTAGTGGTTTAGGCGTGAAAGCGTAACAAACAAACTAAATTTCACATTCATAATATAAGTATGGAAATAGGGATGTATACGCTTGACAATATGACTTTCTGTTCAAACTTGAATCGTATATAGTAGAAAGTTAGTTACATTACTGCATTTAAACAAAACTACTTACTTAAGATTTGCAATAAGACTTAGAAGTGCTAAACTAAAATAGGAAGTACATTATAGACTTATAACATAATACCATACGTAGTATCCATGCATAAAAAAAGCCATAAGCAATGAAATTCTAATTTACATTCACATTTATCACTGATGATAAACGTGTATGTGTGATATAAATTTGTATGATACACGTATATACGTGTACATAGCTAGAACACAGTTCTACTGTTTCTGTTTGGGAGTTGTTCTGTATAATCATAAAAAAGTATAAATCTCAAACTTCTGAACTCGTATATTTATTAAACATATAACGAAACAGATATTTTAATTCTTTATACACGAAAGAAATTAAAAAAAAGCTTCTTTTTGGTATGTCAATGAAAAATTTGTAATTGAAATAATTGAGAGCTTTGTGTAGTAAAATAAATAAACGAGTTAGGGTCGACCTCTAGTTAAATGTAAATACCTAGATGTTTTTGTAGTAGGTGGACTTGTTCAATAAAATTCTAAAAAGCTCCAGAGGCAAACGATTAAGACTTTGTTCGCTTTATAATCTATGAATTTTAAAGGTTACTTTAAGTATGCACAAATATATGATAGTCTCACAAAGGTGATCGTTTAGAACCACATTTAGAACCTTTGTACGTAACGCGAACCCTCCTTACGCACTGCGGCAAGTCAGTTGGAACGTTGTAGAGTGACACTCAAGTAACTAGCGTAAGTATAGTAACTTAAATTTTTATTTTCTAAAATGGGTATGTTGATATAATGGATAAGGATATGAAGAAATAAAACCTAAATTTGATAAGAAGATTAAAATTACTAAGCATCTATAAAATATAAACTTCAAATTAATCTCTGTCCTTTTTATTCTTTCCATTGAATTTATTTATTACGTTAGACCTCTTTTCTCCAGGAAATAATTTAAATATTAAAACAATTCAGTAAATTGAGTCACAGATTCAAACTAGCAGCTGCCCCAAGTCCTGAACCAGGCAGGAGTGTATTAGGGGAGTTAGGACCCCAGTAACCTCACTCACGCAGTGAAAAGTAATGAAGGAACGGTTTTCTGTGGGGCCGTGGTATCTCTCCAAGCGACCATTGGTGCCGCAGCATTGATCTCACTATCACCAGCCGTACAAACAGTATCTGTTGTCTTTACTTCTAGCTTACGTTTCATTTTCAATTTATTCTCAAAGAATAATGGCAAATTCGTAGTTGAGTATAATTTGAGCGTCTTAAAATGTCATTCATAGGTAACTAATTCTGGTAAATATCTTCGTGTTTTGAAACTATCGTCTAAGACAGTCAGTCAGCTTATTTGATTATTTTAATTTCCTTTATTTGTTTTGGGTTACTATCTTACAGCCATTTTTTTCAAGTAGTGGAAATACTGTCCAATAAAGTATCACAATATGGTAATCACTTAATAGTAATAGTTTTATAATTGTAAGTACTGAAGTAATAAGGAATGTACGTATTTGAAAATCCTATAGTGCAAAAAAGCACAGGCTTTTTGACAACTCTTGACAGACGTTTGCGCTTTGCGTTTTTATGTAAAGAACAACAGGCGGCGGATGGCCGCCAATTATATTAGTTTAGGTTTAGTGATTACATTAGTTTAGGTTTAGTAGTGTAGGACGCCCACAGGCCAGGTGGATTGACGATTTGCGCAAGATGGCTGGCATAAGCTGGATGTGAGAAGCCCAAAATCGATCTAAGTGGCGTTCAATGGGAGAGGCCTATGTCCAGCAGTGGACTGCGATAGGATGATGATGATTTACAATTTATTAAATATTGAAATAGGTAATAAATTAAGGAAAAAGAATATACTTATTGGATATTATATATGCATATGTACACAATTATTTCATGCATCAGACACATTAAAAGTGACATAAAAATATAACCTATGGAAGTTCTACAGCTGACTGTGGACTATAATAATCTTTTTTTTTTAATTAAAAGGGCACACATACAGTTATAAATTATCAAACAATTCTATAAAACAATACAAAAACCAATTAGAAACGTCGATAGTCATAGATAAATTGATAAAAAAGGAAACATTATGCATCTATGTTATAAAAGACTCGCACTGCATTTTTTTTATCTTTTAAAAAGAGTCCACAGATAAAAAAAAGATAATAGAATCCAGTCCAGAGATAAAAAACTGCAGTGCGTAACTAAACAAAAACAAATGTTAATATCTTTTTTCTAGCCTTTCCCAAACAAAAATTGTTTTACACATAGATTCTTCTAAACAAAAGGCGTTTTTCTTTTTTACTACAAGACGATGCAATTTGATTCCAAATATTTTTTGTATGGAGACCCGTTATTGTTCTTTATCATCATTAACTTTCAAAATAGTACCGATTAGGTATTAAGTCCCGTTTGGTGGCAATCGGCTTGACCCATATTACATAAGTCACCAAGATATAATTACCGATCCACTTGAGAACACCGTGTATAAGTGCATGCAGTTGCTAATAATACATATTAAAAAACAAGTTTTAATGAAAGAGTATTTAAACAGAATTAAACAGTATTTCGTTTACAAATGGTTTGAGTTATTTTTACTGTAAGCAAGACAAGTCTACTAGGAAAGCAATACTGCATACTAAAGAGACCTTAAATGTATTTTTTCCGCGAGCACAGATGCTCTGAATAGTTCGGCGCTTTACGATCAAGAATATTACATTTTGGATACAAGTGACGCTTGTAGGTACTTCAGAATGTGTTCCACGTCTTACTAGGAATGCTGTCATAATGCTTATGTATGTTATAGAGAAATGGTTACACGAAATACTGGTTGTATTACGTGTGGCATTCTCATTAAATTTTTCATTGTTTGTACTGTAGTTGGTACTTTCACAATTTTATGGAATGTTAAATTCATTTACAGATTCTCTTTATATTATTTTAGATCAACATCTCGATCAATTGATAAATTCTACAAAATAGGCTTTGCTAGTCTTTTAGAGTTGGTGTTACAAAAAGTACATATACCTAGGTCTAAGTTCATACTAAAGGATGTCTAAGTAAGAGTGCACTTTTAAAAAATAACTAAAAACACGTATTTTATAAAAGAGTTGTGATATTTTTATTGGATTGTAAAGAAGATATGTTCCGATTAAGTATGGAATTAAATATTCGGCAAATGACCCCTACTACTCTGATGACAGGCCATTACTCTTTTCATGAAATTTTCCATGACTTTTACACAGAGATATGGCTGTATCTCACCGATGACGCATTGGATCTATGATATGAGCTTAGGAATTGTTTCTGGTTTATTCGCATAAAAACCCCACGCACGCATGAAAAAAATCGCACGGCATTAAATCGCACGATCTTAGTGGCCATAGTGTGATCTGGAAATCATTGCTGCAATAAGCGGCACAGGCCAAAACCCCCTCTCCAAGGAGAGGCCCATGTTGTGTGTTGTGTGCCCAAGCCCAATTGCTCGTTGTGGGTGCATTTGTTTCTCATGGATTGCATGAGGATTTTCTGAGCCCCAAATTCGACAATTTTGTGTATTCTAGTAGCCATTTAGATGGAAATGCGCTTTATCGAAGAAGATTACTTTTTTTCGAAAATTGGCTTCGACTTCACTTTGCTCCATTATCCATTCGGCGCTTCCATGATCTACTGGTTTGAGCTTCTGAGTTAGCTTAATCTGTATGCATGAAGGTGGAGGTCTTTTGTCAAAATTCGCTGCGTAATGCTTCGTGAAATTTCTTGTTTTTGTTGTTCTTTCGAAAACGCTCCATTTTTAAAAATCGGAATAAACATAGGTGACAGCTGTCAAATTTCAGAGCTGCCACTTGCACGAGAAAAATTAATCTAAATCTAAAAAGTACACTCTTACTGAGACATCCTTTAAAATATTGTAAATTTGTAAAATAAAACCATGTTGAAAAAAACTGTCCCTACAATTTCTCGCCCGTCCAACAAGACAGAGAATATCCAAGGAAGAAACACCATAGAAGCCAAGTATTGGAACAGGCAACTAGTTCCACGACTGAGCTATTGAAATTTTTAATGGACAAAGTTTTGATTACTCTGGTGAATGAAAAATTGTATCATACATACATATAACAAATAATAACTAGTATTAATAGTAATAAATAAAATAGTATACAATGATATCAATTTCAACGAATCTACAATTTCTCGAATCTAACGATACGATGACCGAATATTCAAATGTATTCAAATAATACAAATTTGACGTTCCCGTTTTGCCCACAATTTATTTAAGTAATTGCATGGTCGTTGACAAAATTATATCGTTGATTGTATCCGCTCTTGCGATCCCCTGTCACCTGCTCGTGTGCTGCATACAGATTACTCCCAATCAGTTTGGTTTAACCATAGATTTAATTTAAATGAAAAAGGAATCATGGAAGGTCCTTTTCTATAGTTCATTCTTTTTATTCTCCTTACATAAACATTATTTCATCCTGCAACCAACTTTGCAGAGACGCATGTTGTAAGGAGTAGAGGATTTGATTTTAAAAGGGCGCCAATTTATCCAAATTAACGCCATTTTAAACTTAGTTTATTTATCTTCATAAAACGCACTGGTGTTGTAATCTGTTAAATATACAAAAATATATGGTGTTTATCATGTCTCATGGTGTATTTTTATGTTACCATCAGGGTTGCCACTTGCAAAGATGATCTTTTAACTTTAATATCGTGCCGAAAATATTGTCTCCTGAGAGCGGCTACAATAAAAAAAAGTGTGTTTGTGCATACGGCAGAAGAGAACGTTCAGAAAAAAAAAAATTATAAAAAAAAAATATTCACACAGTCAAAATATTTTATAAATATAATATTTAAAAAGCTACATAATTACATAAATTACATATTGTGTGTACGAGTACACAAATATTATTATGTCTAGAATTAATACAAATAATTTACTAATGTTCCTAAATTTAATTTTAGGTAATTTATATAAATAAAAATAATTGTTCAAATTAACACATTTAGTATGTCAATACGCAAAAGCAAAAAAAAACACGTGAATGATACACCACGTTTTTCATGACACTTTTTCTGAAAGCTTCGTTTTACGCAGGCGAAAAGACACGTGATAGCATAGAGGAGACGAAGATTACAGAAAACACTGTATATACTTGTAATCTATCTCATTCTCTCGCAGGCAAAATCCTATTTATGAATATGTTTGTTTCTTTTTACTGTCGCTTTTTCGTTTCATCGAAATTTCAAATCACAACGTTGCTAAAGAAGTTTCACTTCAAGAATATGAATTTCAAGAGGAAATATTTTATTGCAGGTGAGTCATAATAAATTAAATAGCAGATACTTATTTAATCATCCATGTTATCTGTGGGTGTAAGGCTAATTTATTATACTAAACGATAATCTCTATATTGCGTTGTTCGGCACATAGTATTTTATTGCGATTAGTAATATAACATTTACTCAGATTAACATTCAAACGTTCATAAGGGCAACAGGATATCTTTCCTCAGATAATATAATCTGATAAACACAGATAATAGCGGTTAGAATATTTATTTATAGATCAAGCCTAATGCCATCTAGTTTTAAAATAAACCTTTGACTAACATCTTGCCGGTTTTCACTTTGACGGTTGAGAACCATCATTCAGCATCATTGAATTTAACTTTAATTTCTGGGAAGCGTGACTAGTTTCTGACCTGATGGAAGAGCTTATGGAGTAGTTAATAGACCTTTCACGTCTTGGTCAGGTGTAGCCATGTAGCTACCATGTCCCAGTCTAACAAGTCGAATAAAACACATGATTTTATTCTAACTTAATTACTTTTTAAATGTACATAATATATTTATACACGCGATCTCTCATCAATAGTAGTTCTAACCCAAGCTCAGTACAAAAACTTCTCCGTTAAATGATGAACTGGGCGGCCATGTTACTCAATTAGTTAAATAGGTTTTCCATCAAGATTAACTTATCTGTTCTCTGACAAACCCCTCTAAGTTATTCATTGTTGGAGCTACGGATTGCGTGTTTGTCTTTCTTAGTTTGATTTAGGTAAATATAAATTTGTAGGGTTCTTGGATTATAAATTATAGTGCACGTTTGCAAAAGCTCGTAGTGAGTGTGCATAGAAGCAGAGTTTAGAATTACTGTAGCAATTCGTTAATGTACTAACTAAACTTTTAATTATATGTAACTTCTTTCACTCTGCATTAAAGTGCTTTACGAGCACAGGTGGTTGTATTGTTATAAAAATTATCTTATTAATAATACAATTTCATTATATATTGGAGGTGTGCTTTGAGATTCGTCTTATTGAATAGTGTGAACTATGAGAAATGTCTATTGTTCATATGTGTATCATTTGTAAACCTGTACCCTCTGTGTAGTCTAGTAATAAATATTCGAAGCTGTTTAGGAAACTTTGTAAATTAACTGTCTCGTTTTATAACTTCAAAGATATAAGTAGCAATGATTAAAACCACTTGGAAAATTTTTAACAGTGAAACTGGTAATAATCAATACCGTGATAATTAATTTAATTTAAATATAAACAATAAACTTATTACATCAAATGCTGAGGTTGCTGTTGCTGGTCACTCCACAACTGATGCCAATGTTGAGCTAGTAAAACATATATTTGATGCTTGGGAAGATGCCCACGATTCTCTAGGTATCTTTTGCGATTATACAAAGCTTTTGATTGTGTTGTTCATGAAACGCTGATCAGGAAATTACAGCACAATGGTATCAAAAATAAAGCACTGGTACTTCTTGCTTCTTATCTGTATAATAGGATTATTGTTGACTTTACTGTGGTTCAACAATTTGGCATGCTGTACAATGTTGGGAAATATTTTCGTCTTGAATAATATAAGTAATTTGGAGATCTTGAAGTGTGTTCAAGGAAAATAGTTTAATATCACACGCATCGTCAAAACTGGTCTGAAATATCCCTATTCGGGTTGATCTGGCATTCCCGCTGGTCACTCCAAGTGGATTAAGTGCAATTCTTGAATGTTTTCAGTCACAATCCGACGCGGATTCATTGCTCTCGAGTGTATATAGCTACTACTATTTATAGCTAATTATTATCTATTTTCGTGCAAGTGGCAACTGTGAAATTTAACAGCTATGTTTTTATTCTGATTATTAGAAAGAACAACGCGTTACAATTGTGAAAACTCATTACAAAAACGAGGCAAGTTACGCTGAAGCCGCTCGCAAACTTCGCCAAATTTTCACCTAATGTGTCAACCATTGGTCCAAACCATGTGGTCAAAAAATTTGAAGAAATGTGGTCGATTATGGATATTAAGAATCCACGTACCGGTCGGTCTCTTAAAAACATTGCTGCTGTAAGCGAGTGTCGCCGAAAACCCGAAAGCATCAATTCGGCATCGTTCTCTACAACTTCAAATTTCACGAAGACTACGCAGCGAATTATGTCAAAAAACCTCCACCTTTATATAGGTTATAAAGGTGTACTCGTAAATAGATTGACACTCCACCATACAAGATTCAGCTAACTCAGGAGCTCAAACCAGCAGACAGTGGCAGTGACTGTGAACGATATTCGTTACAGAAATATGATAACGAAGTTCTTGTGGCCTCATCTGGATCGGCATGGATCTGGACAACATGTAGATTCAGCAGGATGGCGCCACCTGCCACACCACGCATGAAACAATCCGCTCATTGCAGCAACGATTTCCAGACCACATTATCTCACGATGTCAACTGACCACCAAGATCGTGCGATTTCACGCGGTGCGATTTTTTTCTTTAGGGTTTTCTGAAATCTCGGGTTTATGCGACTGAGACTGAGAAAGGATTTTTAGAAATTTCACGCCTCAACACGTAAAATAAGGGATGAACAATTATCTACTTATGTAGGTTCGTCATTTTCAAAGTTAGAAATAAGAAATATTGAAGAATGAAGTCGCGGACAAGAGCTAGTTCCTTTAAAAACTCTTTAACCGATTTTCAATTTTGTATGATGTAATTTAAGTATTGCACAACATTGTAATACCGTACAATTTCCAGTACTTAACTTTCAACAACTTATTTACCTGTATGAATCATATTTAAAGATAATTTAATAACACATAAAGCGTTATCAAATTATCACTTCATATCGCATGGATTCAGTGCGTAAGGTGCGAATGAGTCACAAATAAAGGATAAAGCAGTCTAAGAGCACTTTATCCGCATACTACATTATAACAAAAATTATAACAAAAATAGGTTTTTTATGGTAAAGGGGTAAAAAGGAGCAGAAGCATCACCTGATGGTATGTGACTACCGCCACTCATTGACCCTGCAACTCATAGAACACAAGTGGATTGCTACCCTTTTAATGCCCTGCTACCGGAATTCAGAAGGGGAATTCAACTTGGGCTCCAGTAACCTCAATTTGGTGAAAAGAGTTGCTTAACACTGGTTTTCTGTGGGGCCGTGGTTCACTCCGGTCGAGCCTGCATATTTGTGCCGAAGCATGTCTCCCTCACGGTTTTGTGGGTATATAATATACCTAATTTATCTGTCTAGCTTATAAATAGATTGTTTCGAAACTGACTAGTAGTTACTGAGGTTGGAGATGAGATTAAAGAGATAAGACTTTTAGTATAGATTCTAGAACTCTAGTAAGTATTTTGTAACTATGATAAAAGACTTGATAGAAAGAAAGAAAATATTTATTTTGACACACAATTACACGATGATTTTTGATGAGTTTCTTATTCTTTTTACCACGCTTACTACCACTCAACCAACAACGGTTAATATTTACTTGAGTACACGGTGTCAAAGGCCAGCAGCTAGAGTGCCAGTCATTTTACTAATAGTTATTGTTCTCGATTCAATTAAAAAACTAACTTAGAATCGAGCCTTGTGTAAATGCTAAATTAATTTAAAACTTAATTTAATCTGATATTTTTTTTACAGTTATGAATTGAATTTGGTCAATGATAAGGCTACACAAAACAGCCTTTATAATTATTTTAAATATAACATTATTACAGTAGGTACATTTTTGCATTTGAAATCTAAGTTTTCTTCAATCGATTTCATTTGTCGATTCATCGCTGCATATACTAGAAATCATTTTTTTATTATAAAAAAATGATAAACATCACTTCGGAATACGTAACGATCAGTATTTATAAGTGAAGGTATTTTAGTGATAATATCAATCGATAAGATAATCTTACAGCTGTTAAATACATCTCTTTCAATAATAACTAAGAACACTCCCGACCGAGTCATCACTCAAATAAACAAAACTAGATCAAAACCGGTTTACCCGGATAGGAACCATGATGATACAGATAAACACACACTTACAGTGCAATGTTATAACGTTCATCCTTTTATTACTGATAATACGAGTAGCTTGCGACATAAAAGATATAAAACAACAGATTATAAATAATCATACATCATTAAATAAATACGTAATTTTCATAGATTACGTTGCGGATTTTCGACAAACAACTTTGTATATCCTAAATATACTTAAATAATTGTTATCTCCAAATGATATAGGTACACATCTATTATTATCCAAATTTTAGATTTTGAAACACAAGAATGTAATAATTTTAGATTACATATCGCGATATTTTATATTTATGTAATATGATAGAATTAATTATAAAAGGGATTAAAAAATATATGGCCAATATTATTTGTATATTAAACATCTATTTTATTTCAGTATGCAAACCAAGAAATGTTGAGAAGAAATTGGAAAAATAAATTAGTATTTAAAACCACTCGCAACAATGACTGTAAGCATTAAAATAATGTCTTCAGAATCGTATGTCAAACACTAAATAACAGTAACCTTACACAACTCACACACGGTCCGTTTGTTTCTAAACTAGACAGAGTCTGTACTATGCTAACGAACTACTATGATAATACTTATATATTTCTACATATTATAACTCATTAATGTCTTCTTTCCATACCTGGACGTTAAAATGAGCTAAACAAATAAAATCTAGCTGTTAAATCAATTCTGAGATCGTTTATAATCGATTCGGGAGCTTAGTTAAAAAAATGATTAAGTTTGGATTATAAGAAAAAAAAACAAGTTCACATGCACTACGATGTTTGTTTACTAATAACTGACGTCACGTGCTTTGATCAGTACATTGTACTTGTACTAATCAAACTTGTCTACTCGTATTAATCACTTTTTTCTTAATTATAATATGTTAGTTATCATTATCTATGTTGAATTATATTGTTAGGCTTCGCACAGTTGCAATATAGATACTACTAATAAAACAAAAAATAAATACTTTTTTTTCTTATTTTTTCATTACCTTGTCTTTGTTATTTTTTTAGTGTTAATTCCCCCTCCCGCTGAATCTGAAGGGATTTAAATGGTGAGACGCATTTGTGTGTGTGTCTTAAGTTGAAGGTGTCCATGAGCAGCAGAAGTCACTTACCCTCGGGAGACCCGTCTGTTCCTTTGCCTATGCTTAAATGGCCTCCCGCCTAAGTAATGCCAATCGTCCTTGGGAATATAATCGTTTACAGGCGAGGCAAGGGAAGAGAATTGGGTTGAGGAAAATGAATAGAGTTAGGGTTTTCGGCACAAATGGGACCGTTTCGTTGCTTTGTGTGTACGGTTACGGAACGCAAATTCCTCCTCCCCGGATTTTTGAGGACTCAAAGGGCAGCGATGCACTGATGACACTTGAGTTGCAGATGTCGAAGGACGGTGATAGACCATCAGGTTAAATCAGGTAACCGGTCTGCTCGTTTACTCTTCTATTACATAAAACCTCCACATATGTAGTTTTAAATAACAACCAATTATATAATTGTGAACTATTGATTAAGTTTTTAACAGCTACTCAATGGTAAACCAACTAATGTCACATAAATAGTAAGAGGAAGGCGCCAGTGTCTGTAACACAGTTAACACTATCATAGACACTGACGTTCACTCTGTCTCTAAAGAATACGTTTTCTATACAACTATGCTTTTATGTTTGGATGTGGTGGACAAACTGTATTGGGCTTTATTGATTATATATTATTATTATTAAAAGAAAAACGGCGCTACGGCAAGGCTTATCCCTTTCTTTTCAATAACTGTACACGACTAAAATATTTCATGGTTTATTATTGTATATATATATATAAATATATTTATAATATATATGTATCTGTATGGGTTTGTGCATGTATAATTATATATAACTTTTATATTTATTTTTACACTATTGTAGCTTCAATATTGCTAGACTACCCATTGTTTCTTCTCATCTACTGTCGATTTGTCCATCTAAAGGTTGCTTGTAAAAGATTGCTTTCAGCAACAAGACTGCCCATTATACATATCCGTCTGTAATATTTCATTAACATATTGTAATTGCCATACAATAAAGCATATTTTATTCTATACCTCCAGTTTCGGATGACAAAATTGAACGGAGGCAGCAATACGCGCGTCGGGTACCCGTAAATAATAAATGGACATAATCTCTCATAAGTGTTAATTTTTAAATACAACAGTTTAAGTTTTGTCACCTGAGTGGGATCACATATTACTATAGTCGAAAATTCAGGAGCTAGATCTTCTCTAGCGTGACGAGTGGTCCCTAGTCTGGAGCATTACGTTCATCTTCGGCGTTTTGTGACGTTGAGATCTTTTTCTACTTAGAAGATCTATAGGTAATTTTATTTAAGTTTAAAACATACATATAAAAGTAATAATAAATTTATCATAGGAGTATAAAGTAACATTACAGGTAAAAAAAATTGCTGTATTCTTTACGGTACATCTTATTTTTCCAACGAAAGTAACTCAATAATGTAAACCTCACTTGTAAAGTTACGTAAAATTGCTAGTTACATTACACAATCCAATCCAATCCTAAAATTACAGATACAATATAAAAAAAATACATTTTTGGCTACAGTATCGATAAGAGTTCCCTTCATAATAAGTTTAAAATATCATCAATTTACAATATTAGACCTGTTACAGATTTATTATAAGTAGGTATAGATTTATAGTTTAGTAGCCAACGATTTCAATTATACACTTTACACTTTTAACAAAATTTTGGTTAGTACACAATTTACGAGGTATATGACGAATAAAATCAACCAATCAATCAATCAACAGCCTTTAATAGTCCACTGCTGGACATAGGCCTCTCCTTAGAAAAGAGGTTTTGGCCTACTATACCACGCTAGCCAGGCTGGCAGGGTTTATGTCAAGTTTTCCTTCTTTTTGCAGTGCTGGTGTCCTGCGTTGTTTTGCGCCCTTAGTCGGCTCTTACGAATCGGCCTTAGTCGAATTGGGGTAGTGACATTCCATATTCTTAATCCGTCACTACACAGACAAAAAAAAACTCATTTGTTTATTTACGGTTCGGTATTTTCATAATACTAAAGAATAATAACAGAATTATATTCAACTACGAACGAGCTTGCTACTAATAGATAAAGGTAACGTTTATCTGTTAGTTGCGACTCGCTATCTATAATAATATTTAGGGTTCAGTAGGAAAAGTAAAAACACTATTCTTGATATTAAAGAACTGTAAAGTAATACGAAAACGAGCAGAGCAGTATGCCTTAAGTTGTAAATTAACAATAAAAACTAAAATCTCAAACTTTCATAGGTTCGAAAAGAAACTAAAGTTGCCCAGCATTATAATCAAAAGGTAAAGTCATTTACGTCACTCTTATTCAACGTTTAATTTTAATTGATGCCATCTATGTATTAAAACTTGTAGTATATCCTGTATCGTGGGGGACTTTACAAACATTCACGAAAAGTAATTCACAAAGTGTTGTCCCATGTGGGTCAACCTACAACACTCAGCGCAGTAGGAAGCAGCGAGATGACCGCTTAAACCTCTACGCCATCCGTGCAGCCTAGACTTCCCTTCAAACCTTAAAAGTAACACCCATGTCGGTTTGTAGATTATTTCAAAATTTATTTATTTAATTTATTAAACATCTTTTTACCCAAAGACGGAGTTGTTTTAAAAATGCACAAACCTAGTGTTTCTGACCAAAACAAACAAATAACCTGTTGTCATTGAAAGAATTCAAAATGCTCTATCAATTAACCTTACACGTGGCTTGAAGGCGATCATATGTTAAATAATTCTTCCAATAATTAGTAGAATATTAAATACAATAGTTTTAGTGCTATAACTATAACAATATCTTTTAAAATATCAATGACTTACTCTGTTTTATTGTATTGTGCAATTTATGAAAATATTATTACGCATTATTATTATTGCTTTTTCGTAACAAAAAGCACACGTGCTATATTTTCTCATTTATAGAAACGTGTTATACTAGTAGCTATAATGAGCTAAATTAATGTATTAAATATTGCCCTTGAATGACTGAGCCTACTGCTTAAAAGCTATGTAACCGGTTCGTTGTGTTTTAGACTTGTTTGAAAGATGTCGGCCATTAATTCCAAGCACTTTGCCTTTTAATCGATGGTACTGGAGAATCACTTCAGTTCTGTCTATTAACTCCTTATATATCATCTCTCTATCTTTATACTAACTTCTAAGAAAAATATTTTCTCAAAGACCTAGCAGTTCTAATCGCTTTGCAGCATATAGATAAAAATATATAGAAATCTTCAGTTAATGCCATGTAGCACACTTGCTTCCTTGTATACTTACTGAGTGTGTTACTTTTTAGACGGAACCCTCAAGGCGTTATCGCTTTCGCCATTATTTGTCTAAATTTTACACTTATAAATTCGTGTTACATCAGACCACTATTAGTTCTGCTTTGTGTTCAGTCCGCGGCGACAGGTTAAATAAGAGATTTTAAATAGAACATCTTAGTCATTATCGTGGTAAAATGAATCCAAACAGTGGTAAGTGGTTTTTAAATAACTTGAATGTTTATGTGTCCAGATGAAATTAAGATTAGAAAAACAAAACAGTGAACTAGCACAACAGTTAATCAATTAAAAATACTAATAATTACCAATCTCCACCTCCTAGTTAAGTCATCAGACAAGGTAAAATATGCCAAATAGTCGTATTGTGAACCGAAAAGTTTTACTTCGAAACAACAATTAGATATAGGTTATAACTAACTTCTTAGATTAATTGGTGTAAATAGTTACAAATCAAGCTATTGAATAATCCAGAAACTTGTTAAAGAGTGATAAACGAAATCCATTCAAAGATCAAGAAGAAAAATAATTTTCTCTAACAAATTTAATTTGTACTTGAAATGAACAAACGAACAAGAAAAAAATGAACGAACACCGTCTTCAGTCATACATCGAAAGTTAATATGTTTATACTTATATTTTTATCTGACTATAAAGATACGTGGGGTTATCAATAGTTTCTTAATGTTATTACGTATTTAATAAATACGTTTTAAATCTTAGGTGGATTGATGCGATACAAGATCACAGAGACTTATAATCTATAGTGTACTTATTTAAATGCATCAATTTATTTCTTCTTTTCTTTTTTCTTATAAGTTATTTTTAACCCCCACGCAGTGCACTATCGCGTTTGAAGTCGAGCGTACGTAGTCGCACTGGCCAAACGACTTCAATCTGAAAATATACGGGATGTTCCACATCATCATCATCAACAGCCTTTAATAGTCCACTACTGAACATAAGCCTCTCCTTAGAAAGATGGTTTTGGCCTACTATACCACGCTGGCCAGACGGGTTGGTACAGGGTTTGTGTCAAGTTTCCTTCTCTTTGCAGTGCTGTTGGCCTGCGTAGTTTGAATATGAATTAAATACATAAATCAAAATAAAGTTCTTATCTAATTTGAAAAAACTAATGAAGACGCGGTGAAACTTGTAAATTGTCAAAAAATTTAAGAAATAGGCTGCCAGGCATACTTGATACATAAAATATCGAATTCTTACGGGGTTGCAAAAGGGATTGAATCGGATAGAAACGAAGAAGAACTAAAAGAAATATTGTAGTTGAATGATGAAATTTTATCAATAAAAAGAATTAAACGCTTAAATTCAGAAGGAAGATGGATATACAGCAAAGCTATAAGACTTAGTTTTAAAAGTAAGATATTACCTCTATTTATTTATGTCTATGGCTGCCGATTTAAAGTTGAAGCATAGAAGTTCCAAGTTACTCAGTGTTCAGGATGTTGGCAATTTGGCATATAAAGAAGTACTCTCCTACAAAAAATATTATTTGCCAAAGTGCTGTGGTAATCACTATAATTGTAATATAAAAGAGTTCATGTGTTTAAACTGCAAAAGGGAGTCATTTTGTTTTAGATAGGAATTTCCCTATTTTTCTAAAAGAAAAAATGATCCGGAATATCATCTGTGATGAACAAGTTACTAACAAAGAAACTTAGAGCCTTACTGTTGCTAACGAAACGTAAACAAACAGAAAATAAACAAAAATCTGAACCAATCACAATATCACATAACCCTCAGGAAGCGTATAGCAGTGTTTAGCCAGAGCAGTTGCAGGCAGCCTACCACAATCTACTAATGAAGAAGAAAATAATGTAGAGGCACATACAAAAGAAATGAAAAAGTTAATATGTAGTAAAATTCTTGTAGGGGCAATATTAAAACATATATCTAGATTTATGTATGGATAGTACACAAGGTCATTTTAAGTATAGAATATTACAATGGAATTCACAAAGCTTAAGTCGTCGTCGTAAGTGTTGTTGGAAGAAAATATACACATCGCTATCATTAGTGAGACGTGATTTGAGTACGGAAACGACGTAAATGTAAGTGACTATGGCTATGGGTGAGCCGCTATATTAGTTCATAAATCGATTCGATCCCATATAATTTCCTTAAATAGTAAAAAACCCGATATTGAAATACCATGCATCAAGTTACTAAATTGTAGGGACCTACAATATATTGCCTCATTGTATTGCCCACTGTCAGTTCCACCGGCCGACAAGAATGAATTGTTTTCACACTTTTCTAGAAAAGCTTTAATAGCTGGTGTCTTTACGGCCTCCATCCTAACTAGTCAAGTAAATTAAATGTGAGAGGTACACAACTTACGGATGCCACTCTTGAATGCGGTTATATTTATATTAGCAATGGTATGCCAACCGTGTAATAATGGCACACGTATATTTGTTAATGACATTTTACAAAAGACTTCTCCTGATGTAACATTCGATTCCTCTGATGGCAATACAGTTCTATTAGCAGGTACTAAATGAAAATCTTGATAGTGATCACTTGGTATTAAAGATATCAAGTGATATGTCTACTAGCCTCCATATTGTTAGGAAACGAAATTTTAAAAATGCTACATGGAGTGAATTTTGCCATACCCTTTCATCATCCGGAGATCATTAGTAATTATAACGATTCCTCGGATAATGTTCAAGAAATGTATAACTTTTCACGGACCGAACTGAATACGCTGCGGAAAAGTACACAGTACAGTTCCATACAAAAAAAAATGTAAAAAGCCTCACGAAAAATTTAAACCTAAAGATTATTGGACACCTGAATTGTCCCATATAGTGGCTCAGCGGAGATTAGCTTTCAGAAACTTTCGATGTATCCCGACTCCCGAAAATTATAGTATATTACAATCTGAATCTAAAGAATCCTAAAAACTAATCAAGAAGGCTAAGTTTCTTAGTTGGCAAACCTTTTGTAATTCCATTAATGAAAGAACGTCGGTACCTGAAATAAGGGCTACAGACACCAGAGACCCTTTCCTCCAATTGAATCGCAGAATGAATGTTGAATTCCTTAATGACAGAATGTGTCATGAATTCAAGCCCTAGCTTTTTATCTATAAATGATGAGTTGGAATCAGAATTAACAACTCAAGAACTTAAAAATTGCTTAAAGAAGAATGATTCGGCTCTCGGGAAAGACGGTATTTCATATTCAATGATCTATAACTTACCCTCTTCAGGGAAACAATTTTTGCTTAACATTTACAATGATATACATAAATTCAGCATCCCATATCAATGGCGAAACATCGATATAATTCCTATTCCGAAAGCAAATAATCATTACCATTAATAATGTAATTAAATTGAGACCGATCTTACTCCTATCATGTCTGTGTAAAATTTTCTACCTGACATTTTTTATGTCCAAGAATGCCTTGGACATAAAAAATGCGTATAATAATATCTCGATTGAGGTAGTAACGAATACATTGAATGACATACAAGTAGGTGCTAAACCTTAGACGTATTTATGGTCCTTTTTGAGCGAATGACACTTAAAAATAAAAACTTTCGATAATGAAGTAAATACGAGTACCTATAGATGGACAAATAGGGGACTAGCTCAGGGAGACCCTCTTTCACCGTTGCTTTTTAATTTGGTTACCTATAAAATATGCCGTCAAATTAAAAACAAATTAATATCACAATATGCAGATGATTTCACAATTTATTATAAGGACAAACAACTGACAAGTGTCGAATTCTATATACAAGAAGCACTAGACATGTTTATTGCACTGTTGAATGAAATAGGTTTAAACTTATCACCTATGAAATCGTATTATTGCCTTGTTTGGAATCAGACTGCCATGTGTGAGATGTGTGCAGTCACTACTATTTTTACAAAGGGTTTTGGGTGGTTTGTATAATGGCTGGACATCAATTCTAAGAAATTTTGGTCGTTTTAACATGGAACGGGCGAAGAATATAAATTAGTTGACGTAAAGAGGTAGGAGGAGGGTGCTAGGATAAGAAATACCACCAATCTCGGACAGGCAAACACTACTAAGACTGCAGTAGCTTGGAGAAGGCTGGAGTTGCGTACGAGTACATGTTTTCTGTCAGGACACATGTACACAACTCACGTAGGTACACGTTGTCCGTGCGTGGTGGGTGAGATTACCACGCCAAGGACAAAAAACGGGCTTCTCACTATCAGATGTACCACACAAAAAATTTAATCGATTTATCGTTGTATCTGATAAACGATAGTCTAGGGGGAACACGAAATATTGGTGGCAACCTTTTGTTTTACGTTATCTCAATTGTAAAGTGTTTTTTTTTATGTATTAGACTTATTGATAGATTATAAATCCATTTATTTATTTATAAGTCATATATTATATATTATTCTCTTCTTAATATTTGTAAAATATAGATAGTGCCTATGTATGATAGTTAAATATGTAATGAAAAATAGTAGGCTATGTTACTCGCTGGTAATGTAGCTTTTTATTGGTTAAAGAATTTTTAAAATCGATTTAGTGGTTTAGGCGTGAAAGCGTAACAAACAAACCCACTTTCATATTTATAACATGTAAGTATGGATGTAAAATTGTTCTACGGAAGGTTTTCTGAAGCTTCAATCAACATAAAGCAAGGGCTAGCGATTTTAATTAGATTAATTTCGTTCGGCCAACAATCTCCTTCTACTCTGTCCTTCTCACACCATGGGGTTTGTCGGCTTTTCGTTCTTCTTCTAGGCTGTCCTCTTGTAGAATGCGCTTCCTCTCGAAATCAGGATGGCCACAAATCGGTACTCTTTTAGGACGAAAGTAAAAGAGCCTTTGTTTAGTGAAATAGCAAATTCAACGAGCTCTTAGCTCATCGCCTAAAATTATTATATTTTTTTAAAATATATATGAATATATGTCTGCATGTGTATGGACATTTAAGTATGTATGTGTGTGGTATTCAAATGTATACACCGACTTCTAAGATAGTTGGTATTTAAGCAAACCTCTATCATTTATTACCCTCTCATAAATGCACCTACCTTATTCTTTCTCAGCAACTGGCAGACTAGCGACCCGTCTGCTCGTCTGCCCTCTCTGACATAAAGAAAAGAATGCCTTAGGCATTAAGTCTGCCGATGCATGGTACTTGTGCAAAAAGCTATAAAATAAATTAAAAAAATTAAGTACATAAGATACAGGTGATTTTACTCATAATTGATTTGCTGCAAAATAATAATAATAATTTATTGACTAAAATCCGGAACTACTAAAGTGCTAATATTGTATTTATTTATACAAGACTTATATTTGTTTAACCTTCATTTCAGAAAAACATTTTACCGCTGACCCTCCCCCGTATTCAGACAATTCTACCGGTATACCGCTCCAGACTAATGTTGCAACACCTGGTGCTGCTACTGTAGTAGTTGGCTCACCAGTAGTTCATACAACTACGGGAGTCGTGGTACCGGTGGTAGTAGGAAACCGGATGGGACCAAAACCTGCTTCACAAACATGCCCGTCATGTCGGGCCCAGATTGTGACTAGAGTGGAGCATAAAACCACGACGAAAACACACCTCTTCGCTACTTTACTTTGCTTTTTAGCGTAAGTACACATCCACAAACTTTTACGAAGTTATTCGGATTATGGAGCAGCGGTAGTTTATATTTTTATATTGTGAGCACTACTCAACTTAAAGACCTAAAAAAAAGTCACTTTTAGAAGTTACATTTGTTACTAATTAAGAATATATTATTATCAAAATGATTACTGTTAAGAAATTCATATTCGTTTGGATACGTAATGATGTTTTATCTATATCATATCTATCGGAACAGAATTTGGGTTCGATTTAAAAAGTAATGTAAAACCGTTGACCTTTATCAAGGTCAAGGCTCTACAGTCTTTATTTAAGCTAAGAAGGTAATAACGATTAAATGAAACATAAAACAGTTAAGGAGTTGACTTGTTTTTAATAGTTATTTCAGTAATGTTTGGGGGTAGGTGAAATTACGTCTGTTCGCTAAGGAATTACCATTATGAGAAGAACAGACAAGAAACTCATAAGGTTTTCTTTTTCAACAGTCAAACATTATTACAATTTCATTTACTTCAACTAGAAAAACTTAGAAAGTTAATACTCAACATTTAAATAACTATTTTTCAACACTATTTCTTAACAAATTGACTTTAACTCAATAATTATTGAAATAATAGCAAGACACTAATTTGATTTGGAATTCGGGGAGAAATTGGACAAAGGTTCAACACTCACTTGTTTTCCCGCTCAAAATCCGTCACAGACTCTCTCTCAATAATGTTTTTCAAGCCCACCTGCCGCCACTCTGGCGGCAACGTCTAGTTGCGCGTCAAAACGGAGGCAGATGGCGCTAACGTATTTTCGTAATATTAAATTTACCACAAATAACCATATTAAGAATTCCAAATCAAGCCTTAATTATTTAAACAATATTACAAATAAGTTCTGATAGTCTAAAGCAATCAAAACATTTAAAATAGTAAAAACAACTTACATTGAAAGTACTCACAAAGACTTGCATCAAATTAACTCACCAAAATTAAAACTTCACGTTAATACAGTATTATGAATTACAATCTTGTCTAAAAATTCTAATTAGATTTTAGAGAGTGAAATTTATAATCAAAAATAATTAATAACAATAATCAATTTAATTAATTTCCGGCGCCTCCAAAACTCCGCGGCGACACGGCCATACTGCGAGGCGAGACGTGCTCAGGATCGCTTGATTCTGAAAATAGGAAAGTAAATTCTTTTGAAGCTAGGCACTTCCACAGTACACCTAGTATTACAATTTACGGTCAGAGGCGCTCTATGATAACTCTTAGTAGAAGTATTGCTTATTGGACGGCTCCACACGCCAATAGCAATTTTAAGATAAATTATTCCCTCCGCGGAAAGCATCACGGGGGATTGGACTTATCGGACGGCTCCACACGCCAATAGTCCTTTTTACACACTATTTTTAGTCGAAGTCAAAGTCAAAGTCCTAATGTCAAAATTATGATATAGTGTGCATAGAGGTATGGTTTGTATTCATGTACATTTGGTGCGTATAATCGCACGTGTGTGTGATATGTGTGCGAGTGTGTGCTTGAAGAGCACAATATATTGAAAAACCCTCACCGGGAGAAATAGGTTTATGTAAGACTCGGCGTCGCTGTCCTCTTCCAGGACAGCGGGGGTGGTGACAGCTTTTGATGGAGCCTCAACTCCAGGTGCTGGTGTGTAACCGGAAGGCCCGGGTTGAGGTTCGTCTGGGGGCGACACGGCCGCCTGGGTACCAGTTGGTTGTGGGGCGCGCCGCAGTTGGTCGTGCGCGACCTTGCGGGGTCGACCCTGATGTCCCACGACCTTTTTGACAAGGTAGCGGTCGTTCTCGAGCACTCTGTGAACTTCGTATGGAACGCTAAATTTCAAGTCTAAAGAAGTTTGATTTCTAGGGTTATTTTTAATTAGGACAAAGTCGCCTCGTTGAAAGTTATGGACTTTGGCACGCCCTCTATCGAACCTGTCCTTGTCCTTTAAAGCTATTGCAAGCATTCTTTGCTGCACATGTCGTTCTAAAGCTTCAGCGTTGACTAGAGCTTTGTCGATGTCGACTAGGTTCAGCAACTCTGCAGGCACGCAGTTCTGGCGACGAGTGAGGAGTGTTAATGGCGCAGTCCCAGTAGTTCTATGTACCGTACAGTTCATGGCGAGCTGCAGACTCTCGAGCGCTGTATGCCAGTCCGGGGATTCGTAATTTTTTTATTATTACAAGACCGTTCTTAAGAGTTGCCATGATTCTTTCCACTTGTCCGTTTGCTCTGCTAACACCTGGTGATATTGGATGAAGTTCAATACCGTACCTGTCACAGTAGCTTTTATAGTCACCCAAGAACTCGCGCCCGCCATCTACTATGATTTGCCGCGGCGCTCCGAAAAGATGGATGACCTGTTTCAATGCGGCAAGAGAGCTGTGTTGACTTTTATCATTAGTGTGACGGAGTAGCACGTATTTCGTGTATGCGTCTATTGTAACTATAACATACTCTTGATTGTTTGGAGAACCAAGTTTCCCAGTAATGTCCATGTGTATTACTTCGAAGGGTACTGTTGGTTTGGGAATGGGGTGTAGTTGGACCTGATTAGCTCCCGATGTCTGTTTCGACGTTTTGCATACCACACAATTGTCGATAAAATCCCTGACACTGCTGTTCATCTTGTCAAAATGATAAGACTCTCTGATTTTGTGCAGAGTCTTCTCCCATCCTGCATGTTGTAGGGCACTATGGAAAGTGTTAATCAGGCTCCATTGAAATGTCCTTGGCACGACAGCAAGTCTTCGTGGGCCTAGAATAGGATCGATCCTTTCAAATTTGAGTATGTTACCTTCCAGATGATAACCAGTTACTTCCTCTCCTGTGCCCAAGGCGTCTATAGTGGGACGCAACTGTGGGTCGCGGCGCTGCTCTACGATAAGCCAGTCTAGGTTGCTGGTCATGACATTGACCGACAGTACCTCTGGATTCCGGCTCAGGAAATCTGCATGCTGCATCCGCTCGCCCTTCCTGTATTCTATGTCAAATTGGAAATTCTGAAGATATGCCCACCACCTATGGATCCGAGGGAGCAGATCTTGTTTGTGTTTCGAAGCCTTCAACGCGTTGCAATCAGTGACCACTTTAAATTTTCGGCCGTAAGGAAAGTGTCGAAAGTGCTTAATTGCTCGGACCACGGCCAATGTTTCGAGCTCGTATGAATGATATCTACTTTCGATATCAGTTGTACGCATACTAAAGTATGCCACTACATGTTGCCGACCATTGATAACTTGAATGAGTATTGCTCCAAATCCGAGACTACTGGCGTCAGTAAACAACTCTATTGGTTTCTCTTCTTGGAAAATCGTTAGTATCGGCGCGGTGGTGAGGAAACGAATTATCTTTTGACGAGCCTCTTCATGAACACGACTCCATTTCCATTCAGCGCCCTGCTTAGTTAAATCGTACAGGGGAATCATTGTTCGTGCAAAATCGGGAATGAAGCGGCGAAAATAACCCGCTAAGCCATTGAATTGGCGGACTTGTTTTACAGTGGTGGGAGCAGGGGCCTTCAATAGGGCCTCGACTTTTTTGGGACTGGGACGGACCTGACCATTCTCTACTATATTACCAAGGCACTCTATAGACTTTTTGAAAAAGCTGCATTTGTCAATATTAATGGAAAACCCGGATTGCCGCAATGCTATCAAGATTCTTTCCAAATATGAAAGACCAGAGGAAAAGTCGCGGCATTTGCTTATGACGTCATCTATGTACACTTGGGCTACGCTATCGTTGTGACCATTATTGGCACTGCCAGAATTCAGTAGCGGACCTAACGCGCGATTAATGCACCTTTGGTAAACGGACGGCGCGTTACAGAGACCAAAGGGCATGGTTAGGTATTCGTAGAGACCATCGGGTGTCACAAAAGCAGTTTTCTCGATTGAATCTGGGGCAATAGGAATCTGATGGAATCCGGATGCCATATCTAAACTCGTGTAATACTGTCCACCAGCCAACTGATCGATTTGATCAGCAATTAGAGGTAGGGGATAGTGATCGCGTACCGTGTTACTATTTAACTCCCGATAATCGACGCACATTCGGTCGTCGCCATTTTTCTTCTTGACTAAAATAATTGGACTCGAATATGGAGATTTACTTTCCCGCACAATATCGTTCTCAATTAATTCAGCGACTATTTCCTTAACCTTTTCACGCTCGACTGGACTTAACCTATAAGGCCTTCTCTCAACAAATTTGTCTTTATTCTTTAAACGGATTTCTAGTTGACCTGTATTGACTCGAGATTTAGCAAAACCGCGCGTGAAGAGATCTGAGTACTGGTTAAGCAAAGTGAACAATTGATCTACCTCGGATTGTTCCTTTAGATCGTGATCCATATTGTCAAATATACCGCTGTCGGCTCGTACATGCATGACACGTGGGCATGGTACTAGTTTCGCGCTATTCTGTGTCACTAAAACACTTAAACCGGTATCGTGTAGTAAATTCGCACCGATTAGAACATCCGAAGTCATTTCAAAATCGGGCAAAACATTGAACACGATTTCTACGTTAGTATTATCTATGACGCATATGGTCTTTATTCTCCACGTGGAGATCACCGGGAATGGACCTATACCTCGCAAGTAACTAACTATTTGTTCTCTACGACCTGGTAACTTGTTTGCAATAGATTCGCGCATTACCGAACATTCGGCCCCACTATCAAATACCGTATCTATCGTAATGTCACCTACACGCATGGCCATAGTATTCAAACTAGAGTGACTGCTAGCCACCGAATTAATGTTGGGAACTATTGCTTTTTCCCGGCGGTAGCAAGTGTCAAACGTATGACCTGGTTTGGAACAATATGAACAAAACTTATTATTCGTGTCATTTGGCTTTGATGAGGGGTGGGACTGAGGGACCCCACCGGTTGTTTGCACATTCGGATTGGCAGCATTTTTGTTACGGCAATTACTGAAAGAATGGCCAGTTCTTTTACAATGATTACAGTAAAGAGAAGCATGGGGTTTATTACTATCTGAAAATCGAGGGCGTTTATGCAATGGTTGATTAGGATTCAGATTGTTTTGGCTAGAACGTTTGCTAGATCTAATAGTGGAAGCAACAGAGATCAGTTCGGGCACTGAACTAGCTCTGGCATTCATTAATTCAATTCTAAGGCGCTCGTCACTAATAGTTCCTATTACCGCTTCTACCGCATCACTATTGTCAAGCATATCTTTAGTCACACGTCTCCATAAAATCCACGACTGGGTCAAAAATTCCGAAATATCTTTGGAATTGTCGTAGGTATGCTCTCTAAAACGAACTATATCCCGTGAGTAACGCGTTTCGGGCTCAAACGTTGTTATAATTATTTGACGTAGCTCTTCCCACGTTGAGGTAGTTACAAGCCAGTTATCGGTTCATATTTTAGCACGCCCTTTCAACAAGCTGGTCACTTTCATGCGAATGTCGTAGTCACTGAGCTCATAGGTATCTTTAGCCGTAGAAATATGATTACACCACTCACGTACACCAACATTACCATCAGGATCATATGAGGGTAGGAAGACCTCTGTGATTTTAACCTTATTATTGGGTTGTTGGAGTCGTTCAGTCATGGTCTGCATCATTTTCATCATGTGTAGGAAAAAATCAGGTGGTACATTACCAATTTGTTGTGATACTGGGCTTGCAGTGTGCTCACTAGGAGTCGGGTTGCTCGGTCCCGAAGGACACGTAGGAGGCTCATCTGACTCGGCTCCGTCCATGGTGCACGCTGTAATGCTTCAGTCAGGATTATCTGAAATCGTCGAAAGACCAGAGCAGAAAGGGGATCGCATGGCGATCCCACTTCTGATATCGGAACAGAATTTGGGTTCGATTTAAAAAGTAATGTAAAACCGTTGACCTTTATCAAGGTCAAGGCTCTACAGTCTTTATTTAAGCTAAGAAGGTAATAACGATTAAATGAAACATAAAACAGTTAAGGAGTTGACTTGTTTTTAATAGTTATTTCAGTAATGTTTGGGGGTAGGTGAAATTACGTCTGTTCGCTAAGGAATTACCATTATGAGAAGAACAGACAAGAAACTCATAAGGTTTTCTTTTTCAACAGTCAAACATTATTACAATTTCATTTACTTCAACTAGAAAAACTTAGAAAGTTAATACTCAACATTTAAATAACTATTTTTCAACACTATTTCTTAACAAATTGACTTTAACTCAATAATTATTGAAATAATAGCAAGACACTAATTTGATTTGGAATTCGGGGAGAAATTGGACAAAGGTTCAACACTCACTTGTTTTCCCGCTCAAAATCCGTCACAGACTCTCTCTCAATAATGTTTTTCAAGCCCACCTGCCGCCACTCTGGCGGCAACGTCTAGTTGCGCGTCAAAACGGAGGCAGATGGCGCTAACGTATTTTCGTAATATTAAATTTACCACAAATAACCATATTAAGAATTCCAAATCAAGCCTTAATTATTTAAACAATATTACAAATAAGTTCTGATAGTCTAAAGCAATCAAAACATTTAAAATAGTAAAAACAACTTACATTGAAAGTACTCACAAAGACTTGCATCAAATTAACTCACCAAAATTAAAACTTCACGTTAATACAGTATTATGAATTACAATCTTGTCTAAAAATTCTAATTAGATTTTAGAGAGTGAAATTTATAATCAAAAATAATTAATAACAATAATCAATTTAATTAATTTCCGGCGCCTCCAAAACTCCGCGGCGACATATCATTTCTTGAACTAGGTAATGGACTAGAAACTCCGAACCCTCTAATACATGGTATGATATATGTATATTATAATTCATGATTCATTTTATTTTCAGGTGTTGGTGTTGTGTATGCATACCTTACTGCACGGACTCTTGCAAAAATGCCGACCACTACTGCCCCAACTGCGATGCTTACATTGGAAGTTACAACCACTAAGGATTTATGCGTTATTCTGTGTCATTGTATTGATAAGGCTGCTAAAAGTTAACCACAGATGTATCTATTGTTTAATAGCAGCAAATGTGAAAACTGTTTTTCTAGTTACTTGGCTAAACTCGTTAGTCTTGATAACAGAAACTGCGTTATTTAATTTCTTGAATGTTACATGCTTGCCGAGATTTGCTTAGCAAATGCTTGCATGCCATTTACACTCTTGCGAGTGTGTTGGTTTATTCCGGACAGGCAGACATGGCAGACGTAGACGTTGAAGTTGTGTATGTTATGGCTATTGCGTTTGGCTTAGCATATTTTTATTCAAAATACGTAAGTACAAGCGCTTGCCACGAGCTTCCTTTCATCTGTGTTCAAAAACCGACAAGCTCGTGCAAGCCAAGCCGAACGCCCCGTACACACGCTTGCGTTTGTACACACTTGTCAAGACTTGCCAAGCGCGTAAACGTAGCTTTAACCATTCGCGGTCAGTGACAGTATCTAATTATGTTCATACAGACTGTTTACTCAGCCTGAGCAACCTTATCGAAACGTCAGTTAAAGGCATGTCATTCTTGTTACGTGAAGTGTATATCTACTAAACGTGTGAAAGAAATATGCACAAGAAATGTGTTTATTTGCAGTTTGACATGTGCATGATAGCTCCAGGGAAAGTTTCTGAAGATATTTTCTATCTGTAACATTTTAGTACTAGTTTAATATTTGAGTTTGCCTTTGTTTAAAATTTTGTGATAAAAATTTACGAGTATCTCTATTGAAAGTGTGATTATTAAACGTCAATGTAAATGTAATTCATAATATTATTATGTACAGAGAAGAAAAATGATTTCGTTTTTCATTATAATGATAATTTCTTTTTTTTAAACGTAAAATCATATTAACATTATGACAGACACAGTAACACAGTACTTAGTTACATTAGAATGGTTATAATATGTCTTATATACTTATTAATTGCAACACTGGTACTCATGTTAAGATTTAACTTGTATTATGAGTGCCAGAGCTCTCTCTTAATGACCCCAAAAATTATGGAAACTGACTAAATGCACAATAGCTGAAGTTATTATGTAAGAAAAAAAGAAAGTAAAATTTGATAGTTATAAGGAATTACCCACCTATCAAATATAAATCAAACATAAATGTAGTTTTAATTTTATGTTTATAATTTCGATATTCATAGAATATATTTTTTAGAATATATTTAGTAATTGACTGCACGGCTGGCTTAAGCTTTGGTTTAAGCGGTCGCCACGCCGCTCACTACTACGCTGAGTGTTGTGGGTCCGATCCCCACATGTGACAACACTGTGTGATCCACAAATTGTTGTTCCGAGTCTGGGTGTTCTTTGTGTCCGTTTCATGTATGTTTGTAAAGTCTTAAAGGATGTATTCTCTTTTTATAAAAAAAAATGTACAAATAAATAAATAATAAATTACATTAATCAATACATAAATGCAGTTTTAAATTAATGTTAAAGCGTATATCAATTAATTAATACAAATGTTATAATAATAGTTATGTAGTATAGTTATAATAATAGTTAAGAAGTAATAATAGTCGATAGATGAATAGTTTTACTAAAACAAATAAATATTGTAAAAATGACAACATGTATAACGAAATAAATATAATAGCACTGAAGAGTCTCTAGAACTTGCCCACGCTCTCCTACCGTATACGCAAAGTGATGATGTCTGCTAAGTACATCGTCATATTCAGTTCTGTTCAAATTTAGATCTAATATATTTTCAGAAAAGAAACAGACATTGACATGCTTTGATAAGTGGCTTTTTGTTTTTAGTTATTTGCTGGAATACTATGTTGCAGATCTTTGAATTCATTTAGGAGTACATTTTTTTTAGTGCAAATAAATGTTGCTATGTGACGAATATAAAATAAGGAAAAAATAGAAAGGGCGTATTTGGTTTTTATTTATCCATTCAGAGAATTAGATAAGTCTGATAAACCAGAGATAGGTCGACGTATCTATAGATATCGTTGGTTACTATCAACATTTTCCATTGTAAACATCATTAGTTCGATAAAAAATCTCCGTGCATCCATCCTTGTCCATGCCAATAAAAAAAAAATACAAGTGCGAGAGTGTCTGTTTGTCTGTTACCGCTGAACCGATTTAGATGAAATTTGGTATAGAGATAATTTGGGTCTCGGGAAGGGACATGGGAGTTTTAATCAAAGAAATAATATTTTAAGGGGTAAAAATATGGGTGGAAGTTTGTATGGGGACTCAAAAACCGCTGAACCGATTGAAAATGGTATGGAGATAGTTTGATTCTTAATTACGGACATCGGCTACTTTTTACCGCGATAACCGACATAAGCTAATTAGAACATAAGTGCATACCATGAAGTATTACTTCGAAGATGTGGTTACGATATAGCGCTACATTTTGAATCATCTGATTTCATTTAACCAATTTTTGTTGCTTATAGTGAACTGCATCATGCATTTCCAAGTTTTGTAGGTTTAAAAAGCTTATTAAGTGAGTAACTATAGGTGCTGTGGTGTCTCCCACATACAAAGTAACAGAAATATACTACAGCGCCATCTAACGAAGACACACCGAACTACGGAGTAACACCTGAATGATAATGCTAATCCTGTATCGCGATATGAAGTACTCTCTCGCCGATTAGCACCGATTAAAACTTCCCAACATCAACCATTGGGTCGCGGCCTGCCAGACATGATCACCTTGCCTGGCCGGAGGATCCTCCTTTTGTGTTTGAGGAACACGACACCCGTTCCTCCACAGTGCTAATATAGGTTGGGTGTACGCAATGGCTAAAACAAAAAACTCAAACGATCGACTCGAGCAGAGTGACAGCACGGCCTTACAGAAAAGAAGTGTTAAGTAATCCTTTGTTGTTTTGAACCAAGAGTGAGGTTACCAGAGCCCAAACCTCCCCTCTACTTGGTTCTGGGGAGAGGGAGACAAAGGGCTGTTATGACTCATGAGTTGCAGGTGTCCATGGCCGGAGGCAGTCACTTGCCATGAAGTAACCCGTCTGCTCGTGTGCCCCCTATGAAATAAAAAAGGACCATTGAATATTTTCAAATAAGTAGATCCCAAGTTGCGTTTCGACTTTAATCATTTCGTTAAGTTAATAATTTATGCTCATCACAATGTCTTAGTAGAAGTACCAAGAGAACTCCTCTATAACAACATTTTGTAAGGGCTGTGGTTGACTGAGAATGAGACGGTAGGCTATTTTTCTTACCTTCTTTTTTTCAGCCCTATTCAACTATTTAGCTGTATGCCTGGACTCAGATTATACTATTTAACATGGTCTATTTCGCTTTTCTATGGACGCTTCTTTATTATTAAAAAAAATTCACATCATTCTTCCATGGCATTTGTGTTCTTCCTCGAAGTCTTTAATTTTGTTTTTCCCACGAGCCATGTTTACTCTTAACATAGTCCCCACGAGTTTCCATCCTAGTTATGTCTGGGTGACTTAAATTTCGTTCCTTTCAGGTTTCTGCTTCATACTCGTAATAAGTACCATTTTAATAACTTTACTAAACTACCTGGCGCCTGGTCCTAGTCTCCTGTTATATTCATTTTGAAAACAATATCATTTTTAAACCCATAGGGTAAACTATCATATTCTTGGGTACAATAATTCTCAAAACAATAATCAGATTCAGGTACATTTACTAAAAAAAGTAAGTTCTGATAAAAAGCGCTGGACAATTAAATTACAAAAAGAAAATAAACAATTAGAACTCTTTACAGACTCATGGACAAACAATAACTTTATGCCTCTTTGACGTTTTTCGAAGTTTAAAATATAAACGCCCCAAAGGCGGGTTTTAATTTAAAAACAAATCCTGCAAACGGGTACTGACAGCAATTACTGTCGTTAATAAAAACAGTGTGAACAAACATTAAACATTCCTCATTTCAAAGAGAATCCCACAAACGATACAACGATACAATACTCATAACATTGCGCGTAAGGCCATCAAAATAGAGTTCCCTAATTACTTGTTTATTTTCTATCACCGGGAGGTTATTAAAATAAAACGAAAATTCCTGTCTTGTGTATGTATCTTATAAAAGCATTTCGGCGTACCGGGCAAAAATGTAATAGCCTCGCCGAATTAACAAAAATTAATAAAAATTGGTTTCTCTAGTAACTCCATCAAAGATTGTATGTCCAAGACCAATTATAACGCAAAATCAAAATAAGGGGTCTTTGGTTTTTAAATATTTCGTTTTTTTCTATACTTTATTAGTAACATGTCAGTCAATATAACTGAAATATTATACCCGCTTTGCTCATGGCCCCACTACTCTAAGTAATGGACTTATCTTCGATGACACGTGACCACGCCTATCTCCCGGCCGCTTTGATGTAAGCTCTTGTCCACTCAATGTTGTCTAAAGCTCTGTTTAATTGCTGTCTCGTTATTTTAGGATTATGTTTACAGTGAAAAACGATTTTAATCACAACGTTTGTCTAATTGCGAACGATCAAACGGACTTTCCCATATGGTAGTTATTTGCCGTTAAAGCGATGCACGTTGCAACGGTTTTAATTATGAAGGGGATGTTTTAAAATTGTCTACAACTAACTTCAAATTATTTTAGGGTTAATTCTCATAGCGTTTCAAACGAAATAAGTTTTTTTTTACAGCGTATATGTAGGGTAACTGCGCCTTTAGTTAAAAAAGTGTCTATTTAAAAATGTTTGTAAGGCTTTTATCGTTAGTTAATCGCAATACTTTTTTCATGAAAATGTAGAGAAGAGACATACATAGTCTTCTTTCTGATGACCAAGGAAAATGAGATGTGATGGAAACGAGAATTTGAACTCGGGACTTTCAGTAGTATGACAGTGTGATAACAGCCTAGATGGTGTTTTATTTTTTTAATGGGACTAATCCCTCCCACACGCCCACCACTGTAACTCCTGTACACCAGGATCAACAACAGTGAACCCACAAACACACCGAGTTATGACACTCGGGCATTCCCAGAAGAAAACAATTAACAGAAATTAATCAGAAGAAAATTATAGGAGTTGGAAATATAGTAAATCCAGTTCCCTTCTTAGTAAAGCGGGAGATAAAAAGAAGTAAAATAGACATACCCCCCTTTAAACAGGGAAGCACCACGGCCACAAAATATTATGTGTCCTAAGTGAGCTATATTTGATTTCTATAATATAAATTCAAACGAGTTGACACAAGATCCCCATAATGTACCGCCCCAGATGTCACCTTCAGCATTATCCTTCAGCACCAATGACTACATACTACATGAACAGATTGTTCACCAGTAAGAGTTAGGTGTTGAGCATTGACATAATGATGACTCGACTAATTTAAATGAATAGCAGTTTGCTCTTAAAGTTCCTAGATGGTCTTTATGAAATCTGCTAGCAAGGTATTTTCCTGCCAAGTTGAATTAAAATAAAAGCACCAGCTGTAACCTAGCATATTCGTAGTCTGGAATAGCTCAACTAAACAAAAATACTTACTTTTACTAAAAGTTATACATCACCACAGCGCGTCGAAAACCTTTTTTGATTTTTATAAACAAACAGTTTATAATAATATTTATTACCTGCGCTACTCACAAAAAAATTAAAGTCTTGCAGAATGGTCATATGACTACGTTTTGTGAGAACTAAGTTAAAACTAAGTGATGAACTAGGCATCTGTGAGACAATTTTTTTATAAATTGTTAACCCTTTTGTTAACTAATAACATTTTGTGGTAGTCGCAATAATTACATATAATTATGTAGAATCTAATCACAATAAATCTGCCGAATATTAGTGTGGTAAGCGTCTGATTAACGTTATGTGTGTATGTATGAATTTGGTTAACGAATAGTTAAAATAGTTGATTGCCAAGTTATTTTATATTATTTTTATGATGACCGAAACAACTACACTATGTACATACATAAGATTAACTTCTTAAACTCACGTACATCGTATAATAAATTTGATCTATACAGCAGCTTCTAAAATAGCATTATCACAAGCTACCTCTATATACAGAGTGTTTCTGTAAATACTCACCTAGCAAAATTTTAACCGTGCAACGTCGTTTAATAACAAATGTGGGGCATTCGTATTCGCAATTAATGCGTTCTCATTGTCTGCCTTTTTTCGTTCTTCTAATCTTGTTAAGCAAATCCGGTGGAAGCTTGTGAAAATCGTGACATGGGTCTCCGGACCGTATTAACACATATATTTTTGTTATCTGTCTGTTATGTGTATTTTGTTCGAAAAATACACGTAGTACTACTAATCATTGTACAACATGCTTTTGTTTATTATAAATCAAACGCTGCGTATCAATAAAAAATATTGGGAAAATTTATTCCTTTCGAAGCACGCAGACGAAGTTGTGCGATATTAACAAATCTTTTGTTGATTTACACAGTTTTACACTTCTCTGTAAGTTGTGTCTAAAGGTTTCAAGCACATTTGGCTACAAAGTGAGTCAACTCAGTAATAAGGCTCTTGAGAAACCAAAAATACATATATGAAAATACGCACAGATAAATAATATAAGTATGCAGTATACTTTCCTTTTACCTTATTTAGGCAATTAAAAACTCTTACTCTCGCCAAATGCTTTAGTAATACTAATGAACTACCTCATACTAATACTACCTAATAGCCAATTCTTGACATAACACTAAGAAAATTTTGCCAAATTTTGTGGTCGGAGAACAGTTTAAACGTAGGATTTGATAAGTTTAACTTACGTCGTTACAATAAAAATGAACCGTGATCCCCAATTCAGGGCCCAATTATCGTGAAGTATTCTTTACACATCTTCAAAAATACACAATAAGGTTTAAAACGCATGTGTAGACATGTCTAAGTTGAGTCGAGTCGGCTAACAAGACAAACTTGCGTCTAGTCGCTAACAAGTCTGCAGAGTGCTAGGGGTGACTGTCACTCGAATATTGTAATCGGCTTAGTTACTCGTACCAGTGCAACCCTCAAATAGGATTATACCTATATTATGTACCGAAATATTGTGATACTGAATTTGTTGTTATTGTGTATTGAGTCTTTAGATATATTTCGTTTCCAGAACGTAATCCTATTTAATGAAATAACGAACATAAATTATTAATACTATTTTATTATATTTCATGAATATATATATTCTTGATTAATCAATTATTTGAATCATTTCATAGACATAATAAAAAACAAGTATTAGTACTGTTCTAATGTGTATAAAATACTAAACATAAAAATTCTTGCTGCAGGTACCTTATTTATTTAATTATTAATATTTTTATATAGTCTATGACTTACCTCAGTAACAGTAAAATATTTTTTCTATTCGAAGTAGTCGTTTCCGAGATAAGACTTAGCGCGTTTGTTACTTCTGAGTTGCAGACGTTCATGGGCGGCGATGGTCACTTTCTATCAGGGGGTTAGAGGGGTCAGACGAGCAAACGGGTCGTCTGCTCGTCTGACCCCTCTAACATAAACAAAAATCTCTTCAGTTTGTTTGTTTGGTTGAACGCGCTTCATACTATAAGTATTGATTTGCAGGCCTAACCGAGTACGTGCCACCGAATCGTCTTACTACTTACTCCGAAAACCTGCCTTTGCCATCAATGACGGCAGTTGGAAAGAAGACATTCTTGTTTGTAATTTTTTATTTGATGCAATTTCTCTAGATAGTCTACAAGTTATACACAAGTCGACTCCATAAGTTTGCTAGTCTTGACAGATTTAATGCGTACCACCATTATTACGTTCCAAGTCAATTAAGAAACTATAGAAGTTTTACGTTGAAGTTTATTTACCAGACTATTGTGAGATATAATAATTGAGATTCATTATAATAATATGTTGAGTTTTACTGTTAAGATGGCTTATTGAAAGTTTTGTACGTAAATTATCTATACCTGCTGCAAGTAAATGATTGGTGTTATTTGGTAAGGAAGTCTGTGTAAATGTGTAATCTTAAAGGGTCAATAGCATCTATATACAAAAAAAACACAAAATATAGGTAATGTTAGTGCTCCGAGAGTTTTATTTATTATATATGTACAATTTTTTGCCATAAACTGCGATGGCATGTGTGTACTGGCCGTAAACACCTTTTTACACAGTATATATTATTAAAATATAAGAGAGCGTTATATTTCGTCATTTTTAGATTATAATTAAATTTGAGCTTCGTGCCGAATCGTGCGTCCACGTCCGCATCTGAACCTATTTTGTGATCCTGTATTAAACCTATATAGTATTTGGATTATGCCACTCAACCAAATAACGATACGCCTGAGATTGACCGATTTTATTATTTTATCAGATAATATATCCATAAAAACTTCACTAAAATATCAATTTATTTAGAAGAACACGTTCAAAACGGCCTTACACATTTTCATCCTATTTAGATTAGTTTCTGTAGACTACAGAATAAATAAAAAAGTACAAAATTAATATTGGTCCATCTTCGTATTAATACTACTATATGTATATATTTTGGCACAACATTAAATACTTAAATACTTCAGTCGAGGGGAAATAAAATGACTTTATACTTCTAAATCTCGACCCTAAATACAGCGCGCTTGTCTTTGTTTCTAAACAAACAAATATTTCCAAACTTGGAAACAGCAGAGCACTTGATCTTGGAGACTTAGTGCATTATCATCGATCGCCAACCTTGTCTCGAGGCTGCACAATAAAAGATAAGCAGATATAGAGCTGCCAAGTCTCCCGGGATCACGGGACACGAAACATATTTCAGGACATGTTTATTCCTGCTGTGAACATTCTTATTGTCATTTGCAATAGTACAAATATCTGTTAAGATTACACAGTTGAAGAGGAGCTACTGGTTCGATATGGAACATTATTTTAGTGTTAGATAGACAATTTATCGACGGAGACTATAGGCCGTTAGTACCAATAGGAGCTTAGCACAATGGAATATGTTGCAAAAACTGATGAAATTGATTTAGTTTAAATAAACCAAGACGTACAATGCAAAAATTTTCTTATACAACAATCTTCTTTACAAAAAACGATACTCTTTCTACTCTTTCAACTTCATAGTATTTAGTTTAAATAATTATGTCACTAAAATAGAAGAAGATTTAAATTTTTTATCGATTCTATTTTGTCATTCTGAAGAGGTACTTGCTCAGTTTTGAATTAAAATTTATAAGTAAAAATCATGTAAAAAGTATTTTGCTTCATTGTACAGTTATAAAGTTATTCAGTTGTGCAATATCAACAACACTCGGACCATAAATTCCAATAATAATTAACCACCGTAATCACACTGCCAATCCCGTGTATAATCCGATTCGCGGGGCTTGTAGCGTAGCAACACTATTTCGAACCCTTCTTAACAGTTACGTGAGGTATTAAGAATTTAGTGAGAGTACTTCGGAAGTCTTCTTCATCGATTTGATGCCAGGTTGTTGCTTTTATAGCCTTATTGTGATTGTAGTCTTCACGGCAACAATTTACGGCTCAATACTGTATCGGCTATCAGAATTTCGTAGTAAAATTTTAAGGGTCCTCTTGTTTATAACTGTCTTAAATTATTATAAGCGCCATTTTAACTTTTTATAACTTTGTTCAGGTAAAGAAGATAATTTAGCTTGATTTTTATTTTGTAACAAGCTATCTCATAATTTTAATATATTGAGAAAAAAGACCAGTGGAAACAGTGGCATCTTGTTTAAAAATTAAACAGCCTGCCTGAGGTATTGTCGCAATAATAAAGACATTATGTATTGTGTGAGCAAATGAGATGAATGAATATGGTATCCTTATAATATGTTTCTCTTATGGGTTTCGCAATTTTTAATGTCTTTATCGTGAAACGAAAGGCAAATCCATGACATAGTGATATATTTTTGTAATTCTAATGAAGTGATTTTCTGTAAAATAAAATTTAACATATAGTTAAATTTAGTTATGTATTCTATTTATCAGTTCGTTATTTCACTACCAAGGTATTTTCTATGTTTTTACAAGAAAATAAATTATTTTATCAGTCAATCTAGCTCTCATAATACAAGCTCCACTTTATTTGAAACTAGATGGCGTTGTGTCAGATATCAGATGTCAGAGGTCCAAATATTTTTTTTTATATTTCAAGAAGAATCTCTATGAATCAATTGATAGCTTATTAACACTTCTTGAGTGTTTTATTTTGTGTTTTGTATCGAGAACGTGTTCAGCAAATTAATCATATTATTTACAAATATTTCAGTTAGTAAACATTCACACTTGCCGTTAACTGTAATCCAAGTTAGTTACATCCACAGAGGTAACTTTTTAAAGTAATATACCGTTTTAAAGTTGTACCACTAATTGTAAAATTTTGTACGTGGAAGAGCAATACTTCAGCACAAATGGGTCGGCTCGAACGGTGCAATACCACGGCCTCACAGAAAACCGTGTGTGTGAGAGAGAGTGAGATTGCCTGAGCCCAAAACCACGCGGATTCTGGGAGTAGAACTCAAAGGGCAACAACGCACTTGTGACTCTTTACTTAGGGGTGTTCATGAACGCCGGTGGTTACATACTATCCCATGTAATAATATTTAATAATTATAATAATATTTTCATAAATCTTACACACGGCCATCTGATCCGTAACTAGGCAGAGCCTGTACTACGGTAAGCAGACTGCTGATAAACATACTTATATATTTCTAAATATATACATATTATAGATAAATTACACCCAGACAAAGAACAAATGACCGTGCTCATCACACAATTATTTGTCCTGGGAGGAAATCGAACCAACGACCTCTGGCGTAGCAGTCAGGGTCACTAACCTAGGCTCTCCAATATCATGAAACAATGATGAAACAAGGGGACAGCAAATCTGTTAAATCATGATTTGTCTGTATCAGATAAATCCTAGACAAATAAATTCATTTTGATAAGTTATTCACAACAGTGGTTACAAAAGCATACTTATTGGGGTTTTTAGTACCCCGTCCATTAGCGCGCATTGCCTGCGTGTATTACTTTAGTCTAAATTGTCCAGCCACCGGTTTCTATTTTTAAGTAGAGTAACTGGATGACCGAGATGATATGTACCTACATATACATTTATCATATATAGGTGTTGTATAAAAACCTCGTAAATTTTCACCTCTCAGTAAATTTAATAAAAAGTAAATATTAAAACAACATAATAAAATTCCGTCCTCTAATTAAACAAGCTTACTTTCACCTTGGAGTGTAGTATAAACGGCAAATTACATACATAAACATCCGGCAGCCCCTGCAAAACGTCGCAATTTATCGAGGGGTTGCAGACGCATTAAAAGAACAAAAATTAAGGATAGGTAACTGCTGTACAATTGGGATAAATTGAATGATCAATGAAAGAAGCGTCTCGTTTCTGTACAAAGAACCGACTAATTGTTTTATTAATCCAATCAAATGTAAACTGCAATTTTAGAACAATAGCAGTTTGTTCAGGTATTGTTTGTGACGTTCCTTTTATTAGATACTAGCTTTTGATGTTGATTATCGTGGTAAAAGTCTACTACGTCCTACATCCTTCCTCAAGAATTAAAGTATCTTCATGATAAATATAATTAAAATTGATTCAGCGGTTTATCCGTGAAAGCCTAACAGACAGACAGAGTTACTTTCGCATTTATAATATTAGTAGGGATATTATACAGAAGCACACTACTGAGTAACTTAGGTAGCATAGATGGTTTTAAAAAATAAATAAATAAATAAAATTACTAGGTGATAGGCATACATCCACCTTTACTTTAACCGGGCCCTTTAGTTACTAGATGGGAATGTTGCAAATATAATGAAGAAAAAGAAAAGTAGTAAGACGTAGGAAAGGGATATTGATCTTCTATAGCGAAGTATAAGCTACATAAATATATACATATATCACTCCTACACGCCTGTGAACGCTCCAGGAGGCTTCTGCGCTTATGAAAAGAGCTTGGTTGGCTCACCTAGCCAAAATTTCCTGGACGTATAAAAGACCATTCTTGAGTCTAAATGCGGAAACCGGAGCCCACAACCAATACCAGTACCGATGGAAGTCAAATTTTGACACGATATACAGCACGCATCATACATACATATCTTTTGCTGGTTGCAAAATATATGTATAAATCACATGTGAAGTGTGGCACGTAGATCGAAGGCAGGTTACAGCCAGTTAAGAATATTTTTTATTCAATTCCCATTATTCGGTATTACTACCAACAGTCTATAATGAACAAGTGTTAGTGCCCAGTGTATACAGTTTTACGGAGGGAACTTTTATGAGCTCCTTGTCACTTTACGATCGACTTTAAGACATAAACAATAATAAGTATCAGAGACTGTACTCGTACAGTCTATAATAAACTACTCGTAGTTTCGACCATAGTTCATATATTTTTACCTATTCACTTCCAGTATAAGTTGAAATGCCATTGTTAGACTTTCATGGCAGATCAACGTTATACTGAAGAGCTGTTTTGACATATTCATCAATTGTTTTCGTACAAAGAATAGTCTGTTCACGTATTAATGTGTGAATATATGTAATATATTATCTACACTGCTTATTAACTTTATCTTATTCTTACTACGTAATTCAATATAAATCTTTAATTTATTAAATATTTTCTAAAACTTTTTTACCCGCATACACTAGAAGGCTACCAATCGTTTCTTGCACGAAATGCAACTCAGTATTACATTGTTTCTGTGAGCTCACTTACTTGAGTGTGGATACTTCTTCGAACAATCAAAGTAGGGTAAAGTGTTTAACATATTTAGTATTTTTTCGAAGTTACTATCAAGATCTAATACACAAGTTTTGGAAACACAATACAGTAATTTTACACACTTAATTATAAATTGACAGGAGGGTGAAACTTCAACACCACACATACCAAAGTAATAGCCAAATGTAGGGTTTTTTAACAATTGTTACACTAGATTTATTTAATACTGAAATCCCCAATATAGTTATTATTGATTGCGATATATACAATACACTTTTCTAAGAACTAAATAAATTAATACAAAATTTAAACCAATACTACTATAACACAGCTGCACAACATACACAAAAAAGTCTATTGAACATCTGCATTCCCTATAAACACGGTAAACAAAACTCGTAGGCTTCACGAGACCATGCAAAGCGTTCATGAGGACGAATATGTCACTCCCCCCTCTAATATATGACAGGCTCCAGCAAGCTGTTAACTTATGGAGTACGGTGCCCCTAGGGATGTTTGGTAAAGAGAGCTACCATTATCGATAAGTTTTTGATATTCAACATCTTTCCTCTCTTTCTTTTTTTTTTGTTTCACGAAATGCCACAGATTGCAGGGGCATGTGGCATTTCGTAAAAGAAATAACATTATGTAACAGAACCCTGTGCATTGATACGCGAGCACGTGGTGCTATTCAGATGCTCCACATCACCTACGGTTACTACAAGGCTTACTCTTGTTTTGATAGCATAAGTAACATGTGATACGATGTGGCTCCGCGACGCCATGCGCAAGTGACTCTGATACTCTCTCACGCTAATATCAAAGTACTTTACTCGTTATTTCTACAAAATAATTTCAATGGTTGACATCTGCCAGACGTCCCGCGAGAAGGCTCAATTTGTTATATGTATATTCTTTTGTGACGTACATCTTCGCATGTCACTGAACTCAGCCTTAATAGCTCGATTTTGATGAGTGACGCTGCATTCGAGTTCTACAAATGTTAAGAATGAAATGTATTATTTTTTGACCAAACAATAATTTTATAAGATTATATTTTATAAATTATATAAGAGAATTTTATAAATTTTATAAATTATATCAGAAAGAATCTACTAGTGTAGTAGATTTAATTAGTTGAAAATCACGCGAAGAGTTTAATAATATTAACATTTAAAAATGTATAATCTCCTATTCAGAATATCGACATTGTTCGTGCCCCATCCCTATCTAACCACTTTACATTCAACGTGCTCACCCAACGCTGGCAAACGACTAATCTCCTGATATATCGCCGCTCACCTGAGCTTATCTAAGGAGATCTACGAAAAAGTAGTCCTTTATTACCTACTGTGCTGACGCACCCCATAAAGCTGGAGATCACAATATAATGGACTTAAGGAAAATAATCATACGCCTTTATGTACCGTTACGGCTGAAGTGTTATATTTTTAATATTTTTGAATGTGTTTATGGAGCACCCATTTTTTTAAACGTGTTTTTTTTTCGTGTTCTATCTACAAATCTACAAAAATATATTTTAATCAGTAAATAATAATAAAATCAAAAATTAAGTATCATTTTCAAACATTTTTTATCAGTAATCTGTACTTAAGTAGCAATCAATAGCAGTTTTTCTTCAAATGTCACGCCTAATTAACGACTTTATTTATTACCGTTCCAATTACTACTAGTTATAAAATCAATATAATTTAGCTACATTCCTTTACTTACAAAGTTACAAGGTAAAAAACTAAGATATGAAAGAATAAAATACAATGCATCATTACACTTAAAAACACAACAACGTAGTCCACCTGCATTTTCAAACACTTCCAAAGAAAAATAACAACGACAAAGTTAGTCGAAACAAATGCAGTCGGTTATCTAGCCGGCGTCAAGTCGGGTAACTTTGACAAAGCATTTATTGTTAGGAAGAAGACGAAGGTTTGAGCTTGCGCGTCACGATAACGATTTATAAACTTAGCTATCCTCACGCTCTTTATGTTACAAATTTGTAACTCATTTTAAATGTCACTTACTTATTACCGATGTTCATGTACATTTCAATCCCATCAAAAACATAAATGTGAATTGAGAGCCAAGTTCAATATCAAGAATATGAGTCGTTGTTGACTTCGCCGACAAAAGATGAGTTGAATTGAGATCTAACATATATGGGCGCCAAGATATGAGTGGAATGTCCTAAAATTTTAGTTACAAGAACATACAACATTCTAAAATATTTTTATATAACAATTACTTGTTTCTTGGTGCTACCACAATATTTTCTACTTAATAGGTAATATAAATTTTTAAATTTTAACAGACAAATATTTACAAAATGTAATTATTTCTTGGGATGTAATTCAAGCTCAATATTTGACTTGGCTAGTTTTCACGTACGGGCTAAATTATATTTGTCTAATGAATTGGTCTTCGTTAAGTTATACGCAAGTTAGTGTACTTCCTGTTGTTCTTAAACGTTTTTTTTTTTGTTTTTTTATTTGGCCAAGTCGCGGAGGTATAACGTGTGCAGGCGGTTGCATTCTACTATAAAACTTTTTTGTGCCTTAATTTGACTTGAATCTTTGACAGTGCTACGTAAGCTTGTCCTTTAAATATTGACGAGCGTATGTCGAGAAGATCGCTGTCAAGCATGCTAAGCAAATAGAGAATTGTTCCAGGTGAAGATATGCATTACTTAGTATCTGAAACTTGGTCTTGACACGTTCTAGTTCGGAAATTAAATTATAGTTTAAATTGATTGTAATTTTACCTGCATTATTGTTGCTGTCGACGTCCCAATGTACCTTTTTTATGAAACAAAATTATACACAAGATGACTTTCGATCGTTTTAATCACGTGGAAGAATGATAGGGTGCATGAAAAAGTATCGATTTGTGAAGGTATAATTAAAAAAGAAAATTACTTTTTCTTATAAATTCGAAACAGTTCTCGCTTTAGTGTAAAGACTAACCATTCATATAATTAGAGGAGCGGGTTGCGCACACATGCAACGGTGATAGGTACCTAACTCGTGGTGCTACTCCTGTTTTCATGCACTTTACGAATATCACATTACCATTCCCTATTTTTTTAAACTTTAGGGATATAATACAGAATAAGTTATTGATGACTAGTACTTTATAAGATAAACCACCTATCCACGGAACTAAAACGATGAAAAAATAACCGTGTATTCAACAACTTTCATACTTAAATTTGTTATTACTTTGTTGATACTAGTTATCAATAATTTTCAGTTTTTAGATTTTTTCCTTTGTATATGCCCAATAGTTTACCTTATATTGTACATGCACAATAGTATACCTAGATACCAAATATTAAGTTTCCAGCTCATCTGGAAGTGGGTTAGGTTTTTGATCTATAAGTCAATGAGTAAGTCAGTCATAAAGATGCCGGTTTTTAAACGATAATATATCACTAACTGTTTTAGCAAAATTTTCAAAATTTTGAATTCTAGACAAGCTGAGGATCTTTAATAAATGTGCCAAATTTTACATATGTAGGTTAAATAGTTTTCAAGTTGTGAAGGGGTCAGAAGTAGCTCGAAATGTGAAGGGGCCAGAAGAAGCTCAAAATATTACACACTTTGAACTTGGCTTTACATGCTACCGCGTGTCTAGATCTGTGTAAGTGCATTGATCACGCACAATAAAGAGTTCTATGTTTAAGAAGAACATTTTATTTAACGTTCAAAGTATTCATGATTTTAATTTCAAAGACATTGTGAAAATAAAAGTTATCAATAATTTAAAATTATATAAATAAAATATAAATATAAAATAAATGAATATGAATAAGTGATATTCCCGTTAGCTATGCATTTATAATAAATTTATTTTATTTATTAGAATTAATAAATTAGAAATCAAATTTTCAATTCATTTAGTCATTGAACTACTGGAATAACCCTTTACATTCAGCAACAAAAGCCTATTTACGTAAGTGCATCTCGAGATGTATGGTTTAATCACTACACTTATCCGTACTTAAGCCGACGAACACGTACCACTTGTGGGCTCACAACGTACCTACTACCTTGGTAGGTAGGTTGGTATTACATGAATGTATATGGTATGGCGTAGGCATAAGTATGTCTGCACGTAGCTTTGAAGGTTTATTGTTTGGAATATTAGTGTTGAAGAACAGTTTACCACCGATCTTGAGTCATAATTATGATGGACAATTCAGCTTATGGAGCATTGATCCTTTAGTGTTAGTTTGACACATTACGATTATACGATTTTTAGGGGGAATGTCATAAAAGATATACAAATCTCCTCTAGGGTAACTTTTCTTCTAACTTATGTTTATCCTATTTGTAATGAGAGTACCTTTTCGATATAGATATCATATAGATATCACCACCCCAATTCATCCCGTGGGTATCGTAAGAGCCGACTATGAAGCAAACTACGCTCTGCAAAGAGAAGAAAAACTTCAAACAAACCCTATACTAACTCGCGTCGACAGCGTGGTATAGTATGCCAAAACCTACTTTTTAAAGAGAGGCCTATATCCAGCAGTGGACTATTAAAGGCTGCTGATTATTTAAAGCATACAAGGTTTGTTGGTCCAGTGATCAACCTGACTGTTGAGATCGTGGATTCAACTCCCACAAATAGCTATGTGATAAGCACGATCGACTGTTCTGTGTCTAGGGGTATATTTGTCGTGGGAGAGAAATGCTTCGTCTCAAATGGACCAACTTGACGGGAGCCCAAACCCGGCTCCTCCTGATTCTGGGAGGGAGGTTGTGACTATAGAGTCGCAAGCGTCTGTCGGCGGTAGTCACTTAATATCAGGTGACCTGTCTACTCAACCTGATACATACATAGATATTTTTGTAAAAATACTGTAGTGTAGAATTTTTAATCTATCATACCGCAATTAATACTCAAGTGCTCCAAAGAACGTTGTTAAAATTGCATTTTTCAATGCAATTGTAAGTCATGTCGCACTTAATCAATAAAAATTAAACAAGATATTAAAGCTCATATTTCTATTCACCTGAGCAATAAATGTCAACTCAGGGTAATATATGGGACGGAGCAAACTTCTGTAACCTTTTATAATTTATACAATAGTGGGCGTAATTTTAAAATTCGAAGCATCACATTTTGTTTTAATGTACTAGCCACATACACAACTCTGTTCACTCATTTAATTTATTTTTGTCTGTGAAACACGTTATGTCGTCTTTTTTGTTCGTCAACAAAGACCTTGACGTTATATCACGAAATTAAGTTATAATCGAAACTTAGTATGGCAGTGAGTGAGTAACTAAAGTGAGTAAAATTCGCAATGACCCATTTAAAAAAACACTCACATTTTTAGTTATAAAAACTATACTTAGTTATTGTAATAAAATTCATTAAAACTAAACTTAATAACTATTACCACGTGACTGCAGATAAAACATAATATTAGATATTCAATATGGCATTAACCAATTAAAAAGGTTGCAGCAAAAGATCAGCTCTCGATATACCTCTGTGGTTTGTTTCGGAGTTTCTTCCCAGAGTGAATCTTAGGAAATGCGGGCTCCATCTACCTGTAAAGACCGACTTGTAAAAATATCTAAACAGATGTCATTTCACTTCATTTCATCATTTCGATACCGTCCAATCCAAATCCATTATTTCTTGTACTTAATAACAGCATAGCGACTAACTCTATTAGTGACGACCATAAGGCAATATTGCCAATTCGATTACAATTTAGAATGGGTTTTATTTAACAGTAAGTTTAAATCGATTTATAAAAAAGTAAAAACTTGATTTGAGCTACAAATACAAAACTTAAACAATTTTACTTATAAACTAGTAAATTAATCTATATTCTACCTTGTACCTATTAACATTAATAATAACGATACACACGGCGACATTTTTTAAAGAAGTAAATTTTTGTAAGAAACGACTTCAACAAAATGACGACAACTTTAACGAAAAGACGCATGACGACTCCTTTTTATGGTATAGGAAGGTCACTTCATGGTAAGGGACTGCCGCCGCCAATGGAAACATGTAACTCAACAGACACACATTCCCCCAAAAAAGTGGGAAGGGGGAAGGGAAGGCTGGAAAATTATTATAATGTATTAATTTTCCTTAAAATGGACTTTGCCCTAAAACGATCAAATAAAGTAAAGACTCTGAATACAGATAATATTACTTCGTTACGAAGTACGTAAAGAAATCCTCCATTATATTTGTCCCCATGAACCATAATAAAACACGTTAATAAATAGTCATCATCCTTCGAGATGTTATCAAAACGACAGTAATAGGAACTCTGACTATTTTTCTACTAAAACTATCCTGATTAATAGCTAAGAAGTCCACAATATATTCAGTCCGATAACCGCCCGATGACGAAGTGTATCGCATTATGTTAAACTGCAACCATTTCTTTGGCAACAATTTGGGACTAGTACTTTATCTAGCTCCATATATCATGGAAAGTCGCGCTTTCTCTATTCTAGAAACGGTTGGTCTGTGATTTGGATTTAGTGCTTTGCTTTTTTTGTATTCACTTGGAGCTAGAAAAATGATTGTGTTACAAAAAAATAAAACATTTTTAGTGGTAGATGTTATTTAACTTACTATTGTTTTTCTTAAGTCCAAGTGTTTGTTTGTTTGTTTTTTTTTGTTTTTTTATTTCAATATTCGTGTTTTGTATTTTCTCTTTATGAGCTTTAACTATAAACATTTTAAGTTGAATTTAAAAAGCTAAAATCATCAACTTTCTAAGTTCCAAATAGATTTGCTGTTAATTCCATGGTTTTTTTTGCAGTGGTATTTTTTTTAACTTGTTGCGTACTTAAAATAAATTAATCACAGATTTTTTTCTAAATACTGACTAACCTAAACAAATTTATTATTTTATAACAATCGAGAATAAATTCAGAGCTAAATAATTTAACTGAGTTCGTACTCGAAATAAGAACACATTATATATTATATAATACCTTAAAATATAGAATTAGAAGGAAATATGGAATTAGAATTGAATTCTGCTGCATTACGAACTGTATAAATAAGGACGACGCGTCTATACAAAACGTTAAGTCCGGTTTAGATATGTTAAGTGTGATAGGAAACTTGGAAAAGCACCAGGAGATCTGTGGCGCCCGCATATACATACGAGTATACTATCCCACGACTTAGTGCTGCATGAGTTATAAAAAAGACCGTTTCGAAAAGAACGGAAGAGTACAAACGCGTTTAAAATATCGGTCATTTTATACAGGACGACAAAGTATCCATCCAAACAAATGGAACAGAAATTCTCGAAACATTTGATTGATTGATTAACTCACTTTTAACTGCTAATTGTAATTTAACAGATAGTCGTTTGCTTTTATTGGAAATAATATAACGTCGATGAAACATTTGTTCTCAAATTTGAAATATACCAAATTATTAGTAAAGCCCTTGACGATTGCATTAATGAACCACAATAGCCTTCCTTACCTCTTAGCCTTGGACCCTCCTAAAACCGTACTACCGCAATAAAGGGTAACTATTTAACGGTCAGTGGACAGTCACGAGTCATTAAGTCTCCGCAAGTAAGTCCCACAACTCAGCGGGACTTAAGTATATCTTGTCTATGGGCTGCCACACTAACGTGTTAAAACGTTATAAATTTGGTATTTAGTGAAACATTTGAACAACAAATTACTTCTTAAATGTATTTACTTTGTGTGTGTATATTATGCGATTGCAAAGTCATTCTATTGACGTCGGTTTGAAGTTGAAGTACCCTGTCTTTTAACCTGGGCAAGATAGCTGGCTTTGGAATACGTTGAGATACGATCAAAAATACCGAACTTAAACACTTTAAAAACTTCTTTTGAAAACTAGCTAAGCTCGCGCACCCGCACGTTGAACTCGCATAGAGAAGGTTCCGTACGATAAAGAACAAACTTAACATTGTAATTGATTAAAATGTTCTCCATCCATTCCAACTACCAACATAAACTTATACGCACAATATTAAATTATTTGCCATGTCACTTAAGAATCATACCGAATAGAACAAATATTGATGTATTCTCTAAGTAAAGAACTATACGCAATTTTTTTATATTTTAATTTCTATGGTTTAAGAGATAAAAGGGTGGTCAATTTTGGAGTAGAGATATGAAAAACCTACAAATCTAAAAAATATATATTTAAGACCTCTCAACAGCACTTTACATAACGCAAAGTTTGTTATTTATATTCTAATTTGACCCCTAAAAGTAATCGCGAAAACAGCAATTTAATTTACATTACGACACTGTATTCGGGTCACAGAAATTGACATTTGTACTAAATTTTAACTTCATCCAGTAGATTTAATGTCAATTTTAGCTAAGATAAATAATACTAAATTGGTTTTATTTTTTCATTTGGACGTACGGCACCCTAAAAACATACCCTGATAGGCGACCTGCAGTTCAAACAAGGCTTATAATCTATAAATAATTAGTTTCACATTACTCGATTGGCACTTCACTGGTAGCCAGCAATTGTCGGTGACAATCGGCACTTAAACATGCATGACTCAAACATGTTCGCCTCCAGTCCGTGTTTAGTTCACTTTCAGTTTGACAGCCCCCGCCCACTCCATCCATTTTCATTTTAGAAATTATGACGTTTAAATATCGAAGCTTATTATTACTTTCATATATTCGTGGGAGAGCTTCGGCATAAATGTTACGGCTCGACCGGAGTGATGCCACGACCTCACATGAAACCGATATTAAGCAATTCTTGCGTTGTTTTTAAAGAATTAGATAGGTTACCGGAGCCCACATGCCCGTCCTCCCTTTTTAATTCATTTTGCCTCCCACTATGCTAAGGATTGAAGTGGATTTTGAATGCATTCAAAATGTAAAAGACACGTCCATAACGCTATAAAATCGTACTTTATTATAATTTGGGAATGGTCTCGGGTATCTGGTCCTTTTAGTTGCAATAGCTATTGTTTAACCGCAGACATTTTTATTACCATCTAAAATACCGACGACTTATATTAACGTTGCAATTTAGTAGATACTGCTTTAATTTTAGTGCTATTGTCCTCTAGATTATGTTTGGCTTCTCCTGCTCTCCAATACACCTGCATGATACTTACGAACTGCTTAAATAGTATTTTCATATTAGTTTTTTATTTAAAATCAGTAAATACATTTATTTGTTTTATTACTTTATGCCCAATGTGTACAGAGGCGGACCTAATGCTAAAAGCATTGACTGCCAGTCGAGCTTAGGGAGGTGTAGAAATGAGTAAAACAGACGCAATAATGAGTATATAAATGATAGTGTTATGTGGAGATTAGCACAGAATAAATTTAAACATAAATACATGAATTAGGAGTTAGGAGTGGAATAATAACTACTAAAGCAGTTTTACTCACATGTTCTTTCAAGTACGATGGACTAGTATCGAACACTATCTTCTGCGTTAGTTTTTTTAAGTTCAATCTTCGTTACAAATATTTCTTAAAGACTACGGATTGGAAAAAGAAGTGATGTAAAAATATTCGCTTCTACAATCTTAAATGAGGTCCTGCGGTCCAATCTGGTCTAAATCTAAGTATATCAAAGAAAGATTCGTACTTCATTTTTGACTAAAAATTTGAAAGCAAATGCCCAGTTTCTTAAAAAGCGTCATTCTAATTATCTTCATTTTCAGCCACGACTATCTTAAATGTAAACGTGCTAACTAGAAGCAACAATAAACATCCTTTAAAATATTACTCTTAAATGGTGTCTGTATTATCGTAACAACAACTTAAATAGTTGAATGTCTATTTTATAAGTAGGTTTCTAATAATCTCTCCAAAGATTCATATTTGTGTGAATACAATTATTTATTCGTCTAGGTGTAATATTACTATGTGAATAATGTAGATGACCATACATGTCTGTACAATATATACTGTACCGGTGTACAATAAAGATGTATAAATGAATAAATAAAATCAAATAATATATGTATGTTTATCAGCAGTCTGGATACCATAGCACAGGTTCTCCTAATTTTGAATCGGATGGCCGTGGAAATTCAAACTAACCGGGGCTTTAAAAGTTACGATACTTTCTACAAATAATACTTTAAACTAAAATACTACTTTCAGTTGAAGCTAAAAGTCTATCTATTTTAAAAATGGAAAACGCGTTTCTGAGAAAACTCCATTCAGATAACTGAATAACAACTGTACATACATGCATATAATTAATATTGTATATTTCAGTCGGTCCACAAATTTTCTAAATTAATTAGCTTACAAGCTGTACTAACAGTAATAACTAAAGCCAGTTGCACATCACAAATACAGTTTGGTGAATATGAGAGGCCGTCAAAGGTATTCAGGTATGAATACTCCAGAATTCAAACAGCTGGCAACGTTAATTGGAAAGCAACCGGGAGATATTTGTTTAGTACTCACCGTGACCAGACTGTGTGCTCAGCTCTTGTGAAACTTGTGTCAAAGACAACGAGCGTGTTTACTTGAATATACAGAATCGAAAAAGGTCGTTTATTTTTAGTATGTCCGACAACAATTTCTCTTCTATTTTTTTTCGATTTTCTACTTGAAAAATTCAGTAATAAAACTATTTATAAGGTGACTTTATATCGTTCGGAGTCAGAATTATACAGGAAAAAGGTTAATATTATTGTAAACACTCGCAGATGTTTTGCAATTCTGGGTTTCCATGTCGTTCAAATAGTTATTGACTTTTGATAAGTTTTCAATGGTAACACGGAATGTGAAAAATGGTGGAAAGTGGATATAATATACCGATATTTTAATGGAAGGCGTTGCTAGAATTATTTATTTCACTGAACCGTACCGTATGTATTTTAGGGTGGTTTTCTTCATTTGCAGCTTTTCCAAACCAGCGTTTTTTCTGTTACCGTTACGCTTACAAATTGTAATAATGAATTGTGTCAGACTATATTTCTTAAAAAGTTAAGGTTATCATCGAGCTGTCAGCATATCAGTTTTTTTTTTCATGAACACATCCTCATGCAGCCAGTTTAAACTATTTTTCTACGCTATAAAAGCATTAATTTTATTTTTACGGTTGTTTCTGGCAAATATATTCATATAAGGACCGATGCTTGCTATACTAGTTATGGAGCCAATTTCATCGTAATTTAATTAATTCACCGCTACTCTTAAAGTTCAAGGAATAAGAATGCACTTTGCACAAAATATGTTTAATATATTAATTTACCCTCATAGCATAACAAATGAAAAGTCAAAGGCGGTGAGGTACAAGTTATTATATTAAACCAAATTCAAAATTCAAAGCAACAGTTGTCAGTCACTGTGAACTAATCAACTTGATCGCTGAAACGCTATAAACTTTAAACAGTCTCAACTCAAACCAAATTGGTTAATGGACCTCATTGAAAGCTGTCTTCATCCCGCTAATCAATAAACATAAACGTCGATTCAGAGATTCGTACACGTAAACCCTTGTACCTACCCTTAATGTGCAGAGGGGAAAGTTCAAAGACTTTCCAATTTGGAATCAGGGCCGGATTTAGATTAGATCGGGCGTCGCAACCGCTCTAAATTATGGCAATATCATGCCAAAGGTAAATCTTATTTTTTAACGTTTTCTTATAAGGTTCTGGCTTTTTGCCAGTTTGTACAGGTAATATCAATTGCGGTGACTATTTCCTAAATGTTGGCCACATATGAGGAATGTCCCAGATCAGAAACTTTTATATTAAACTTGTATAATATCCCATTTATTCCTTCCATGACAACTGTTTCTAATTATATCTGTTCATGGACAGATTAACATATTCGAAAAAAAAACCTGGACCAGCCCATTGTAAGTTGGACCATTCCTATACGTACTTATATTTTAAAAACAATCTTCAGGTCCTTTTTAGTAAAAAAGTTCTCTTTCTCCATCGTACACAAAATATAAATAAAAGATCATGAAGAATTCTTTGCTTCAATAGATTTTACGTAGGATTAATGGTTCCTCCTAATTCTAATCCTCCTAATTCTAATATGTTAACATAAGAAAAACAAAAACAATATTCGTCAGTCCTTATCCTATATTCATTATTAAACAACGTTTTTCCTCTATTACCACTTAAATCAGATTCTAAACTAAAAGATATTAGTAGAAGTAAGTAATCAAGAATTTAAAATTTGATTGCGTTATTTGTCTAATAAATTCAAAGATGAAATTTTAGTATTTACATAATTCTTGAACAAAAAGAACATATCATAGTCATATTTCCACTAAACCCAGTTATGTTCCAAGTCCAGCCCAGTAGAAATGTAGCGCAGCAGCAGCGAAGGTTAAACTGCACCCGTTAGACGGCGGTATAACGTGCGCTGTATGAAGCGCTTAGTGCTGGGGCCCATACAACCTCTTCTAAGGCTCGGTATATATCTTTAAGAAAGATTAACGATCTTCAGGTAGTGGAGAGCCGGGGTCGGGTAGTCGGGCTATAATTAAACGCAATAGATGGAGCTTCCCCAAAGATTTAGCACGAGGGGTTGGCGTCTTGCTGAGTTATGATTTCACACGAGACGATGTGATTGGCACCCCGGTAATGAACATAGTGAATCGACTTTTTGATCGAAATACTCCGAGAAATCTTTATTAGAAAAGTTTCTTTAAACATTAAGCTGACATCGTGAGTTAGGATGTTCATTCTTTGGTGAGGCGTTTGATATAAAATTGTTGAAAGTTTAAAACTGAACTTGTTTGCAAGTTGCATTTTGATACTTGGCTAATTTTTACTAATTAACAAAAATTAGTAACAAAGGTACTCATTTTAGTTTAAATATAATGTAGAAAACTTATATTCCGCATAATGCTATAATCAGCTCTCTACTATTACATGATTAAAAAAAAATTGTAGTTATGGCTAATATATACTTATATTTTTTAAACAATTATAATAATCACTTAAAGTAACCGACACATGGCCATCTGTTCCCTAATTAGTGTAGACCTGTACTATTAAAACATTATTTTATAATTCTAAATACATACGTTTGTATTATAACTTCGGAGTGGACAACTTTTATTCGTAAGTAGGTAATTTGTTCGTATTGGAAAGAAAGATATGGGCAGTATATTATGTAATGTGTCTCTCGAATAATGTTCATACATATTAAAGGTCTCAAAAGGTTACATTTCTTCCTCGCTTCACGGAGCGTGTCCACGCTGTCACGTATTTTACTCGCCCTAGAGCCCCCACCCTAAGCGATGGGAAGTACAACATTAGAACCTTTATATAAGTTTGTAATATGTTTGTTGTGTCTTCTTAATTTAACTTTTATATGACTTCTGAAGGAAGGCTAGGGACCTAATTTTTTTTTAGTTTTAGTTGCACGAAACTTTTTTTATTTGCTACTAATAAATGTAATATTTGCTTATATTAATGTAAAGCAAGGATGTTTGTTTGGAATTTGGCCGAACTAATAATGTCAGTTTCAAATGTAATAAAAATTTGTTTTTTCATCTTTCATTCATCATGATACTTGTATAATAGTATAGAGTACTTAGTATATTTCTAACTAATCTTTTGATTATACAATTAATAAAACTACGTAAAAAACATTCGTTTTGCTGAGAGTACTATTGAAACGGTTTTCAGAGTTAGAACAGGCCTTTCTTGGAGTTCAAACGGGTTATACGTTCTATTTATAATCTTTTAGTGACTTTAAAAACTATGAGTACGAGTATGTAGTAGTAGTTAATTGAGTTTTGCATAAAGCTTTAATTAACAAAGAGACATGATAACAAACTAAATATTTATTAATAAATACACACACTAGATAATCTAATTTTAAAGTAAAGTACCAACATAACCTATTCTATAGATATATTTTATAAAAGTACACATTCAATGAACTTACAGGACAATACAATACTCTTGATAGTACACCATAAAAACACATCATAAAAGAGTACACAGAAATTATTTTTTGTACAATTGGCGGTCTTATGGCTAATCTCTTTTTCTTTCAAACAACCTTAATCATGTACAAATGATTTGGGTTTGTGAAAGAGCAGTTTGTAGGTGTACAAATTAGGCTTAACTTCTAAATAAACTATTTAACTATGTTACATAAATGGCACATACTTTAAATCTAATGTATACTTTCTACTTATAACACAACTACTAAGTAGTTATATAACTTGCCTTATATATAAAATGTCCTCTATAAAACTCCTCCAATAACAGCTGTAATATATTCGTTCTTTTCCTTCAGTTTATAATTTCAGAACACTCCTTTCAAATGAGTTCTATTTTGTACACAACACGACATCACGTGCGCAAATAGTCGACTAGACAGAGTTTACTATTCGCAGTCTAATTTAATTCCTCGTACACTCAGACGGCCTAAAAAATACTCTCATTTGAAATTCGAATGCAATTGCAAAACGTGTCCTTTTTATAAACCCATTTGGATGCACTCCGGGACGCCTCGATTAGGGCAAGCCGAAGCCTCTGTTTACGAAATTACACAGGCCAGTATGAATTTTGGTCTGTAAATATTCACAAACGAATTTAATTCAGAGATAAAGTCCTGCATCGCTGGAAATGTACGGAAACGTGGTATAATTTCTTTTATTTTTGAAATGATACCAACTGAAATGGTACAGTTTTTAAATTCCAACCTGTTACCAATGCTGATGTATTTAGTTTACAATTGTTAGAACGTTTTTCTTTGATAATTTCTAACGGGAATTCTAGTAACTGATAATGAGCAAATGTGAGATATGAATGACATGTCTTTTTATCGAAAGATATATCGTAGAATGGATATATCCATACTAATATTATAAATGCGAAAGTGTGTCTGTCTGTCTTTCTGTCTGTTACCTCTTCACGCTTAAGCACTGAACCAATTTGACTGCACGGATGGCGTAGTGGTTTAAGCGATCGCCACGCCGCTTCCTACTACGCCGAGTGTTGTGGGTTCAAACCCCACATGGGACGACACTTTGTGTGATCCACAAATTGTTGTTCTGAGTCTGGGTGTTCTTTGTGTCCGTTTCATGTATGTTTGTAAAGTCCCCCGCGACACAGGATTTATTCCTAATGCGGGAGTTGTCTTTTAAAAAAAAAAAAATTAAATGAAATTTGGTATAGAGAGAATCCCGGGAAAGGTTATAGGATAGTTTTTATTCCAGAAATTATCCTTTAAAAGAGGGGTTGAAGTTTGTATGGATAATCTATAACCGCTGAACCGATTCAGATAATACTTGTTATGGAGATAGTTTGATTCTTGATTAATACAAGTGGGCGGAGCCACGGGCAAAAACTAGTCTAATTTAAGAATAATTTTGATCAGAAAGTGTCACACTCAACTCAAAACCTTGTCACTTAAAAATTCAGGGAACGTTTATAGTTATAAAATGTACAAACTCTTAAAGGCACTTTCACATGTCCATTTCACCGGGTACAATATGCAATAGTTCATATGAAAGTATGGTTAGACGTATGGCTGTGGCCCGATAGAGATTCCAGGCCGGGGTCGGCATCTCCGCACTAATTAATTGTAATTACACGAGTTTTTTAATTAGGAATTCCGTTTCCAATATACCAGTTGCAAAACATTTGCAAAATTCCGTCAAACAATTCTCATTGTAAACTAACCAGCTTTATCCAGCCAAGTACATAATGCAGTTCATTTGAATTAATTTTCTTCGTAAAGTAGGCACACTCGCTTCCTAGTAAAGTCACATTTGCATGATAGGCTAAAGTTTCACTATTCAAACGTGGAACTACACGTAGATTCATATAATGCGTGTTTTGATAAAAGTTGCTCTGAAATGAGTTTAAAACTTGCATGTAAATTGTAAAAGTAGAACGATTCAATAAGATAGCGTTATTGTAGTGTATATTATTAAGTGTTATTATTGTTACGAGGCATGGTTCTTAGTTAAATTAATACACCTATTTATACACGAGTTATACTACACTTTCTTCACATCATCGCACAATAATTGGAATAATCTACAATTAATAATAATTTATTCGTACTTATCAACATTGTTTGCACTTGCTCACTCGCTACAGCGAGTTTTCAGAGAGCAAGCGAGTGTTCTAGTTCTACAATACATCGCAAAACTACACACATTAAAAAAGTCTAAGCAACATGTACGGTTTTGAACGATTTTTACTATTGTAATATATTCATTTTATAAATAGTAACTAAGCATTATTTGATGCAATAGTGACTAAAACAATATGCGGCAATCATTCCTAATGGAATTTTAACAAGTCTTCCAGTTTTTGGGTTGTCGACACTCCGTCCTAGAACGTCTCTGGAGCATGTCCTATGCGTGCTCGATGGGATTGAGGTCTGACGATTATGCAGGTCATGGCAATACCCGGATTGGAAAACATCCGGGATGCACTGGAACTGCACGGATGTCTTCCTACTACGCTCAGAGGTGTTCGATCTCCACATGGGACGACACTTTGTGTGATCTATAAATTGTTGTTCTGAGTCTGGGTGACTTTGTGTCCATTTCATGTATGTTTGTAAAATTCCCCTGCGATACAGGATATATTCCTAATGCGGGAGTTGTCTTTAAAAGAGAGAGAAAATATTGTGGCTGTAAACCTATCTCCCGGGCAGTTAGCATCTGCCGACGTCTTGCAGTCAGTTGTAAGTATTGGTCCTGTCGAGCAGTTGCACTCCTTTCACGTCCTAGGTGTTGCTCAGCAGGATCCCTGTATAAACGCTGCCAAAGACGACAAATTACACTCCTATTAACACCAAAATGCCGAGATACCTGGGACTACTTTCTTAGCGCTTGTAAAATTTCTGCATTTCATCAGCATTCAAATAATGTAGCTTCATGACATAAAAAATGACTCTGCATATATTTTTTTTCCTAAACCGTATATGATAAGTGTGATAAATACCAAATTTATCAAGCAACGAGAACACATGAAATCGGTTAAAAATATTTAACTTTTATTTTAATGAAAACAAAACACAATCAAAAAGTTTATATTTTTTTAAATCAGCCAGTATATGTTGCCAATATAAATAGTGAAAAATGAAAATGAAAAAAATGAAATATCAAAGAAAATAATAAAATAACATGCAGTTTCTGTAAATGATGCATGTTGCTTAGACTTTCATTGTGTGTAGAATAGCGCCACATCGAATGGTAGGTCTGAACTTTTATAAACTTTTGTAAATAAACTCGTGATAACTCGACCAAAGATTTCTAAACGACCGTGGAATATTCTTGGAATTTTTAAACTTTTTCTGGAACATTCGATTACTTCCTCTACACGTCATAGCGCCATGCGTTGTTACTTCTACGTCCGCAACACAATTATTTCCTTATACTAACCTAAATCATTAGAACCACCTTAAGATAGTTATTGGCAATAACACTAATCATAACCCGCTTTCTAAGGAGAGGCCTGTGTCCAGAAGTGGATAATTATGATGACGATGACACCAATAATACTTGGCCAATTCCAATTAAGTGTATTTATTAATGACACTTGTCGACAGATATTACATTTGTTAAAGATGTACTTTGATTTGTATTCGTAAAATGGGACTAATCCCTCCCACACGCCCACTACTGTAACTCCTGTACACCACCAGGACAACAGCAGTCACCCACGAACACTCTGAGTTTTGACACTCGGCAAGTCCCAGGAAAAAAAATTAAACTGTCTTGGAACCCGCAACGAAATTAATCTGAAGAAAATTGGAGGAGTTGGAAATATAATAAATAAATAAAATTGTATTCCGGTGTGAAATCGGTAGTGTAGAAGCAATTCTTTCGTTGCTTTTTACCGAGTGAGTGAGGTTACCAGAACCCAAGCGAACCCATCCCCCCCTCCCACCTTACCCTGATTCGGGGAGGTACTCAAAGGGCGGCAGATCACTTGTGACAGTTGTAGGTGTCCTTGGGCAGCGGTAGTCACTTACCATTTATCCAAGGGCCTAGTGCGAGTTTATTTCACTTCCACTCGATCGTCACGGTGACCGCGTTCAGCGCTACGATCGGCCCGCACTGAAATCTCGACCAATCGCAACGCTAAACGCGCTCACCGTCGAGAGCGAGTCGATGTGAAATAAACTTGCAGTCAGTCCTTTGGTGACCCATCTGCTCGTTTGCTCCCTATAGACAGTATTTTTTTTTCCTAATTTATAAAAGAACACAAAATACACTTTCCAACATTTCCAACCGTATTGCAGTTATAAAAAGTAATTTATATTTGTAGATTATTATTACCAATAACATTAAGTACATCTCATAATAAGATTACTCATCCATTCCACAAAGTCAGCTATTGATATCAGAAATCGTAAGTGTAAAAATAAAACCAGTCGCAATGATTGCACAAACCGTAACCTATAGGGGCGAGCGATAATGTGCCTTGAATAAATGATACGCCGCAAATAGATCATCGCGTCTGTGCATGAGCGCGATTTCGGTCCAATGAAATCGTACTAATAGAAGAGTGGTTGGAAACATAATGAAGAATCGTTTTTTCCATTCTGTGCTTTAAAAAAAATCTTTAGAATTCCCTCAACAATCGTTACTGAAGCAAACTTGTAATTTTTCTTTATTTTTCTCTGTCTGTATATCAGTCAGTAACTTAGCCGTGTATCACACCAATACTACAGAAAGTCAGATAAAACAAGAGCTTGAAAAAGGACATAAATATGTTACTTGTTTATAAGCTGGTAGCAGGTTTACAAAATACTCCTTAAAATTACCCCAATGTTACTGTATGTGTGATTTTTCATAGGAATTTTCATAGCTTACATTCCACAGGAAATTAAGCTATGTTTTGTATTCATTTATAAGTAGACACCCTTGTATCTTTGAATATTTTCTCTTTGAAAAATTTTACCAATTACAATAAAAACAATATGTTGCTGGATTAGCTGCACAAAAAAAACTGTTACTGCACTGCAGCTTACGAGTATAAACAAATCCCAAAACAATCAAATGGATCCTTTCTTGTAAAATGTATTTTTAATGTAGAAGAAATATAACTTTTTTTTTATCAGCTGGAGCGATAAATCGACAGACGCTCTTATAGTCTCCATATATACAAACAACTTTGTACAAAGTTATGACCTAGTAATATACGCCAATTTATCTTGGAAAACGCACATTACGAACTGCCCTTGTAAAATTCATAGACAGGGCTACTTTGTTTGTTGTATACTATGCGCTGGTAGATTCGTTGCTTTCCTATGGACTGGCATGTTATGGACGCACGTTTAAAACATATTGGACAACATTAAAGCCTTACAAACAAGATTTATGAAAAAAATTGTAGACAATAAAACTAAATTACTGTGTAAATAACAAACTAAGAAGCGAGGCGAGAATCAATAAACTCTTTGAAGACGGTTTGGACTGCCGCATTGATTTTTTTTCCTTGTAAGAAGTTGTCCAAATTCCGGAAAAGTTGGTAATCTGTTGGAGCAAGGTCCGGGGAGTATGGTGGATGTCACAGACATTCCAATTGTAGCTCACCTAACTTAGTGGTTGTTTGTTCTGCAGTGTGTGGCCTAGAGGGATTGACCAATCTCGGTTGCTTAGCAGCTAGTTCTTCTTCAAGGTTTGCAGTTGCTGACAATAGATATCTGCCGTAATCTTTTGGCCAGATTTTAGAAAGCTGTAGTGAACGACACTGACCCTAGTCCACCAAACACTCGTTTAGGGCAGGATTTGGGTGGGTCTCCAGGGTTCACTCCACTCCACGAGCGCTTCCGATTATCGAACAGCATCCACTTTTCATCACAAGTAATGATTAGATTTAAAATCCTTTCATTATTGTGTCGGTTGAGCAAAGTAACACAGCAGTCGACGCGTGTTTGCAAGTTCGATTCACTCAATTCATGAGGTACCCATCGTTCAAGTTTTTTTACTTTCCCGATTTGCTTCAAGTGGATTAATACAGTTTTATCACTTACCCCGAAGCCTGCAACTAACTCTGAATTGCTTTGTGATGGATCCGCTTCCACAATAGCCTTTAATTCTTCGTTTTCCACTTTGGTATCCGGCCGTCCAACCCCGTGGTTCTGAAGGTCGAAATTTCCAGAACGAAAACGTTGAAACTTAAAACATACCATGCTTTCTTTTGCGACACCAGCGCCGTACACATCATTAATCCTTCGAGCTGTTTCTGCAGCACTGGTGCCACGGTAGTACTCGTACTCGTAAATATACCGATATTTCATGTTTTTCATTGTGCGGTAATAAGCGACGCCAAAGAAAAAGATAATGAGAAAAAAACAAATTAATGACTATTTCATGTTTTCAAAACTGAAATGTACTATCTTAATGAATTTATAAATTTGAATGTGGAATTCTTAACCAAAGAGGAGATATTTCAGATCAAAGTGGTCAGTACGACAAAACGCTAATTTCATATGTAAGGACCTCAACATCAACAGCCTATAACAGTCCACTGCAGGACATAGGCCTCTCCTTGGAAAGGAGGTTTTGGCCTAGTATACCACGCTGGCCAGACGGGTTGGTATAGGGTTTGTTTCAAGTTTTCCTTCTCTTTTCAGTGCTGTTGTCCTGCGTAGTTTGCTCCTTTAGTCGACCCTTACGATTCCCACGGGATGAATAGGAGTGGTGACACTCTGTATTCTTAATCTAAGTATGGACCTGAAAGTATAAAATGAAACATAATAGAAACATTTCCAAATCTATAAACGATAAATAAAATTTAGACCTTAAAGGTTTTTGCGGATATAAATAAAAGTATACTTCAGTAAAGTCAAGATAAATAATTCTTACCGCATAAAATAATTCCTAAAAGCAATAGCATATCAAATAAATCTTTCAAAGTCGGTGTAATTCGTAAAGGAAAAAATTAGTTCAAATCATTGATTTATTACGAGCTTTGAGAATAGCCTTAAGCACTGATAATTTAATATTAACGGCTATTTTATCGGCAAATTAACGTACAATTTTGCAATTTAACTACCAGAATACAGAGTGATTTATTGTGCCATGATATTTTATTAAGGTTATAAAACATACCCGTGTCACAAGGAAACCCTTCCTTTATGTTTCAAGACATAATTTCCTTAAGCGCTGACAATATTGCCAGTTGTAAAAAAAATATTTTGTACATTATTTTTCACAGTGGGCTCGTTACGAGGCATTGTTTGGTAAATTGGGTCATTTTATACAGGTTTAACGGTTAATGTGGTTCGTTTTGGAAATAATATTCGTTTAGTGACATTTTGTATCTATATTTATACGATTTTGAAATGAATAAGTAACGCTACGCTACCTGAAAAGCCTATCTATTTCACATACATATGTTTATATAAGTTGAAATTTATAAAAGCTTAACAACCAAGTTTTGATTGCGGGTTCACTCTAGAAAAATACTGTAGACGATTTCTTTGTGTATTTGTCAGACAAATAATAACTATAATAATAACTTCACACATCTCACACACAGCAGTCCGGTCCTAAACTGGGCATAGCCTGTATTATGGTAATCGATCTGCTGATAAACATACTTAAATATTACTAAATACATACATATTATAGATAAATTATACCCAGCAGATAAATTATAGCAGTCAGGGTCACTAACCACTAGACCAACAGGCCCGTCAAATATTATGAAAATTTGTATAATGATCGGTAAAGTGGTTAAAACACTTTATAGTGTAACAAAGAAGCTCACATTGCATCGTTAATATTAGTTCAGATATCGAGTATTATCTAACAAGTTACCATGTCGAATACCCCGCATACTATAGTCGAGACCAAATTCCAAGCTAAACTTTTCAAGATCTCGTTAAAACAATACTATTCATAACAAAGCATATTTCGTTGAGATAAAATCCTAGCAATTTTTAACTAGAATAAAGGAAGCTGTACAATAAAGACGTGTATGGTGCCAAAATATGTATCTTTTTGCAAGATTCTCGTGAAGGAAGTTCAAACGTCTGGGCTCATGCCCCGCCGCGTCGTCGCCGCCAGCATTAAGTTGCCTCTCTTCTAGGATGCCTAAAATGTTAACGAACTTAAGGCTCTAACAAGACATAAGTAAAAAAAGCATTTGTTCTTTAAAAGTTGTTGTATTTTAACGAATGGGAGACTTAGAATCTTCATGATACCGCAACTCATTTAATATTATATTGTTACGAAGTTGTACAATGTCAAAACTTTAACACTTTACACATAAAGGGTTTTTAACAAGAACTTTGTTTTTTAAAACAAAATAAATTATTATTTTTAGATAAAGATGATTAAAATTTCTCTTGTATTATGAAGAGAAAAGTTTGGCGATTATGAATGAAAAATGATATCTGGCAAATGTCCACCACGAGCACGATGACAGATCTCGATTCTTTCATCAGAGTTTTTGATCACTTTTTGGCAAAATTGCGGGTCTATTTCGTTAATCACATACGGATTTTGAATTTTAAGGCTGCAATCGATTCGATTGGCTCCGTATAGACTCTGTCCTTAACATAGCCCCCCACAAAAAATAATCCAGTGGTGTTAAATCACACAATCTGGCTGGCCACTTAACCGCTGAATTTCGTGAAATTATGCGATCGGGAAATTTCGTTTGCAATAAATTGATCGTATCATTATCGTATTAGCTGTGTAACATGTGGCACCGTCCTGTGAAACCACATGTCAGTGATATCCACGTCATCAATAATAGGTCAAAATTGAGTTGTTAACATCTCGCGATAGCGTGATCCATTGACCGTTACCGCATGTCCAGCCAACAGGACGGTGCCACATGTCACATAGCCAATGAAACGATCAATTTATTGCAAACGAAATTTCCCGATCGCATAAGATGAGAATGGAAGAAGAAAAGTCATTGCGCCGACCCCAAATAAATTTGGGAAAACAGAAAGATCCTCATTCTTGGTTAGAATTATATTAATAACGGCCTCTGGACTCCGAGTTTACACGTAGAAACGTGATTAGTGCAATTACAATATATTTATAATATGCTATGATTGACTTAAAAACCACGAATAAAAACAAACACTCACAACTGACAAACTATAAAACCTAAAAAAATTGTGTAGTTATTTTAGTTAGTATTAATATTTTAAACTTTCATTCATTTCATATTTATTTCGTCGTATTTTTTATTATTAATTTCGTCTCAAGGTATGTTCAGAAGGTTTGGTATAGACATTATTTTATCCATAATAAAATTCTTAAGTACATTTTTCTTCTTGTAACACTAATATGAAAGTCATCCAATTCTATATTGACTTTTCTCTTCCGTGTCTTATCATGCACATTTTTTCGTCCTTTCTCAGTTTGTATGTCAAAAGGAATCACTTAGAAGCACCTAAAATAAATATGAAAATGAAACCGTAATAACTAGCAGTAACAATTATAATTGTAAGTATATATATTATAGGTAGCCCCCTTTACTAGATAAAAAAACATCTTCTCTCAGCGTAGCTCTTCTAGTTCTATAGTTTGTCCAAGTACATATACACAAGGCCCATTAGTGTTTAAGCGACATTTTAACACCCCCATTTTGTCATCTAGCCTGTAATTACCAAATTTATAGCACCCTACACTAACGCAATTGTGGTCTGCGACGGTGGCATGTATCACTCCAAATTAGATTCAGAGGAAACTGGCAAAATGGTTGTCAGTGAAAGTGGTAAACGCGTTATTTATCGGTGGTTACAATGCAAGGCTTGTTGGCAACTGTGTGTTTTATGGGATAGAGATACCGATATTCTCGTGTAAACATATAACCCGTTTAGGGTTGAAATACAGAGTAAAATTAAACTCCACAAAACTTATGTACAACTTGTAACGGTGTAATTTATGTACAACACTAAGTGATAACAGATAAGTGAAACAGAAAAAGATTCCCAGCAATAGGTTTTATCCGGCTAACAAAATACCACGCCATTTATGTGGAGCGAAATATTTTTGCTCTACGCAAAACTTACATTAACCTGATTAAGCAGATAAAGTATGCGGCTTTCAAGAAATATTTACAGTTATACCTAGTAAACTGATTGCTCGTATTGACGCTCTTCCCAAACTCTCAAATACACTAGTTATATTCATTTTGCATATTTTCAATGTAAATGCAATTGATTCACGACGCTGCAAAGTTGCGAATCTATAAGGTGTCCCGATTGGATGACAGGAATAACAGCAGCAAAGTTTCAGCTATGCTATAACCATAACACAGCACTGATAAGACGGCTGACACATAACATTTCAGAACAGGTGAAAGTTAGGAACAAAAGCTCGCTCCAGGAACGAAAACTGGGAAACAAATGCTTTGAAAATTTCATCTAAACAGCTCTTTAAACTGTGTTGAACATCTAACTGCCGGTTCGCCAGTTTGTTCTCAACTCTGGACGCTCCGGGCGTCTTCTTTAATTTATTTTCAAAATTACGTCAACTAACTTTTGAGCTGAGATAACTCTTACCTTGTTCCTGGGATATCAGAGCGTTTTGTTAAAATGCCCAGTTTTATTTCCAGATTTCTTTTTCTGAATGTTGACCGCATACATCAATGTATTTGTATTTGATATGTGTCTGATCGGTACAAAAAAACCAAATGAAAAATAAAATGAATTGATTTTTCACTGAGACTAGGAAATAACTTACACATCATAAGATGAAACATCAAATTATTTACAAATAAGGGCTTAGTGTAACTGCATACTTCAAAAAAGTGCTATCGATACTTGTCTTTTGTTGGATAGTACAGTATTTTCATGAAAGTCTGTTTACGTCAGACTAAATCATATTGAAGTAATATTTTTACAAAGTAATAATTATTATTTTCACTTAACCACTAACCAAATCTACTTTACTAGACGATAAAAAATAATTTCAATCTTTTCAATAATTTGGTTTATTAAACCATACCAACTCTAATATTCGGGTAAAATATTAACTGGCAACACTTTCCTGCAAATGAGACTCACATGAAGGAACTTTGAAATTCATAACAACACAAAAGGGTCCTTATTTCACATTGTTGTTTAATTCTCGGAGATATGAAATAACAGTCGTCTTTGCATCTCATTTAAAATTTTCTTTTGTACTGAGATTTTTGAACATAGATCATTATGTGGTACGGTTGGTTAACAAACAAAAGATTTTTTTTATTTAACATAACAGGGGCATCGGTCAAAGATGTCAGGGGCCTCTTAGACCGGTTCTTCCTGCCATAATAATTAGAGGTTTGTTTTTAGAGTGTGTTTTAATTTTCTATTTATTTTTGCATTTCATTTTCTTGTCCTTATTTAATAATCCATGTGCATTATACAATTAATACGTAACTTGCCAAATATCAAATAGGTTAGTGATGTCAGGATCACCAAACATCATCAAACCGGAGGTCGTCGATTTTTTTTATGGAAGAGGGGCAATTGATCGGATGAGTCATTTAATGGAAAGCGACTACGGCCCAGTCCCAAGCGCGTGGCCGGCCTTTGAGGAAGGAGTACACTCTTTTCTTGAAGGTTTAAAACTCTTATCAGTCCGGCAATACCGCAGATGATAATTTGTTCCACAGATTTGTTGTGCGAGACAAAAAGTGTCTTCAAAAGCGTAAAGTGGGGTACTAATTATCCAAGTGGTGTCGATGAAAATTCTAGCGCTTCAAACGATAGCGGACACCCAGGACCAATAAATGAGTGATGAGTACGATCATTTGTTCTGTCTCTGGGTGTACTTTATCCATTATGTGTATGTATTAAGAAATGTTTAAGTGTGTTTATCAGCACTCTGGTTACCATTTTTTTACGTATAGAAACCCCCTGGGGCCGTCACCCCACCGGGGTTTGCGGGGGGGTGGTGTGTTGAAATCGGACCGACTAAAACCACACCGTGTGCCACTCTGCGCCTGTAATGGAAGGGATCCGGGAACGGCTGTTATTAAGACATCACGGGACCCTTTCCTTCCGGCTCACGCAGTCCTTCCGGTCCAGCTCTTTCCGGGCCCGGAAAGGACGAGTTACGAGGACCGAGTTGACCACGATTGAGGTGCCGGGGGATGGACCACAAGGGGGTCCATGGTCCTCGTACACGACGGTACGCTCCTCTAAATAGTCTGCAACCTAACCAAGTACTAGACGATATCGAAGTGCCGTAGATAGACTGTTGTCGGATTTTTTAGGGCTCCAACTACTCTCCGGTTGCTTTCCCAGGCACGGAGGTCTCAATGTGTTAAGAATGGTCACCCATACACATATGGACCTGGCTATGATTGATCGCAATGTGTAAACCTACTCAGTTACCACTTAGCCACGAGCCAAGTGACAGTCTACTAACAAAAGTTAAGTTTAAAATTTAACTTACATTTAGAATAAAATATCTTAAATTAACAAAGCTTGTGTCAATCCAAACGTTCAATCAATAACAACATATAGAAATGATGGCTCTATATTTGAGCCAAGTTACTCAAACACGAGTCCCATAAAGGAGCACGAGGAAGATTGGTCCATAGAGCACAATACCGTTCATTGTCATCCGCACAAAGGGATGGATCTATTAATTAACTGATGGACAGAACGCTCTCATGTCACAGTATGCAATTGTAAATGGGTTTCACATAATGACACTCGAATATATTATACTTTTACATATAGCTTTGAAATGTTGACTTGTACTATTCTAGTTATTAATAAAAATTGGTGTACAAAGTTGCTTAGTTTAAGCTAACTAAAGCCCTCAAATATTTTTTTATGGTCTAGATTTTCTTTAATTGGACTAATTAAAATATAAGAATACTACTAATACTACTACTAAGACTGTACGGATAGCATAGTGGTTTAAGCTATCATCTCGCCGCTTCCTACTGAATATTGTGAGTTCGATCCCCACATGGAACAACACTTTGTGTGATCCACAAAATTGTTCTGAGTCTGCTTGTTCTTTGTGTCAGCTTCATAAATGTTTGTAAAGTCCCCCGCGTCACAAGATGTATTCCTAGTGCGGGAGTAGTCTTTAAAAAAAACTTCTAACAGACATACAATGTCAATACACGGTCTTACAAAATAGGCAATGTACATGGGTCGTCTTTAAGCATCAGTAGGTTTAATACCCGCTGCTGAACACGGACACATAATACCTTTTATTAGTTGCTAAGCAGCCTAAGCCTTTTGCAGGATACTTTATGAAAGACATGTTCTTAGAGAATTATCAACAGGTTATAAAACATGTCAATTTACCAACGATGAAGGTATCATCAACCATCCTATTTAACCTTTATTATCACTACAAAGACTCTTTCATCAAGCCACTTCTAAGTTCTAGTACTAATTTCATGCTAAACAGTTGCAAGTATAAATTTTTACTATAATTTTTGTGGAATAGGGGGCAAACAAGCAGACGGGTCACCTGATAGAAAGCGACTCCTGCGCCCATGAACGCCGCCTGCAACTCAGGAGTCACAAGCGCGTTGCCAGTCTTTGAGGAAGGAGTACGCTCTTTTCTTTTCGCATAAATTATATGTACTAATTACGAACTATTAAAGGAATAATAAAAAACAATTGTTATAATAACCACTAAATGGTATTCAAGTACAAAAGTAAATATCAAGAAAACGTGATCTCGAAACATTACCTCGGAAAACTTTAGATATTATACGTGCACCAGTAAAGCGTCCGCGTTGTGTCGGTATTTAGAAAATAAGAGCGCCGAGCATACGGAGAACACTTTATTACCTCGTCTTATCCTTTATAACCTAAGAGCTTACAACCGTTTCAGAGAAATTTATTTACACTAGCTTTGCCAGTGTTTTGTTAACAGATATTTTTCTACACTTCAGAAACACTATTTTCCTTGGCAAAATATACGGTTATGTCCTTTTCTGTACCCATGACCATTGTGATAATCGGTTGAGAAAGCTTCAAATTGCTTGCTTGAAAGAAAGAACAAATTTACCGATTTATAATATTAATTAGCATTGTGATATACAATGTCATTCACATTGAAAACTTAAATAAAAAACTTCACTTAAATAAAAAACTTATATATGTTTGTTTAAATCAGGATGGTAGTATGTCCACAAAGGCATCGCAAAGGTTGGTGAATTCCTTCTTTTACGCCTAGTTATTTATATGCCCACAAAGTAATACACAATACAAAAGTATATTCCACTTGTATATTCTCCCTTTTTTCCATTACATTCATTCATATTTTGCGTCAATATTACTTTTACAGTTAGTACAAGAAGTGCAGCTATTTTACCCCTTTACCACGAATTTACTTAGTTTGTCAATGTTAATGAAATTTAAAAGTTCACCACTTTATATACTCATCTAGAAAACACTGCAGTCTCTTTTTACTGATTGAAAAGTATATTGATCTATTTTTGTCTACGAACAGAAAGGCTTGAAAAATATTCAATTAAATTTAAAATAAATATACCATGTTTCCTAAACTGACAGTCAGCTCTCGGGCTATGTCTCTCCTTTGCTTACGTTAAGTCTTACTTCACTTATGAGCAGACGGACGGGAGACAGTATCTGTGTTGTACAATATCTTTCTGTACCAAAAATAAACAAAAAAATTGGTACCAATTTGCAATAAAAATTTAATATACCAAAGTTTCAACGGGAAATAGTGTAGTAGTAGCAATTATACAAGTATTAGTCTATTTTATAAGATAAAGAAAAAATAGCATTTTACGTTTCTTTCTGTGGTTTATGATGATGTAGAACACAGCCGTCTAATCTCAAACTACGCAGAACCAGACGTAATTAAACTTAGTTAAATATTACTAAATGAACTAATTGTCATGATTACAACATAGTTATTTCTCCTAGATCATAGTGAGAGTCGAACCCAAGTACTCAGCAATCGGGATCACTAATTGCCAGAATAAGCCCGTCAAATATTACAGGATTGAGCTTCTTTTCGTATCAATAATTCATAATTTTTTATTAGACAAAGCAATGGGAGCAATAAATTTTATTACGGCGTGATGCGGGAGGCGTTTGCGCGTGAACTCGTGGTTACGCGTCGCAGAGCCAGAGGGCTCTTCGGGGAGACGTCAAATAAACTTTGCAATCTCTCTCATAAAGCTTATCCAAAGACTATCTATAAGTACAGACACTCATTTCTTAATCATTTAGCATTTGTTTTAAAATGTTCAGATTTGATCAATTTAAATACAGTTAGTTGAAATACTAATTATATTAAAATGATAATTCTCGCTAAATATCGCTTATTAAAATTTTAATTAGAATTAGTAATTAAAAAGAACAACGTCTCAGACTTGATACATTTTCCATTGAAATTCATATGAAAATAGAAGTAGTATATAAGTAGTAGTAGAAGTAGTATATAATAAAATAGAAGTAATTTGTATTTTTACGTTTATTGAACAAGATTCCAAGAAAAAATGATGAAAATTTCAGATGATTCTAACGACATTTCCTATAATATATTTCAACAACTTTTCACTATCGAAATTTATCAACAGATACCTGTACCTACTCCTTCCATACTATTTAATTACATGCAAACAAAGGTAAAACTAAATAAGTACTCATTAGTAAAAACCGTATCACTTCTGTTCTTTACTCTTTGACGCGTCGCGTACACAACATGCACTCGACAACAGGGTAATAATTAAAGGCAAAACGGCTAATCCTTGTCGACGAGCAAAACACGCTCGCGTTGGTTACATTTGTATAGATCGCGAATAAATATTAAACACCCCGTCCGACAAAACATTGGACGAACTCCGGTTTATAAATGCAAAAATTTTTCATTCTGTATTTTATTTTTCGTATGTTTTAGTTCGAATATGTAATTTAATAAATTCTGAAAAATACAAGTTTATTGTCTAATTTACGAAGAATTATACATTAAAAAACTTGTAACAAAGAGGAGTATACGCAAAACAAAAGAAGTGATAAAAGTGATAAGAAGGAAACCTGACCTTTCTTATGACGACTGTCAAACATAAAATTTGAAGGAAGTGTTTTAAGAAATTAGAACAACACGTTATCTAAAGATCTTACAAGAGCCCCAATTTTAGTCCCCAGAGGCAATGAGTCTATAAAGATCTCGCCTCTAAATAAGGCATCCTTGTAGTACCCAAATCCTAGGTAATTCAGAAAAGAGGTACGCTATGGTACAAACCTGGTACGCTATAATCCGCTCGCCTGATCTAAATGAAAGAACGAAATACCTCGCAGTTCTCATCGTTGTATGGTAATAATCATAATTACCAAATAGATATAATAGTTGGTGTAATGAATGGTTAACTCTAGGAGAATTTGGTTTCCCAGCAGCTTTGAAATGGCGCACACTTTTATAAGATTGGTCTCCTGCCCTTTTAAAATTTTACCTCAACGCCATTCAGTTGACTCTCCCCTATCAAAGCAACCTAGTAAAGTGGGGAAAAGCTACAGAAAAGGCGTGTATCATGTGCAGTGCGGAAATAGGTATAGCCAGACACTTACTGACAGCTTGTAAGGCGCTATTAGACCCCAGTCATTATTCACGTCGCCATGATAGGGTATTACAAATCATACGCAAAGCTATAACTATAACAACCAACATAAGAACTAACATCGCGTTTGTAAAGGAAGGCTCAACAAAAAAGCCGCACTCAATTATAAGTACCGCCCGTGACTGGACATTATTAGTGGACACGTATGAAAATCATTATATCATTATTACATATTTCTTTATGCACTTTCAATTAAGCGTGTAGTACTAGTAGAACTCACGGTGCCATAGAAAACGAACATCCCTTAAGACATCGCTTTAAAAAGAAACAAGTACATTGACTTAACCATCGAAATAACTAAAAATGATTATGTCGTTGCATTGTATGCCATGGAAGTGGGTGCGAGGGGTATACCAACTCAATCCCTCTATAACCTGCTTAAAGACTTTGGATTGCCAAGAGCTTCAGTAAGCTCTTTTCTTAAACGAATATCTAAAGCGGTATTGCTAAGCTCGTATCTAATATGCTTAGGTAGAGGGGGTAATACAGGTGAGCGCTGAAGCGTTGCAAGGAGTACTCCCTAAACCTATACCTGGGTCGCAAATCCCAGGCGCTGTCAAAATCGCATGTGTTGCCCCCGTCTATCACGCGATGTACGCGTCACCCGCACGGTGAATCCATGGAACGCTAAGTAATAGGTCTACACAAAATACACAAACTAAAACTAAAAACAAACCTAAAGGGAGACGTCAGGTTGTTACGGGTTATCTAAAAACCAATTAGATTGTCTATGTCGATGATATCACTTTGTCACTTGAAGTGGACTCACTGATTGATGGCAGTTGATGTGAATTTTTATTTTATCCCCATAACCCTTCTCGCGCCCATACATCGATGTCATTGGAAATTGATTGCTTATGAAAAATGCCAAAAGTCGAGCTGCGTGAATTAATAGCCGTGCGTCAAATAACTAACTCACACGTATTGCGTTCATTCGGAACATTTTTTTTTCGGAATAAAAGAGGAAATGTTATGTTGGATATTTTTGTTTACTAAGAGTAGACTTTAGATTCTACACATAGAGACTTAATGAGCGTTGCTTAGATCTAAATTGTATTTCAATTAAAATAATAGAGTTGCCTGTGTTTAGCATGCATTATTTTGTTTTAGTTTTTATTTTCGGCCCAGTACGAGTGCCTTCAATTTATTTACAGTTTGAAGTACAAGTTATCTCTATTATTTCTATTTCTATTTTACTCTCTACTTTATAGCCATGAGAGAGCCGATTTACTAGTAAAACAAAAATAAAATAGCTTAGTTAACAAAATGATCATCAGCAAATATGTACCTAATTCACATTTTAACCCACAAATAGCATCCATTAAATCGATAATATAACGAAATGTCGAAATTACCTTGGTTTAAATTCGTTTCCGTCAACACGAGGTGAAAAATCAAATTTACATGAAATCGTATTGTCTCTGATCCATATTTTGAGGGCACGCTACCAAATCGGAAATAGGCCAGGGTCTTACGTAAGCTTGTACAGTCTGAAATATTTCTTTTACAGTTACTATGAACAGAATACAAAACTCGATATATTATTTTCACATAGGTAAATATTGTGACAAATATCTCTCGCAGAACGTATTTTAAGTAATAACCCTAAAGTATATAGTAGATTTGTACAAAAACAAAAAAAAAACTATTTTTAGAAGGACCTAATTCTAAAAAACTTCGAACAACATTTTTAATATTTAATTCCTTAAAAGGGAGTTCGCTTTGTCTAACATTCACACACGTTTTTCAAGGAACTTGTTGGGTAATTGCTAAAGTTTTATGTATGGTATCGGTTCCTATAGTTTTTTAAAGCCAAGCAGAACTCTTAGAACTAGAGAGAGAGAGAGAGACAGAGAGAGAACTAGAACTCTTGAATAACACAATGATGATAATTAAAGTGATTCAAATGTTACTTTAAATACTTCGTTTTCTTTGATCTTATTTTAAACTATTGTTTTATTTAAATTCAATCTTACCCTGCGCCAAAAAAAATGTAAGCAAATACCACCCGCCCTTACTATTAACAAAGTACTAACTATAAAAACTGTATCTTTAGATTAAAACGATGAAAAACATCAGATAATATAATAGCAAAATAAAAAATTGAAAAAAGAATTTTAAGACTCTATATCTATATAATTCGCTATAAGCCCTATACCTAACATATGGAAGTACCATAATGATTTGTGTAAAAAAAAATACCGACCACTTTTATTTGGATTGCAGTTAACCAGCTTTACTGGACATAGTGTTGTTCTGTTGTTTAAAGAAAAGGTAGACTTGCCAGAGCTCAAAGTTCATTGGGAGAAGGGAGCATAGCAGAGCAGAGTAATATGCACAAATTTGTGTTGTAACATGAATGAAACTACTTCCATTGCGATTTTAATAGTAAAAATATTCTCTGCTGGCAACTTTACTACTTCTACTAAAAATATTCCTTTCTAGCAAGTTTTAGTATACTAGTAGATTTATATTTAAAATTGTCATCTAAATAACCAAATACTTTGAGAAAAGTAAACAACCTGTATATTACCCAGACGTGTGTGGGAGTATATCTTGGTGGAATCAAACCAATTTTGCATGCGACCGCGCGACAGGCGTTTTGTGAAAATATTGGCGGAATGACACGCTAATGTTGGCACCGCACGCCATTTTCCTCGACCTACATAACTGCCAAGTGGTTGTTTTTGTTTTAAGAATGAAGGAGAAAAATTCTCACTTTGCACCTTTAACAGAACTGTTATATTCTGCGCTCTGACGCCGCTCAAAAAACATCTTCCCTACCATCGCGAAATAAAGATATTTAGTTATATATACGTTCGTAGTAGCACTTAGCATAGAATGCGTATGACTAAAACATCTTGGACAAACCTTACAGCGCTCATCCATATTTATACCTATTAACACATCTAAATTCAAAAAAAATGGGGCCCCAGGGTATTGTTCCACAACCACGGAATTGCCCATAAACGCAGTCAAAAAACGTCTAAAGACCAAACAACACGTTACATTGCCGGTGCATAATCACATATGCTCCGAGATTTATAAACAACCTCTTTAAATCATTACATAGAATACATTTAAAAAGTGGGTTTGATATAAGACAAGTTTATTTAAGAGGGGTCCCTATCGTATAACTATAATAATATTTAAAAATCTAGAGAAAGAAAAACCAAATATCGGAAAAATATTTCAAAATCCAACAATGAAATGGTCGGCGTGGCATGGCGTTTAAATCAAATCCTAGTTCCTCCCAGAGAAATAAACTTTATGAGTTAAGAAACAAACACTTTTAATTATATGCATTCATGCATGAATATATGCATTCATGCATTATTAAAAGTTATTTTTCTTATTACATTCATAACGTATAAAATTGAATTACATAAATATGCTCCAGGTGAGTACTTAACTGAGAAAAAATCAACACGGAAAATCTCACAGGCACAAGGTAAGCATGGGCAGTGAAATTTATTACGTATCTTTTCAAAATTGTGATTGGGGTTTAGGGAGCGATAACTTTCAGTTTATGACCCAATTTTTGTCGGATAAACAATGGAATTTGGAATTTTATCGCGATCCAACATCGGCGGTCGTTATCGACGCAAGCTTTTTGAATATTAATTTTATATGGATGTGTGTTGTTACCATAATTATTGTTTTCCGATAATCCGATTATGTCGGACATAAACATTTGGAGAAGTGATGTAAAATTATGAAATGTTACACAGTATTATATTCTTTTCTAGAAAAATAGTATCTGAGCTTGTTTTCTAGAAAAACAGTATCAGAGCAGTGTGTCAGGGCAACTTATAACTAGCTCATCAAGTTTAAAGATGTTTTAATATTACGACTGCAATGCATTCAAATATGATTTGAATGTCCGAAACGCCAATGTCTATCCTAAGGCAACAGCACTGTCATGCAAATTTAATGATCTTCGGAACTAATTACTCCTCTCTGGGATAAAGCCCGCGTGTTTGTTTAGTGGGGAACATTCTAGACTAAAGTTAGAAACATCCTAGTGTAGTTTGTTTAAGGTGTAAGTTTCTCGAACGTAAGTAATATAGAAGTTTGTTCAGGAGTTAAGGTTTATTATCGAGTGCATGAAAATTTTGAAGACTGAGATACCTTGTGATTTTAGGGCTTAAGTATTTCGTCTGCGTTGAAACATTCATCTACACTGCCTTGTTTAGTAGTAATTTAACACTACGTGTGAGTAGTTTTACATGCTAAAAGTTTCTATAAGGAAACTATCAAGTTCATTTTGAAGAGGAGATATTTGTAATCTCTGTAAAATAATCACTAGAATGTTTACCTATTTAAAATAAATAAATAATGATATAAGCGGTTTCTTAACTATTTACTAACTTCTCGTACAACGCACAAGGGCTTAACTTAAAGCTGAAATTGGTTAGCCAAAATAAAATCTACTTCTGCCGTGTAAATTTAATAGATGTTGTTTTTTTTATTAATCGATATCGAAGGTATATCGTTTCTTTCCTCAATATTTTTGATGTTTCATTTAAGATTGGTCCTCAACAATAAAAACAGAAGTAGCAGTATAGTCTATAAAGTCTGCAATCAATTGGCAGATTCTTGTTTTGATGGTAAGTTCTTACATGTATTTGATCACATATTACGTTTAAATATTGTACGCTTTTAACTATAGAATACTTTTATTAGTAAATTTTAATAACAAAATTCAAACAACCTACAGTGATTATCGTTACAAGTTATGGTTTAGACAAATTTAAAATGAATTTCAAAAGTTTAACTAATTTGTAACGACTAGCACATTCTACGAACAACATTCTACGAACGCTGTGACACAAATTGAACATATCTGCGTGACGTACTCTACGCATCCCATGATGAAATGCTAACGTTGCTGCTGGCACTAACAGAACGCAAATTTCTACGTACCAAGTCTATCTGATTACATTTATTCGACATCTGTTCAATTCAGTACATTGGACATTTAAACATTGCAGTTTGAAATGTATAAGTAGTTAAAAGCCCTTAATACGTTGGTAAGTTATTTTAAATAAATTTATCAATTCACTACGATAAAATAATTATTTGATTGTAACCGTGGTACAAAAACCCTTTATACTAAACGTTGTTTTTGTGATTGATGTCACTTAAAGGCAGGCTAAGGAGGTAGGTACTCTTTTCTCTAACCCGAACAAAATAATAAAAGAATTCAGTTTGTCAGTGTCAAAAAAGAAGAATTGGATGTTTTTTTAATATTACAGAGGGGCAAACAAGAAAAGTGGCTACCGAGGTCCATGGACGCAACGCAAGAATCTCAAGTGTGTTGCCGCGCTTTCAGTCCCTCTCCCAGAATCAGGTGGAGGGGAATGGTTTGAGATCCGTTAACCTCACTCACTCACAAAGAACTGCTTAAAGCCGTTTTCTGTGAGGCTATGGTGTCATTCCGGTCACGCCTGGCCCGTATCTACTGGAGCATAACTCTCCCACGATTAACGAGTGTAGCAGACTATTTCTTGGATTGGATCCCCACACGTTGTTATCCGGTACTTGTATGTCACGTTTCCTTTCTTCTGATAGGCGGGGTCATCAAATCAGGGTGGTCAGGTTGATGAAGTAGAAGTTATATCACTAGTGTTCCAAGTGTTTTTGTTCACCAATTTCAATAGATAAAAAAATAGTACCCGTTTCCAAAAAAAGCCTATCTAAAGTACTAAACACTACTTTAAATTCCAAATTTAAAACAGTTTTGATATTTAAAAAGTTGCGCTCAGATGGGTCTCAATATTGCAAAGTTGGCAAATATAGGTCATGCACCTTTTGTTGAGTATGCACAATAGCTAAATGGAACTGTTGTCAGCCTCGAGCATTGTCCGATGTCGACTCGATGTAGATTTATGGCTTCCGTTCAAAGTAGTTTTGAAAGAAAATATTTCAAGAGATATACCGTTCTTAATATTTATTTTAATGTCTATGTATCAATTCATTATTTAAAAAAATTAATAAATGGGTTACCAGTATTTTTGTTCATGTGTGTTGACGCCGATATAGTTGTGAGTAGAGTTCGAAGGTCTTAATAGCAAATCTTAAGCTTTAACTATTTCGCTGCTTCCGCTCCGCTGCCACCACTTCGTATGTTCTAGTGATTCTAGACTAGACGGCCTCGGTGGTGCAGTGGTAGCGTATGCAACTGCTGTGCTGAGGTCTCGGATTCGATTCCCGGGTCGGACCTATAAATGTTTGTATGATCTGCAAATATTTGTTTCGGAGTTCTGATATTTTATACATATAATATGTATGTATTCACAAAAAAAGTATATAAATATCCTATCAGTCAATCTAGCTTTCATAGTACATACAGTGTTAGATTTCCCAAAATATTTATTTGTGTCCCAAAATATTCATACGACTTCAAAAGAAGGAAGAGGTTTAGAATTTAATAATGTTTTTTTATGTTTGTATTAAGAATTCTTATGTATGAAACGATTTGAAAAAAAATGTGTTTGAAAGGGTATACTTCTCGTTTTCCCCTTCAATGTTAGAAAAAATACCATGATGGTGGAAAGTAACGACTGAAGATGTATTCTTCAGTTGTTACTTTCCACCATATTTTCTATGCAAATATATTTGTACTAATTTAGTTCAATAACAATTAACATTCGAATGTGCACCAATAACACAGGCATAGGTAGCATCGCATCTCTCCTGACACTAACATTACTATAATAACAGGCTGGCACCAGTCTTAAACCATAGAATCGATTGATAACCAATCGCATTGATAAGACAATTCGTATAATTAGATTCTAGTTTTAAAATAGTAGGAATTTATGTTTATGGCAACCATTTCAATGCTGAGGGTAACATTAGTTACGAGTAAGTCTTTATTATTTGACGGTTGCCTAATAAAAGATTGCCTCCTAATCCTCTTCGGGTATTCCTCTATCTTTTTAACTTGGGAAATCATTTTAAAAGGCTTCTTCGAAATTATATTATTTACCTATTAAAAGCTTTTATGATCAAGTTACAAATCTCGTTTGAATTATAATTTTAATTTACTTAGGAAGAAAGTATTGTAACTTCGCCATATAAAGTATATCAAAATCACTTGTGATGAAAGTGATTCCGTTCTTTAAGATTTAAATTAACCTTTTATATTTATATTCATACATTTAAAAAGACTAAAATGTTATAATTCATTTTTTTTATTGCAAATTGTCGGTTAATGCACATTGTCGGTTAGAAAGGTCGACCTTCCCGGAACAGCAAATTAGAGTTAAGTTAGCGTAAGCGCAACTGACCTGCTGGAACTAATGATCACTTTCCCCAATCCATCCATATAAGCAGTATTCCTTTCCTACCATTGCCTTATGGAACTAAAATTATAGTTAGTAAAATTGACGTATATTAAATCTAATCTATCCATATAAATTGGTCGAGTCACCATTAATGCGCAACACCTGTCTCTCACTGTGAACAGTCTGCTCACCATGTCCTCTGGGAATGTAGTCTTTGGTACAGTGAACATAATATAATGCTGAAGAGCTCACAGGTGACATCTGGGGCGGTACACTATGAGGATGTGGTGTCAACTAGGGTGAATTTCCGTTCGTTTCGTCGCTTTGGCCATACATATTACAGAAATCAAATAGTGAGCTTAGGACCCGCAATATTTAGTGTCCGTGGTACTTCTCTGTTTAAAAGGGTGTATGCCTATTTTAAATTCATTTTGTCTTATGCTTTCCTAAGGAGGGAAAATGGATTTATTATATTTCCAACTCCTCCAATTTTCTTCTGATTAATTTTGTTGCGGGTTCCAACACAGTTTAATTTTGCCTGGGTCTTCCCGAGTATCATAACTCGCTCGCGCACTGCTGTTGATACAGGAGTTACAGTGGTGGGGGTGTGGTCCTCTCACATACCCACCACTGTAACTCCTGTACACCATCAGAATTAAAAAAAAAAACAAATCATTTAAATCCTTTCACTATAGCTTAGCTTCGAGGATAACATACTTGATGCTTTTAAAATTTCGCATACGAGTCCGAGCATTGAGACAGGGAGTTTAGATATTCTCATATAAATACGAGTATTATGTTACGGAATCTGAAGGCGTCAGTTAAATAAGTAGCAGCAATAAGTAAAAAAAAATATTATTATTATTTCTATTCGTGTACATAATTCTTATTAAACTAACTTTTAAAATAACTAATTATTTGTAATTACTCTCACCCAATGTTGTTAATAATTTAAAGAATTATTAAATTATCGCTTACAGGCATAATATTTGGGTAAGCGGATGGCGTAGTGGTTTAAGCGGTCACCTCGCCGCTTACTACTACGCTGAGTGTTGTGGGTCCGATCCCCACATGGGACGACACTTTGTGTGATCCACGAATTGTTGTTCTGAGTCTGGGTGTTCTTTGTGTCCGTTTCATATATGTTTGTAAAGTCCCCCGATATATTCCTAATGCGGGCGTTGCCTTTATAAAAAAATAAAATAAAAAATTAACTAAATACTTCAATGTTTTCAATGTTACTCGGTTATCTTCAATACTCAGCCTTCAACAGGCATTTAATCTCTGAAATAAACACGTCTGTTTGGCATAACACATTCGTGTTGCAGACAGAATAAATTATTATTAATGGTCGTATAAAATCGAACCATTTCGCAGTATTTCATAATTTAAAATATAGAACAATACAATTTCAATAGGAACGACCTGCCACCAGAGATTAACTTTTTAATCGATTTTGGATAACAATTGACACAGATCACTGGCTATAATGACACATTCGGAATTAATAATGAAAGACGGATTGTTGCTAAAAGTTAATTGTCTCTTTGACTGCGATTCAGAATATTGTTATTTATAGCCAATAGTCAAAATAATAAGAAAGAGGTTTGTTACTTAATATCGAAATCTTTTCAGTTCATTTTAGACCTATGCTTTTCTACTTTGATTTTTCTACCAAACGTTACTTAATGCTGTATTTTAGGACGGTACCTTATTTTTGTGGTTTCAGGTGTAAGTGTAACCTATATGTTCAAAGGGAACGATCGAGACGATGGGTAACCTTATCCAATAAACTCAGGAAATCGTGCAGTTGTGAAGGCTTAAAATACTTTATTTTGAAGTATTATATAGGAGAACATCCAACCAGAGGGTATTTTTAACATCAGACGTTAATAAAAGCCTCTAAATAAATAAAGATTAATACAAAAAAAAACATCAGATGTATTATGGCAAAGACGGTATTTATTCATCTACCAAACCTTGACAGGTGTCAAATATTTTGATGGTAATGCCGTGCGATGCTGTCTCTGTGCATTGACTTGATTCAGTCTCCATATTTCGGTTAAAAAAATAATTTTATTTAATTTCCATTATTTTTTTGCTGTGATGCCCTACGCTTGGCGTAACGTACATATGCATTTCTACATTATCTCCCGACGTAATAAAACTAAAAAAGAACAATCATAGTCACGACACGACGATTTTTGTAGTAAAAAAAAAATATTTTTAAACTAATTCCTAATTATTATTTTATAAATACTAATAGTTTAGGCTAGTGTTTACAAAGTACTAAGCAGTAAAGTACTGAGAGGAGATGTTTTTCCTCTCAATACTTATTAAAGTAATTATTAAATTATATAAGCCAGCCATTTTTTTCATAAATGTGTAATACCTTTTATTCAAACCAATTCATATACAAACCATAAGCTTTAACAGCAGTAATAACACCTAATTTATGTCCACGAAATAAATTAATGTTAACAACAAATAAATGGTGACAAAATACAATCGTTTTTACTGGCAACATTACAAATATGGAACGTAGAACATACGTAAATTATGACAACAATACGTACTGTACAGAACATATTACAAATGGTTATATCATAGCCCGGAATAGTCAATAATTCAGCAAAACGGCAGTATCGTCAAACAACAGCCGGAAATAAAAGGAAACAGTATGAGGGAGTACGGTTTACGCAAATAAATGAAAATTCATCCGAGTAAACAATGGTGGGATCTTGTGCTCGTTCGTATGAAAGTAAACATCTTAAAGCAGCCCCTTTAAAATGGCTTCCGATGGTATTAACATTGTCATGGAGGTTAATACATTACATCAGCGAGGTAAATTTTCATTTCATCTATAATTTTACCGGGGTATGGTTTTAAGTTAAATTATTAAGTCAAGTATGCAAGTAACGTATGACGTTTTATTATCTTATAATATTATTTTGGGACTCCAAAGTTGCAGGTATAATAATAATAATTTTCGGACATCCGACACACAACGCCATCTAGTTTCAAACTAAGCAGAGCCTGTACTATGAAAGCTAGATTGAGTGATAAAATACTTAAATACTTTTTTTGTAAATACATACATTTTATACATAGAAAACACCCAAACTCAGAAACAAACATTTGCAGATCATACAAACATTTCATCCGACCCGGGAATCGAACCCGAGACTGCACCACCGAGGTATCTATGACAGCGGTAGTCACTCACTATCAGGTGACACGTTTGCACTACCGTAACAGGTTAATCTGTACAATATTCCACATCACCATAGCTACCGCAAATCCGTAATCTTGCAATGACAGACACTTTAATGCGGGGGGGTGGGGGGGTTACTGTGGTGTGATAAAAGCCTTATGAAGTAACCAGATCCCTAAGTTCAATTGTGGCTTTGGTATTTTAAATATGTTGGTGTATTAATAGCGCGTGAATACGATTTTAACAATCACCAGTTATATTTATTCTGCTTATTATTAATTAAACAAATATTAACAAAAAAATACTATAAGTTATCGGCGTCCATGTAGGCATATGCCATATTAAACTATTTATACAAATAAATAAAATTGAAGCGTCTGTTTGTAATGTCAAAATTATAGGTTTTTTTTTATGCTCACACGGATATTTGCACGATACCTATGCCTCAAAACCAGTTTTTTTGTCTGTCTGTCTGTTTGATCCGGGTAATCTTCTAAACGGCTGGACCGATTTTGATAATATTTTACTACCAGGTAGCTGTCTACATAAGCAATAACTTAGGCTATTTTTCTTCTCAGAAAACCTCTTTAAAACTTTGCCCGGTCCGGACATTGAACTAACTAACTTCCAAGTAATTTAAATAATAATTTCGTAAGAAGTTCCCTGAAAATATAAGTTTACCTAAAGAAAAGGTATTTTAATTAATATTTAGACTTAGTAAATATACTGTTTGTGCTGTGCCAGTCATCATCATCATCACCAGCCTATCGCAGTCTACTGCTGGACATGGTTTATATTATAAATCTTGAATGACGCAAAGACATTAAAATATACAACCGTAATCCGACTAAGAAATTGTTATATACATAAAAAAACAATACCTTTACTTAGGTATTTTTGCCGATCGCACCAAAGTGCTACTTACAAAAGTTAAGATTTTTCCTGTTATTATTAAACGCTTAAAAGCGTGCGAACAAGCATAATCGCCTTTTGTTCTAATAGTTCTAATACTCGCCGCGGTGAAAGCTTTCACAACCTTTTCAACGGACTTTTATTATAAAAACCGCAACATTCGAATTATTTATTGTTTCCATTTGCAATTTTCCCCCGTTTAAGATATTCAACGATGGAGATTGTGGTACGTAACAATACGACCGTTCACAATGTACACGAGTCGATCTAGTCGTTTGTACTAAATCCTGGTTTCAATGCTTCTTAGCTTGAACACAGACACAGTAGAAAAATAAAAATGAAATACTCCTTGTATTTCATTTTTATTTTTCTACTAAATTTCTATTGTGATGTCAACTCAATTTTATGTGAATAGATTTCTCTGTTACTCTTCAGAGATTAGAAAGAGCTTCTCTTCTTTTAAAGAATTCAATATAAAGCAAATATATTTCTTTACTCCATAAATCTAATAAACATAACACAAAATATTTATAAAGTAGGAATAGGAAGTGCAACACGTACCGATTCCATCCGAAGGCAATTTAACGCCATGTCATCGCAGATCTCTCATATAATTCTTTCTACATTTAAATATGTTTAACGCGACAGTGAAAAATGTCATCCATTACAGTATTGAAACACTGTATTACGTAATTTCCTTATTGACTAAATTATATTGATTAAAAGATTGTCATTTTTCGGTAAAATATTGAACTTTACAGTATTTCCATAATAATTAATATAAAGCTTTCAAAACATGTTTGGACATAATTTGTTTGGGAAAAGTCAAAATTATTAAAAAAAATACGGCAGAACCTTAAAATAAAAACTCATCAACAAATTAATCAATTCACTTGATGAAGGAACAGATAAAATGTTTACACACACCAAACCTACTATAAACATAAACAGAACATTTAAGCAGAAAACATAATTATTATTACGCAAATTGCATTTCTGTTCTACAACATACTTTTAAAGATTCCATTTTCAAAACCTAGTCCATGGAGAAACATAACATTGCTGTGAAATTTCACCCATTAACCTCTTTATTAGTTTAGTTAAGTCGACTATACCCACAGCAAGCATCCGTGCATAAATTAGTCTTGTTAAGTGCAGTACAGGAATTTAATCCTCATATTTCGCCTGCACCAAGTTCGGCATATCTTTTCAGGTCTAAAATAAATTCTACATGAGGTTATTTAAACAATTTAACCTAAACTTTACTACTTAAAGATAGAATTCCAATTTGAATGTAAAATGGTAGGTTTGTATTCCATTTAAATTTCGACATTGAGGTTAAAGCTGTCAACAGATTTGATATTGTATTTGAATGTGCATAAGTTTAATTTTGCAATGTATAAAATGTGATTATAATACGTTTTCGAAATATAAAGTTTGATCTTTAATGGTGCTCATTACTTGCTGAATGAAATCGGATTACCAGACGGCAACTAAGCTTGATCTCTCCCTAAAACATAAGGGGGTTTTAATATTGAATGTGTAATAATCGAACTTTTAGGGAATTTTAAAGATCAATACTCGTCAGCGAATAAGAGGGAGGATGACGGTTTACTCCTTACCGGTCTCGAATAAAAAATATATGTATCTACTAGAGGTGGGCAGCAGCATTTAAAGCACTTAGTGTGTAAAAACTGGTTTGATATAATATTACAGATACAGTGACAGTAAAACAATTTACTAGCATATTGATGAAAAATACTTCATTAGGAGCATTATGACTCTTAAAAGTTTGTGACTGATTTAAGTTAAGACATATAATCGAAATATATATCTAACCCTGGTAAGCTCTGACTTAACGCTCCAACCAATGTTTTGGACAACCAAACACTTCAATAGAACAAGTAACAAAATATGTAAATAATTACCAATTTAGGTGTGTGTTTATGTATCATTGACTTACGGACACTTCAATTGCAAAAGAAGTTACAGCTCCAATTGCCGAATTATCGCCGGCCGATGGAGAAATATATAAAATATCTATCTTTATATTACAATACCTGAAAAAATAAAATATCAGTAACTAAAAATTTCCGAAAATGTTGGATAATTCCAAATAATTAGATATGCGTTTCCTTACCCAAAACAGTGAGGCATAATGCTATTCATATAGTCGTGTCCAGATCGGAAATTTCTCATACCTGTCACATACCGCTACCTATACATATTATTATTATTACCATTTGAATACAAAGATTTAGGTCTCACTAGGCCTCAATTAACAAAACAACATATTATATTAAATTACCTACAAAAATTAGGTAAAGAAATGGCAACATTTTAAGTTATTTTTTTTGGTTAAACAGTATTTCATTTTCAAATATTCGGTAGAGCGTTTTACACATTTTTAACGAGGGGCGTAATCTTTATAATCATCTCACGTCTATCAAATGAAAATCCCACGGTTTTATTGTTTACCGCCTTTTATACGATTGGGACTTCTCCTTTTATATTTCAAGTGTTTATGTGGTTTAAGATACTGATATTTAAATTAAATAATAAATAAAATTAAATTATGTTTTTCGATATACGAAGTATAAATAAAAATACTTTCATGATATATGAAAGTATTTTCATTTCTACTTCGTATATCGAAAAACATTTTTTTTTTAAATTAAAATATACAAATGTATATAATAAGTTGCTATTTCATTATGCAACGGAGGTGATACTCACTTTCCTTCAAGTGATCCGTCTGCTTGTTTGCTCAATATAAAATAAAATAAAAACAAGCTATACTACAAGTTTCTGTATTTCAATGATTTTTTTGTCCGAGTTGGGCAACATTACAGGTTATGACTGTAACATACAACATGCAGACCCTAACAAGTGGTGCCCTTAAAAAAATATTAATTGATATTATTTTATTATTATTTTTGTTGTGATCCTTTATTTTTTTACAACAAGTAATCAACATCCTTCCCTTCCAACAAAACAAGAGTACGTTTAGAAAACTATCCGTAGGATCGTATGACATTCTATTGGAAAGGTCTGAAGCTTTCGCCTACAGCAAGTTTGGTCCGCAGCAGGTCTCGGACTTATAAAGAGGGTAACTTAAACATAAGAATTTCAAAACAAAGTATGGACAAACATAAGTATTACCCCTGAGTATCTACGTTAAAATCCTAAGAAAAAAAATAGAAACGTGGATGAAGTCTCCTTGTAATATACAAGTTGTAATTTCTTCGGAGACGAGCCTCACGACAATCCGGACTTATCTTTGTTCCTTGACAAGACTTTCCCTTGGGTCAGAACTTACTGACAAATTTGGCTTTGCATCCTACATGAACCATATGACAATAACACAGAGTTTAGTTTCAAATGACACATGACAAAGGTGTGCCAGCTAAGACATAGCTGGATTTATACCAGAACTTCAAAACTCTTGTAGTAGTTAACGGCTTACACACACACTTGCATTGTTGTCGTTTGTTTGTTTTTATTATGTCATATGTAACTGTGTCAATAATGTCGTCTAAAATGTTTTTTTAATACTGTAGTTTAATTTTGTCAATATTGTCTACTTACAGCTGTTATGTCTTCTGTTCTGTCTCATTAATTTAAGTTGTGATTTCATTTGGTGTTGGTATTATTTGCTGTGTGGTTGTCCTTGTGGTGACGGATTAAGAATACAGAGTGTCATTATAATTGCTCTTTACAGCGTATCATTAAAATGAATATTTTAGAAGATATTAGAGGTTTAAAATGCGGGGGCCCAACAACCGTCGAGCCGTTCCTCCGTCCCGGGTGGCAACGGCAACGCCGTTATCGCGGCGGTAAGACCCATTCGGAGGATTGGATCGAGAGGCATTACGAAACCGTCTCATACCGGTTGACGCAGGTGATCACCGGGAAAAGATGCTTCGGAAATCACCTGTGTCTGATCTGCAAGGAACCAACGCCTAAAGGCCACCACTGCGATGGCCGGACCGTGGACACGACGCTCCACACGCTGGCAGAATACCCGGCGTGGGTGGAGAAAAAGCGTTGCCTCGTGGCGGAAATCGGACTGGGAATTCTCTCAGCATAATTGCCGCCATGGTACGGAGCGAGAGTTCGTTGAACTGTCCTAAAGATGTCCTGCAGTATAGTCCTACCACACCTTTGAGTAATTAATTATACATAATAGTATAATTAATTACTCAACACTGACACCACATTAGTAATATTAGTAGTATCTACATTGCTGCCGTGAGAAGCCGGGGCGGATCGCTAGTATACTATATTATACAGAGTGAGTGTAGTTACCGGAGCCCAAACCTCTGACTCTAGGGTGAGAGACTCTAAGGGCGCAACGCACTTAAGACTCTTGAGTTAAAGATGTCCATGGGTGGCGGTGGTAGTGACTCCACATAATATTAACCAATGTATTATTTGTAACAAACTTGTAGCCGCTTTTCTTGTCAGGCGGACTACTCACCGGCTGACCCAGTGGAGAGATTCACAAGATTACCTCAGGGCGCCTTTTATTAAACAGAAGTGTGTGAGTGTGGGATACCTACGGGACCCCTTAGACAAAGACAACTTACAACTCAGTCATACATACATGTATATTTCAAAAATAAAAAATCAGTTACAATTAAAAAATAGTGGGTATATAAAAAAAAACCGCAGCGGCGCGCGTCAGAGCCGAGCTGATGCTGCTCGGAGCCTCCTTGTCTTCAATACAGGAGGTCACTTCCCCTTCCGCCCGAGTCGGCTATCTATATTAGGTATAAAGGAAGGTTCACTAATGATATAAATAAAGTTAACGAGAAGTACGTAACCCTTGAGTACGGCTGTCCGCTTGTTTTGAGAGCCGCGTGACTGCCAGTTTGCCAGAGGGTACCAAGAAACTTGATTTCGCACCAGAAGGCCACAAATGAACAAGCACGCCGTCTGAGACTGACCGTCTTGACCCGAAATCTGGGACCCTACGAATGGATTAGCACTCATATTATCGATCAGGTTCCAGAAACAAATAAGTACAAGAAAATTATTAATATACTCACCACTGGCGTGGGTACTTCGAACAGATAAAATATTACGAAAATAAAATCACCAGACAAACAAAATACTATTTAAGATTGGAAGACAAGAGTTAGCAGAGTGTCCCCTGTGGCTGCAAGCCGGACTTATATATGTTCGGTTTGTGAAGTTTCCAGAAAGAATCCCTACTTTAACATTTCAAACTGTCACTCAAATTATTATCTAGGTTAACACGAACTAAATCAAAAGTAACTCGCTTCCTACCATAACAGGTCACTTTTAACACCAATACAATTTATCAGAATAAATTCTTACTGACTTACCAATAAAACATACGCCATCTAGTGGTCCGATGGCGGACGAAGAACATCAATACCATAGTTACAAACTACTTTGGATAAATCAATAAATGCGACGCGAGGCAATAGATGTTGCTGTTAACAACTCCGTACGCAATACAAATATACTAAAAAAATAACTGTTACAAACTTATGTCAGCGACTCCGCTCACATGTTTGTTGGTTATCGCCGTAAAAAGTAGCGTATGTCTGTCTCAAGAATCAAAATATCTTCATACCAAATTTCATTGAAATCGGTTTAGCGGCTATTAATTCCCCATGCAAATTCCACCCCACTTTTCACCTTTTTAAAGGACAATTTCTTGGGAAAAAATCCTATTTCCTTTCCTGGAACACAAACTATTTCTTCAAATTTCATTTGAATCGGTTCAGTGTTTATAATATTAGTATGGATTCAGACATATGATACAAGTGCAATTATCACCATCATCATCAACAGCCTTTAATAGTCCACTGCTGGACATAGGATTCGCCTTAGAAAGGAGGTTTTGGCCTACTATACCAAGCTGGCCAGACAGGTTGGTATAGAGTTTGAGTCAAGTTTTCCTTCTCTCTGCAGTGCTGTTGTTCTGCGTGGTTTTTTCCCTTAGTCGGCTCTTACGACACCCACAGGATAAATAGGGGTGGTGACACTCTGTATTTTTAATCCGTCACCACACGGACAAGTGCAATACTTATATGAAACGATAGAATAGCGAAATCATAACGACGGGTAAGCTAAAATAGTCAATAAAAAAAGAGAACCAAACCTCAGTCCCAGTCATCCAACACTACATTCTAAAACACGAAAACTACTATTAAATTTAAAAACAGAAACGAGCTTTCCTTTCTGCGCAAATTAGCTCACAGAGCCCGCCTGTGCGGGTTGTCCTAATGCCTGTAATGTATGACTGACTCCCGCTGTGAGAGACATATAAATTGCACCACACTTCTATGTTTGAAAATTTTGAATAGAATCTCAATCGTCAGGATGCAGCTGCGGGAAGCTTTCCTTTGCCAGACGGAAACTGTGCTTAGCGTCGTGTGAATTTATCTGTTATAAACAGACTTACTATCGCCTGTCAGTTTTGCACTTCGCACAGAATTATATAAGAGATAAGTAATAAAGGCGAAGGAGGTTTGTTTACTGTTTAGTTTCAACAATATTAGACTTTTACCTTACACGTGAAACGTGTATATACATATTCTTATTATTCTTAGTAAACATTAATTAATTTTTAGAAAACATCCCAGTTTATAATTGACGCACTATCAGACTCTGTGTTAACTTATTATAATTAAGAACCATTTCTTATATAGTCCACACATAATCGCCAAACGCATTAGGAATACTATATACATTATATACATACATTATAGTACCATCATAATAGAACAGACATAAAACAACAAACCTACTTAAAAATGAATGAGAGAAAATATGTAAAAATATACACCGACTAAAAAACTGAATCTGCATCAATTTCCTCAGCCACGTTTTGATAATTACATTTTAATATCAAACTCACATCCCCTTTTTTCTAAAATTATGATTGTAATAAATCAACTGTCTGCACAGCAAATGTCTGGCCACTAAAACAAAGACATCACGTGCCAAGAGATGATAAAATAAATTTTGAACATCCCTCCATTACAAAGCTAATGGGCTGTATCTCGAAAGCTAGGGAATAAAAGATCCGTCGATTAGAAACTTTATGTTTGCAATTTACCGGGGCCCCCAAGAACCTTGTGAACCTTGAAAATGTATGTGTGTATACCACGGAAACCCACTACAGTCTAACGACTAACATCTGCTCGATATGCTGTCGTTAAATAAGGTAGAGAAAGAACTTTAAGGAATTAATTTAAATAAACATGTTCGAGATATTTATGTTACTAAGAAAGTAGAAAAAAAAAACTTTTCAAAAAACTTACGGTAATGTCTGATTGTCGGTTGGGTGCTTTGTTTGTTACATCGGAACTGCCGTATTTATGAACTGATTTGGAATATTCTTTGTTATTTGGTAGTGTATATACTTCACGTTTAGTCTTATACAAATTTTAAAAAATACCTAAGGATGGCCAATTTGGGAGTATAAAATATGCAATGAGTAAAGAAAATTTAGGCGCATTGAGGTCGGTTATTCTTTAAAAGTTAATTATTTTCAATTCGAAGCAAGAGTAATAAAAAATATTATACAAAGAAATCAACTTAAAAATAAATAGGAATTGGATGGTAATAAAAAGACATTCAACTATCACTATCGGCCATGGAGCGTATGACGGCCGGTAGCGAGAGATCTTCTCCGAAGACTGCAGTGAAGACCCGACGCTGCGACGCCCAAGCCGGACTAATGCCAGCCAGCGTGTGTTGAGCCGAGTCCTCACTGCAATTTAATGGTGACATGCGGGACTCAATTCCCTCCTACCGACCGAGTGCAGGTACTTCCCGAAACAGCCGTGCTGGGAAAGCATCAGTGGGAAGGAAAGAGTCCCATGCTGCCGCCCTGCCCACTCGACAGATATAGGTACAATGCAACCTGACAACACGAGACAATGTCTTCGAGGCCTAATTTCGATAAAGATTATAATATATTTAGTTGTTACATAGTTTGCTGTTAAACTTCTAAAACGGATGCAGCATGCACACTAAAGAAAATAAAAAAAGATCAACACATATGTGTCATAATACAATCCATCTATCGAGCTACATATCTATCAAAGGAGTTATGTCTTCGAAGTAGGTAGAACATTACTGTTAGTCAAATCATCCATTAGACTGATCAAAGGGAACGATTCCATGCGATTCCATGTGATAATTATCGTGTGTGTATGCGTATGTGTGTGTGTAGCATGTGTACGTATTTTATCCGAAATATGTTTTAGTAAATGTGGGTACTTCTTACTTTAACAGTAGTTAGCCTAGAGAGCTCCCATTGAGTATTTAACAAGTTGGGTCTTTCTATAACGAGATGGGCACAAATGGAACACCAATAATTTTATAAGTGTCCATAGACATGAAACAGTTAAACTTAATAATTTAGTAGGTAGTAAAAGAAAGTACTACAAAGAACATATCATGTGTTGAACGGAACTCAAAAAGTTTATGTTTTCGCATTGGTAGCGAATAAAAATTCGACAATTAATTTGATTTTGTCGCTAAAAGTTACTAGTAAGAAAAATAAATAACAAATTAAAGTAATCCTCTTAGATTGAGCTTTATCTTCGACGCTTTCATCAATTAATTTTATAAAAGGCTTTTGACAAAGAAGTGTCTGCTGGGATTTAAAATCAAAAAGACTGATGCTGTGCAAAGTAATGAAGAGATTGGTTGATTATTCCCGGGAATAATCATCCGGGAATAATCGACGGCGTGACAAACGACACTCGGCGACCGCCTCAGCGCCTCGGGAAGGTTTTTAATTTTCCGCTAGCCTTCAGATTTATATGTTTTCAGTGTGCCCGTCAATTTTCGCGATTTTTAATTTAAGCGCTGCGATGCCTCTGAAAAAGGTGGTCGTTTTCATTATTTTACCACTTTTGTGCTTTATTTTTATAATGATTCATAGACGGTGTTTTAAGATAATTGTTCCGGAACCTTTTGTTGTTCACCTTTTAAAATATTTCGTAAACAATTGTTTTCTTTAGAAAAGGCTATAGAACACTAATACAGCCTTATGAGTATGTTTTGCAATAATTTTGATTATTTTAATTGAAGACAATGTCGCGAGAAATCCTAAATTTTACTTAGAGCTTATTTTTTATCCTGCATAAATGTCATCATAGATATTGTTTTTTTGCCTAACCACAGCAGCGTGATATTTAATTTAATAACAATTTAGTGTAACGTATAGTACAATGCGATTATATTTAAATCATCGTCTATGCTTGTATAGTGTTTAAGTTAATTGTGAAATAATAATTGTTACGTTACTAGTCTTCATTTAATATGGCTGATAAATAATACATAAAGAAGTTCGTTTTGATTCGTTTTCTCTGTATTGTAAGTGGACGCGAAGTAATACAAAATACATTAGCAAAGGTCATCCGAGTAACGTGCCATTTCTTCAAATTCCCGATAGGTACTCTCACAATCGTTTTGTTAACGATGCACTAATGCGTTTGTAGTGTTCCCATTACGACTGAACGTGGGGCTGTTCAATAATATCAATCGATTAATATTAACACGTATATTGTACTTTAATTATTGATATTAGTCTTCATAGGTTAAACCTAGCTAGCACGAAAGGGAACTTATAACATGAAAATATATCATGGTGTATTACCTTAGTAATAGTGTTTTGGAAACAATGCTTTTGGCCGTTTTTTTTTAAACCTATAACCTAAATCTTATTTTCAAATCCATAGATATGATTTTCTTCTTTTCGATAATTTATCAGCATCGCGAAGAGTTAAGAGTGCTTAATAGGTGCAGAAAATATGCAGCATCAACTTACAAGACATTCAAATTGTAGCCACAAAACTCATAAAAGATATTGCCCTCGCCATTTACTAACGTCGTTGTAGGACAGCGATCGCGGTTTTCAACAAGAAATTAGCTAAGTAAATTACTTATCACTTTTCACATAATTATATTACATTCCCAATGCCTAACAATTCCGGGTTGGGACTTGCCTGGGCAAACCTGGGACTCACGGGTGGAGATGCTCGATGAAGATTATGCGCTGACTATGGGATTACGGTTGGGACGTTCGTCAGCCGCAAGTCCTAGCACACTAAGATTAAGCCTCGACTGCCATATATGCTCGAAGTTCCTCCAATTCGGGTTACACACCATCTTACTCTCTCTGCAGTAAATAGAGTGGATCTCTCGCTGCCGCCCAAAAGAAACTTTCAACATTCTATATCTTGTCTTTCTGCGAGTAGGTCATCGCGGGGAAATATAAGGCAGAGAGAATTCGAGAGGAAGACCTTTAGGCAGGAGCCGATGCTCACGACCAACTCATGCCACCTGGAAAGTGATCGCAGGTGAATGACAGCAGTTATTAGTCTTCAACACAGTACAACCCCCGCTAACAGGTGATATCCTTGTGTCTGAAATGGTCAAATTATTAGACGTATGCCGCTTGATCCGTAGGCAGGCGCTACGTGGTCCGTTAAGGGCATACCATCTCAATTCCTACAGACCTCGACACCACTTCAAATGCCGTATGGGTTCAAGTTGGATTCAAGCTAAGATAGGATGAGTTTGTATTCTATATGGGTTTTAATTACATATTATTATATATTACAATTTGATAACTTGCCACTTATATCTAAGATAGTTGGAACAAGTAATAATGATGTTTAATGAAGATTTAATGTATGAGTTAACAGCGGTTAGTTACGATTAACTAATATCAGCCTAAGCAAAATTAATTATCTTGATTAAATCCTTGATTGAATCCCCATCAAATCTAATCTGTATGAAAATGATTAAAAATTAGTATTTGGTGATAATAATCTTTGCAAATTCTCTTAAACAAATTTTATATGTATCGGTGAAATTAACTTTAAAATTTGTCTGATAAGGTCAAAAGGATTACCTAAAAGCCTAGTGAATTTCGTCTAAGGTGTTTAGTCATACGTCTTTAGAGAGATAGTAAGGACATTTTCGGCACATCCTCATTATATTATTTAAGGAAGATTTTCGTTCTTAGAATATACATTTTTTTTTCAGACGAGTCACCATGAAAAGTGACCATCACCGCCCATGAACGTCTGCAACTCAGGAGTCACAAACGCGGGGCCGGCCTTGTAGAAAGGAGTACGCTCTTTCTTTGAAGGTTTGAAGGTCAATTGAAGGAAATACCGCATTTTCGACACTGTATTTGTATTTAAAACGACTATAAAATAAAATAAGAACCCAGCATGATAATACCAATATAAGCATTCAAAAGCTATTTGTTTTCCTCAATGTGATTTGAAGGAAAGCCTATATCCCTTCATAAAGAATTCTAAACGTGCATTCTCGCATTACGCTATCTTGAGATTTATAGCAACCCGCTGTCCGCCATATTGTACCAAATTTAAAAATGTTTATTTTCCTGCTGATCCCATAACAAACCTATCTAAATTGTTGTTTTGGTAAACATTGAGTGGACTTTGGAAATTTGTTTTAAATTTTGTGTGACTGGGCCGCGCGAACCTCTATTTTGTTTTAAGTGGTTTTACTAAGTAGGTATTACATTATTTGTGTTTATAAACACGTAGAGGTAGCCTCATGAGGTTAGCTTAGATTAAAAACCTGTGCATCCGTTTTCACAAATTTTCAAAACTTTATAGCACATATTGTTTAATTACTCTAGCTTTCTGCACATCTGCTAATAGTTTTTAAATCCTAGTTACTTGATCGAATAAAATTTATTATTATAACATTAAAGGATTTTCTTCGAGTCGTTAATAATACAACAATGACTCAAACGAATGAACACTTATCTATGGTCAATACTCAAGTTCGCACAAAGTAAAGACTATAAACGAGAAAAAAGTTATCAATACACCTGTACAAGCTGTGTATGTATAAAATAACATGAAAAAAATGACATTCATACAAAAACGGGACGGCTTCGCCGATTCAAACGTATAAATTTAAACCGTAGCGGAAAATTAAAACGGCTCCCGCGGTGAGGAGGCAATTGAAATAACTTTATATACAATGCAATGTAACAAAAAATATGAAACTACATTATTCTCACGAAAAATAGTGCGAAAACGCTTTTAAATATATCACAATATTTAAATATTTAACATTAAATTAGGGTGACATTTTTATTTAATAAGTTAGTCAGTATGATTAATTGTACATTATTTTGTTTAAAATCGTGTATGTGCTTAATTTGGTGGTTGAATAATAAATATGCTTGTGTTTTAATAGTTCGGAATCTGAGATAAAAACAGATTATATAACAGGGCACTAGACCGGTTTTTTTAAAGTCTCCTAATAATTTATTAAGCCAAAAAAAATGATAAAATAATATTCTATTGGTAAATGGCACTATAACGCATTTTATGACGTCATGTAGACAGTAAAAGCGTAAATTATTGCAGCAAAAACATAATACTCGACTACTTTAGATATGAATTGACCTAATTATTGTATTATGTTTTATACAAAATTATTACTATAAGAAAATTACGTACTATAATATACGTGTTTCCATAATTTACACCTCTTATAACATCTTAAAAGTTTAACTGTCTTATGGTTTTTACAGCCTCGTAGCCATGTACTGAATGCCTTTCTCCACTACCTGTATATTTCTTCAAATTGCTGTAATACTGAAATCAATAAACTGTTATTCTATTCTATTCACTTAGCCAAAATTTAATTCGAATTACCTTATGATTAGGTGATGGAAATATTTATACCGCTCATTTATGCCGCTCAACAACATTTTAATATCATCATATGTACTATAATATTTAATTATTTCAGATTCTCATCCATATCTTGTTCGAATTAATTCTTAATAATTATGATAGTATAAAATTATAATAATAATTTGCATTGATGTCAAGTCTAATATGTCAATAATCGTTACCAATAAAAAATGTTCATTATTACATGTCAACAATGTCTGTCAATCTCATTATACATATTCTGTGTCAACAGTCTTAGTATACTATCTGCACCAGAGTTTTGTTCGCATATTTACAATTCTCTTCCTAATCATGGCATGGAAGCCATCTATCCTAGCGTCTGCAACCATACTAGACCACTGCAACACCATGGTAGCTTCATGAGTGACCGAAATGCATTAATGTATTGAACTCTGACAGTGTTAAGTGCTCGCCTGGTATGGTTGGCCCAGAGGCTACAGGTATAAAAAGATTGCCAATATGCATGGAACAGAGTTTTCTTGACCTCAACAGTACATCGGCTAAATCGACAACTGAGCATGTTGGCCCTTATCGTGTGATCAAAAACCCTGGTGAGGTCAAGAAAACACGCATATAATGGGGTATTGCGAGATGTAGGTATACATATGCACAACGCTTAGGGGTATAAATAGCCAGTGGAAAGCCCTGACTGAAATCAGAACAAAGTTTCAAATAGTTTAAAAAAAAAACGTTGATAAAGAAATGAGTCTATAGTTTGACATATTCGTGTTGTCACTAGATTTGGTTTTTATAACAGGTACTACAACTGTTTTTAGCATCTTAACCGGTAAATAATTGGCTCTCAAGCATAAGTTCAAAAGAGATGCAAGCGGATTATGAAGGTCTGGCCCAGCGTGTATAATGTGTTCCATAGATAGACACTCATGATCGGGTGCCTCACCTGGTTTCAATGTCTTTTTAGCTTTTTTTATTTCTTCAGGTTCAAAGAGTATGGTCAATGAGTTTTGAACTTCATATAACTTACAATTTTGGAGGTTTTTATGCGTGTTTAGCGATGTTTGAACTAGTCTAAGTCCTTATATGTATATAAACAGTATTTTTGTTAAAAAGTGCAAGATAAAAACTCTCCATAATATTTTTTCCAACCCGGCTTTGTCTCTAACATTCTATTTGCCTCCCTTATTTTTTATCGCACTTTCATCTGACAGTGATATAGGGCAGAATGATGCCTCCCGACAAATCATGTAAATATACATTACTCTGTTAAGTATAAGCCCAGTAACACAATAAAACGATACAGAGAAGGAAATCCGGGGAATTTTAAATTGTTGCGAGAAAATCTAATAATCCCTGCTCCGGGGGTAGATACGGGCAGGATCAGCCAATTGATGAATGACAGAAATTCTCTGAATTATTTAGAAATTGTTCTTATTCGATTATAGAATACCACCATTCGAATCTTAGATCTCCTCGACGGGACGGAATTCTTTGCAATAATAACCGAGTTTAAATTGAAAATAAAATACATCGAATGAATGTGATCGTATCGGAAGGCCAATAAGAAACGATAGAGTACAAGAAAGTTGATTGATTAATGGATGAGTAGAGAGTTGATTCCTGATAAAATATTCTGTCGTCTCGTCACTTCAGACAATTGGAACAAATATCGAACAATAAGAGATGTAATTTGCAGTGCATTGAATGTTGCAGTGTTCGATCTGGTGAGTTGAAATATTTTATATAGAAACCGTATTAATTTTTCACCTCTTGAGAGAATGTGGTCTTGTAAAGGCCAAAAAAAAATTACTAACGTTACTAAAAAATAGAAACTAGTTTTGTACTAAAAAAGCAGAGGGCAGCTGAAGGCCACTCCATATCTCTTGACAATCCAACTCGGCTTTCAAGTTTATTATATTCTTTAATATTTGTTTATTTATATAAATATAAATTTCTTAAGGTTTTCACACGTCACTGATTTTAACTATCAAAATAATTCCTAATAAATAAAATAGGTGTTCCATGGACGATTCATACGACGCGACGACGAATTTCCAGAAGCTTCATTGCCATTAATTAGAATCAATTTGCTTGTTGCAAACTTATAAAGATAAAAGGATGTATTACCGTCATTTTGACGACTGGATGGCTTAGTGGTTTGTGTAACGGACTGCTATATCATAGGTCGCGGGTTCGACTCCCGCTCAAGTCAAATATTTGTGTGCATGAACATTTAATGTTTGATTTGGTCTGGGTGTTTCTATGTGTAATATGTATTTACGAAAAAAAGTATATATGTATTTATATCAGTTGTCTAGTACCCATAGCAAGCTCTGCTTAGTTTGGGACTAGATGTTTGAATGTGGTAAAATATTATTATTATGTTATATATTATTTTTATATTTATGATGATTTTTTTTTATTATACATTATACATTTCAACATAAATGTAGTCATGGAATTCCAAATTATTTTTTATGCTTCATTCAGAATACAGTAATAAATTAATTTTGCAATTGTAATTTCGGATGTAGGATAAAGAGTTCTGTTGTGTGTGGGATAAAGATAAAGGATAAGTCTTAATATTTTATAAAACGCGGGTAGGCCACGTTGCTTTAAAAAGTTTTTAATTAAATCCATTTTCTATTCAATTTCTTTCCAAAAATAATTTGGGGTTTAAAATTAAATTTCAAGTCCATCATTATGATTGGCGAAAGTAACAAAAGCTCTTTTAGAAGCTGTCTTCAGAAACGGTAACGCAACAATAGACAACAAATTCAAACGCTTCTAAAGTTGTCAGATCTCAAAGATTAGACGTCTAACCCTTAAAGAAATTAACCGTTGGCCTGCAAACAACATAATTGAGTTAACCTGTAAATGTCATGTCACAGTCAACCCTTTTCTGTTCGTGTTATTGTGTTCAGTGGCGGTTTGTGGCTTTCCTATTTAAGAGATTTTAAAGATTTCAGATTTATTTTTCTAAGGAATGGTTTATTTGTAGCACTTATAGAATGTCTGTTTGGTTTATGAGACTATTGTTATGATGTTAATGGTTTTAGTAGTCATCAATCATTTTAATATTAGTTGGGACACTACAGAATTTGGATTGATTTTGAAACTATTTTGTCACCTTGAATATAATATTGGATACGGAACGACAGTTCTACCTGCGTATATTCTCAAAGTGATTAAGGCCGTTAGAAGACTCTGGCAGGCAAAATGATACGATAACTAGCAGTTTCATTAGTTTGTAGCCAGCAGTAAACGCGTAACATTAAATAATAAAGATAAGGCATTCTCTACCAGTCAACCATTGGTTAAAACAGAAAACGGGGGAAGTTGGTGCATTTTACATAAAATTCTTAATGGAATAGGCAAATTATATGATATATGAAATAAACATAATATATAAAGCTATCATATACTAGAACCTAAACATATTTTACATATAAATAAATACATACAGACTTATATAAATACATACATACGCAAATAGTTACCAAATAATATTAGATGAAAATCATGTGGAAGTTGATTCTGTAGTTGTTTCATAAGATACTGCTTTACTTTTGTTTTAAAAGAAAAGGTGTTGGTGGCCATCTAGATCTCGAGAGGGAGTTCATTCACAAGAAGAACTGATTGGACAACAAAGGGTGAGCCAACAAACTCAGTCGTATGGCAGGGACAAGGAAGAAGAAGGTTTTTGGAGGACCGAAGGCTTCTGTCGTGATTGCTACATAAAAGTGTGAAGTAGGAGTTTAAATATGTTGGCGAATATGGGTTATTTTTAGATAGAGTATAAGACAGTGAGAGCGTGTAGTTTTCGACGTAGACGAATTGGTAGACAATTGAGCTGCAAACAGACAGAGGATACATGATTATATTTACGGAGATTATAAACAAATCGAATGCAGTTATTAAGAAGATGGCCTAATTTATCGAGAAGATATGCACTCAGGTCATAACAGCACAGCGTTCGCATTACGTATCATCCGATTGCAACGATTTCTCGCGGTTTTGTATGAGACGCGCCTTTCCTCGGTGCGGTCCCTCCTAAACTTACAAAAGGCCCTATCTCTTCGCCGCATAGCCAGAAGCACCTCCTTCGTCATCCAGGGAGCTGGTTGTCTCTTTAGTTTAATTTTTTTGATAGGTGCATGGATATCATATAAGGCAATAATTGCGTGATTAAAATGATCAAGTTTCTCGTCCACGCTGGTAGCCGACGTTACTACGTCCTGATTCAGATTGCACGCATCCTTAGAAAGCTTGTCAACCTCCATACGAGCAAAACAACGCATGTGCAAGGTTGGACTTTGGGTGGTTTGAGGATGTAACAGAGGAAGATAAGTTCATAATTGGAGAATGCCGGTGCTTCATATTGGAAGTGGTTACGGACAAGAGTTGGGGTCGATGTTAGTGTTAAATCCAACTAAGTGTCTACCAACCCTAGGCTATTATGATGAGTTGGTTGTAAAGGTATCTGCATACCGGCAGGCTTAACAATCTGGAGGAGTTTACAGATATGTGAGGTACGGTGAGCCCAGGAGTTGGCGGACCTCCGCGCGGCCAGTACTCGTGCCCGGAAGTCCTACACCGGCAGTCGGCGACGTCACCGCGGCGACGGTGAGGACCGGCTTCATGAGGAGTATCGAGAGGCCCGAAAAACTCTGAAGCTGGCCATTAGCCGCGCCAAAGAAGTGAAAAGAAAGGAGATGCTGGAGGGTCTCGATCGTGACTCTTGGGGTCGCCCTTATCGCGCAGTGCGACAAAAGCTCCGCGCTTCGCCTACCCCACCTCCCCTTACGGAGACTCTCCAGCCCAGCTTCCTGCAGGAAGTGGTTGAGGGCCTATTCCCGCAACGGGCGGAGCACACACACCCGCCGATGGCCTCCTCGGCCTGATCCTAGCCCTCAACCACATGGGATACCGCCTCGGGAGGTGTTCGACGCCAGCTTGGCGTCAAGACGTTTCCCTGAGTGCTGGAAAAGCAGGAAGCTGGTCCTATTAAGACGGATTAACACTTTACGAGTATCAAAGGTCAAAAACCATTGATTTTGAGGTGATTGACTGATAGACAGAAACATCACATCAATCTAGATGGCCTCTATTTTTTCACTTTTAAGTAAAATAGCCGTTTTTACCTTCAAACCACAAAAAATCTGAAATTTAAAAAGAGTTATAAGGTTATCGGTAAATATAACAAACAAATATAACAAAGTACTTGCTCATGCATTCACATTTTTATATTTTCATCTCATTAAAATTAATACAAGCTTTCCATTGTTTGAAATCATTCCAAAAGAAACAAACCATTCCATTTCATGCCAAGATAAATATTAAATCGTACGTTCCGTAAAACAAATGAAGAAATATCATTCGTAAGTCCATAATTTCATATTTTGGGAGCGTTTTTCCTTCATTACACGTTTTCCGAGACAAGAGTCTAATCTCAGGCGAACCCGGACTGTCTCAGGGAATTAAATTATGCCTTTCCATGAATATTATACCCGATGTCGCAATCTTTTTGCGTTACTTAACTGAGAGTCGCTTGTGAAAAAATGTCAATGAATCATAATATAAAATCCTTTAGGGCCCAGGGTGCTTATAAGGAAAGAGTCCTATCCATATCTATACTTAAACATGTCTGAATATATACGTGTCTTCCCGGGATAATATTTGTGTTTTTAGTATTTATTGTATGTTGGAACAGCCGCGTATACATTTCACCCCTCAGAAGCCCATCCATGATATATACATATACCTCATGTCCCCTCTTGAAATCTCGCTCGCGGTCATGGAACCTGATGAGTATTGCGATCATTACCTACTTTGTATGTAGTATGTCAAATCCCCTCTAGAACTTTATATCAAAAAATTAGGGTAGGAAAACTTTTGTGTTGTGTTTGTCCCTTACATAAATATTGTAATGATTGACTTTGCTGGAGTATAACCACAGAGAAAATATATCTCGTTTGTTGAGACTATCAAAACCGATACCTTCTGTAAGGTTTAACTTATTTCTCAGTCACTACAAATTCATTAATTTATCACAAATATGTCACACTATTTCCTTCTTATTATTACAACATGATGATGTCATTCCTATTGTAATCTAATAGGAAAACAGCGAAAGAAACACTATTTTCCAAACGTTTGAAGAATTGAAATGCAAAAATAATCTACATCACGGTCCAATTTCGCGGAAAGCAAATAATCAGAGCAATGTATCCGTCGCGCTTGCCCTACGGCGCCGTAGTTTTTTATCGTAGAGCCGAGATAAATGTCCGGTTAGCAGGGGTCCAACGTTGATTTATACTGGACGTCCGTCAGGGCAACGAATTACGTAGGCTACGATGTAAATCACCTAACGCTGGAGCCGAATCGATAGCCTTAATGCTATATCAATGTGTATTTTTAAAAGGTGTTGTGTGATTACCGGGTTTTGCGTTTAGCTGTGCATTTTGAAACAAAGTTCCTGATCGCACGTTACACGCTCTAAGCGGGTAGTAGCGAGACCGAAAAATGTGTAACAAGACTTCGTTCCGACCTTTGTTCCGACCATAGACCCCTCACGCCATTTTTATTATTATAATGCTAATGGCTTACACTTAAATGTGATTTTCTATTCTTTGACATCTCGTCCTCTGATTAACAAAAAACGATCACTTTGTGTCGTTTACTGCTTTTTTACTAATAATGGAGAGGAATACATTTGTTCTCCTCCAAATTGAGTAGATTACCCAAAAGTATACAAAATGTGTCATCGTTTGATGCGTCTCAAATACGTCTTTTATTCTGCCTTTTTTTTACCGGATTGGTTCTTCTCTCAGACAACCCTATATTGGACTCCTCGGCAAAATGGAACCTAAGAAGAAGGAGATTTACCCTATAAAAATAATAAAATTAATTTGCTAATTGTTTTTTCTTTCCAAACAAAGTGAATACAAAATGAATGAATGTATTCTCACATAAAGCAACAATGAATCTTTACAAACTCAGCGAAATTCTACGTCCGCACATTGCACTCATTAAAAGTTAACTTGCTTCATACACGGTACAAAATATTAAAAGGTTGACTTTTATAGATTAAAACAATAAGTAACTTAGTGGGGAAGGAGCAGGCTCGTTCATTATACTGATGTTTATTGTCACGTACAAGGAACTTTTTGTTGCTAAAAAAATAAAGAAAAAGTTTACGATCGTAAAACATGTACAGGTAGATTAAAAAAGGGCCAAGTTTTGGACTTTTTAGGGAGTGGCTTGGGGGCCGACCAGGATTTACTTAACGAGCTTCGTAAACTGAGAACTTAAAAGTGTCCTTAAACTAAGTTTTTTTTGTTCTCCTATTGTAACAGCTTGATACTTAGCTTAGAAAGTATACTTAATGCACATAAAAAATGAGAAAAAAACAGTGGCACTCGGTGAGTGCCGACAGAAGTGAAAACTAGAATTTTTTTTTAAATTTTTGATTATAACAGGATTTTTTTATTTTATTTGATTCTAAAAATACCGACATGAATCTAGGTTGTACGTATATACACAATATGTGTTTGTATGTTATATATGGTTATATTATCAATGTATTTCAACCCAAACTCAATTCTCGTGTAAACGGGGCTAATATATGGTTTTTCCCATCTCAAAAATACATTATTTTGTTTGTTGTTCAAAAATGCCTAAAAGAGGTTTACTCTTCAAAAAACTTTTATTTAATAGCTTCCAGTGAAATTTTCCACTTTTACATTTCGGATGCCTTCGCATCGTTATTTTAAACGTCCATTTCCTTCAATAGAAATTGTTTCTCACCGATTTAATAGGTGGGTGACACAGAGCGAGCACCCTCCCAAGGCATTTGACACGCGAGGAAACTGTCCCCTAACGAGCGCGGCAGCCTCGGTATCATCGCGAGGTTGCCGCGCGGCAAGCCCGTGCCATTTGTTCATTTGTTTAGTTGACAATTAAGACATCAGGTCACAAAAAGGCAGTATGTATGTGTTCATGCTTATTTATATGAGTTTGTTAGTCTTGATTATGTCGTATTGCAAATTTTAACTCCCCATCCTTAATTTCCTTCTAAATCCAGCGATTGCCTGGAAGAGATCGCAAATCGCGGTAAGGCCGCCAATTGTACAACTTTTATTTATAATTACTTACTACTACTTACTTTTACTTTTATTGTATTATTATAATTCAGTTGGATCTTGTGGACACCACCATCCATTCAATCCAACTCCTTTGAATTGATCAGAACATTGGTTTTTAACCTGCTTAACATCAGGTGTATAAAATCTAATACATTTACATTTTTTCTCGTTTAAAAGAAAGTAAAGTACCATAGCCACCTAACGAAGAGTCAGAACAAAAATCGTATTAGAAACTAGCGCAGGACACTTTCCACTCTCCAAACTCCAGCGAGTGCTGTGCGTAGTAGCAAAAATTTAAACTAAAGCTGAAATTTTGTGATTTTGTCCCAATTTTACCTTACTTTTTTACATTAGTTTTCCCGTCTGCTTCGGGTTATTTACAAAGCCCTTATAAGAATTTTTATTACGTACTAGCTTTTGCTCCGCACCCTTATATGTCGGTTATCGCAGCAAAAGGTAGCCTAAGTTACTCGCTGATAATGTAGATTTCCATTAGTTAAAGAATTTTTTAAATTGGGTTAGTAGTTTAGGCGTTCAAGCGTAACAAACAAACTCAATTTCACATTCATAAAAAAAGTATGGATTATACCCATATATAGAGATGCTTTTTTCTTAAAGTGTATAAAAGCAACCGAAACTGGTTTAACAGCTTATTTCAATAACTGGTAACTATAAAGTCACAATTAACCTGTCAGTGACATCCACAACATGACCTTCAGAGACAATACTTTCTTGATTATAACACCGTTGGTTTTGGAAAACCTCTGACATGAATAAAAGGTGCTTGAACTATATACCTAAATAAAGCTATCCGCCAAAAGTATACTATGTACCTGAAACAATCCTGGCATCTTGCATATTCATTACTGAAGCAGTGCCAGCGTTATCTCAGATACTATAATTGGAGCACGCCATTCAACATACTACAAAGATAAGAACCTTATGCATATAATATTACAGTTGATATTCGAATGGGATTGTAATACAAACGTTTCACTTTTAAAAACGCCTCAGTAGTCGAGTGGAGGCTCGAGCGCTGTAAGATCGGAATGGGTGTGAAAAATGGAAAGAATATCCGTACCACTCTTAGCATAACATGAATTAAAAAGATTGTTTGCATAAGTTAAAAAAAGAAAAGTAAGTGAAAAGTGAAGTGAAGTGAAACTACCGGAAAGCTCGTAGGAAATTAAACGTATTAAAAAGCATAACGTAACAGGAGATTTGTACAATAATGCTCTCATTGCTCTTAAAGTTGCCAGGTCCCTCTACAGAGCTGCTGTGGAAAAATCCAAGGGAATCTTAATTCAGAAACTTGTTGATAAACTCGATAGAGAGGGCCCGTGGTCACCTTTGTATCACGAATTTAAGGTAAATAGATCAATCGCCCTTACATACATACAGAACATCAAAATTAATAATAGATGTACCACAGGAGTAGACCAAACAGCAGAATATCTTTTAGAATCACTCGTACTTGACGATCGGCAGGAAAATGACACTGATCATCACCGACAGATCAGGCAGTGGACCATCGAACCACCACTGTCTCCAATGTCTGACTTGCCATTTTCAGACGAATTTCTCAGTATCGTTAGATTCTTGCCGCTAAACAAGCCTTCGGGCGATGATAAAATATCAAACAAAATGATAAAAGAAGCTTGTAAACTTTCGGGTAACACGATTTTGACTGTTTTTAGACGTTGCATTGCGGATAGAATATTTCCTCGTATTTGGCGGTGCGGTAATATTCGTATAATACCAAAAAGCGGCGACATACCGCCAGATAATCCTACCGGCCAATCACATTGTTACCATCGTTAGGAAAGCTTTTAGAAGATCTTGTAGTACCCCGGCTTCTGCCGGTGGAGTCAAATTTCATGATAGATAATTTGGATATACGTTGGGAAAATCGACAATTGATGCAGTTATATCGGTTAGGAAGTTTGTTATAGAGTCAAAATTTGAGTTGTTGTGTAGCTATTTTCTTAGATATATCTGGCGCCTTCGACAACGCATCGTGGCCCATGTTGTTGCTGAAATTAAAATCACGAGGGTGCTTTAAAATATTTATTATTTTATCTCTTGGTACTTTTCACAAGCCATAACTAAACTAAGATTTGGTCATCATTATGTGTCGAAGGCGCTTACAATGGCGCTTACTTGTATATATCGGTTTCAACGATTTTCTTGCGATACCAATACCACCCGGCAATACTCTGAACGCGTATGCTGATGACGGCTTATTACTGGTGGTAATACTAGGGTGGGGCTTGAGAGGTTAGCCAAAAGATGTTTGAACTTGATATCTTATTGGGGCGAACGTAATCGCTTAACTTTTGCACCCAAAAAAACCTTTCAGCTACTTTTAAAAGGTAACTTCAAATCACCGCTGAGCATTAACTTTGTCAAGGTCACCGTAAAAAATAAAAACCTTAGTGTGTCATTAAGGATTAGTTTTAGAAAGAAACTTTTCATTTATCGAACATTTCAAAATAGTTAGGGAAAAGTCTACAAAGAGTTTATGTGCATTGATAAGGATATGAACTGCGACATGAAGTATATCATTTAATACACTAAAGATCATACACGGAGCTACTTATTTAAGTTCTATGTGCTTTTTTTATTTATTACAACACCCGCACTAGGAAGAAATCCTGTGTCGCAGGGACTTTACAAACAAACATGAATCGGACACAAAGAACACCCAGACTCAGAACCACAATTTGTGGATCACACAAAGTGTCGTCCCGTGTGGGGATCGAACCCACAACTCAGCGTAGTAGGAAGCGGCGTGGCGACCGCTTACACCACTACGCCATACACCATACGCCAGTCAAAAGTGCTCTGGTGCACCTGTATGAGCCCGTAGGGCAACTGTTACAAAGCCTGCACTGATATTCTTGTGCAAGGCATATAGGACGGTTAGCACTGAGACTTTGCCGGTGCTGACGGGTGTGCTTCCGGTCGATCTCGAGGTGCAGAGACGTGTAGCCATGTACTATACAAGGCAACCAAACATGGAATGCGATTTTTTGGACATGGTAACTTTAAGAGCAGTATTCATTTAAATTAATCGAGTGACCATTGTGTTAATGCTCAACACCTAACTCTAACTGTGAGCATTCTGCTCATCATATCCTCTGGGAATGTAGTCTTTGGTATAATGAACGTAATAAAATGCTGAATAGCTTGCAGGTGACATCTGGGGCGGTAAGCTATGGGGATCTTGTGTCAACTAGGGTGAATTTCCGTGCGTTTAGGAGATTCTGTCATACATATTATAGAAATCAATTATTATATATACACATACATTACACTTAGGACCTATAATATTTTGTGGCCGTGGTGCTTCCCTGTTTAAAAAAGTGTATGCCTATTTAGTTCATTTTGTCTCTCGCTTTGCTAAAGAGGGAAGTGGATTTACTGTATTTCCAACTCCTCCAATTTTCTTGATTAATTTCGTTGCGGATTCCAAGACAGTTTAATTTTTGCCTGGGACGGCCCTAGTGTCATAACTCGGTGTGTTTTTGGGTCTTGTGTGTGTGGGAGTGTGGAAGGGTTAGTCCGAATTAAAAAAGTGAAAACGGAATTAAAATATGTTTTCAATAGATACTTTTTTCATTTGTAAATTTTATTGAAATCCCGCGCAACAAATCCTTTCGAAACAAAATAACAATAAGATTGTGGGAAAACTGTTTATTATGAGATGCCACAAATCTTAAACGGGTAAACGGAACTGAGACAGAAAAGCTCGAAGAGGCGTACTTGATCGGAAAAGCCACTAAGGCTAGAACATCAACTTGCTTACTAACATTCGCTGAATTGGCCATAGTCAACTTCTTTTCCTTTCCTTTTTCAAATAACTGCAAATGATAAATGATAAAACTAAAAAGTAAAAAACAAAATTGAAATAGCAGTACCTTTATTCAATTACAAAAACATTATAGAAATATTACTGTTACTGAAACACCCCTTTACAAATCAGCACCCTTACTTTATCAAAAAGAAGAATAATCTAGCCGAAACAAACTAATCCATAAAAGCCATTCGCACATGACAACCTACGTTTTGAAGCAAAAAGTTTAATTTAGCCCTTGAGTTATAACTGGCAACGGGTGTTTCGTAGGGTCGCCAGTCACAAAAAGATATTTCTTAAAAAAAAAAGTCACGATAATGTGCAAGCGGCATAGTATGGCGCTACGTTTTAAAACTAATATTTGTTGTTTAACTATGTCATATGACATACAGATCTTCTAAAGCAAAAACACACTTCATCACTTACAATCTTTAACTGTCATTATATAATTTAAGATTTAACAATTAATTCCTAGAAGTATTGATTTTTTAAAGGATAGGAAATTAAAGTTTAATGACAGTACAGCACTCTAGTGATCCGAAAAAGGAATTTATGTGCATATCTAACTCATACTTACCTGAAATACACCGCGGGCTCTCAAAAATTTAAGAGCACATAGTCCAATGGGTAAAAACTAAAATGGGGTTCCTCCGTGTTTTAGTAATATATCTGTTTTAAGATTTAACAATTAATTCCTATAAGTATTGATTTTTTAAAGGATGCAAATGAGACTATATGTATAGTATCATTAGCTTTTGCCCGCCTTTGTCTGTTAAAAGTAGCCTATGTCTTTCCTCAAGAATCAAAGTAACTTCATACCAAATTTCATCTAAATCGGTTCAGCGGTTATTACTTCCCTATACAAACTTCCACTCCCTTAGAGAATGTTTTCTTTGATAAAAACTATCTTATGTCCCTTCCCGGGACTCGGACGATCTCTGTACTAAATTCAATCGAAATCGGTTCAGCGGTTTAAGCATAAAGAGGTAACAGACAGATAGACACACATAAAGACAGACAGACAGACACACTTTCGCACTTATAATGTTAGTATGAATATGGATTTCTTTAAAGCTATTCAGAATGACGATTAATAAGGGTTACCTTCCTCGTAACTAAAATAGACTTAAAATAGTACCTACTACATTCTGAAAGCTTGTTAATAAAATCATAAGAAAGTTTACGGACGTTTTGTTTTTGTCGACCCTAAACTTAGGTGTTATTGGGCGAACACTGCAATATGGGCGCCGAGAAAAATTACAAGTGGGATTTCTCGAGGACCCTCCAACTGCACCGAGGGGAAAGTGACGACTGAAAACGCCTCGTGATAATGAAAAAGGCGGATTTTGTTCTAAGTATAAGTAGATCAGATATATAGTAGTATCTTTTCGTAAAATGCCTTGCCTTGCCTTGAAAAATGAAGGCAAGGCGTTTAGTCTTATAGAAAAATGAAGGCAAAAAAAAGTTGACATTTAGAAGGGCATCATCAGATGCCCTTCTAAATTCTATATAAATCGTTGAACACAGGTTCATTGCTAGATTGTGGTAGCCCACAATCAAAAGGAATGTATTAAGTCAGCAAGTTAGCATTTGCTGACAACCACTCCTTTTTGGGAACAGCTGATGATATTAAGACATCCGGACCCCTCCCAGCGCCTGCCCGCCACACCGCGGGCCCCACCTTTGAGTAAACTCACATACGAGTAAATTATCCCTACTCCAGCGTTCGCCTCCCGTCTGCGTTTAACAGCTGGATCCGTCCCTGAACAGCTTTAGACAGATGGGTGTTGGTAGTGGACACTGTTGACATAATAATCATAGGATATCCTAATGAAAATGTAGTTAACCCGTATGAAGCTGTCACTTCACCGTCTCGTGTCACTGCTCTACTGCACTTACAACTGTAGAACTCTAGCTCTCCTGTTTATTATGCGTATACGTTATAATAGTATACGTTTTAACGCGCCCTATACCGGCCAAATCTAATCTAGTCCATGCTGTAGGTGTATTCTGTCTTTTCATATATCTAGATATAAAACTGTAATACCGTGTGAAATTATCTATCTAGAAAGTATAAGACCAATAAGGCCCGAACCGGGTCACTCGTTTATCCGGCTAATTCGCACAATGCCCCAGTCTCTAACTCGATTTTAAAGGTACCTTTATTTTACAGTAACTGACAAGGTGCGCCACCTGCTCGGACCGGTCAACATCCGGACAGGCCGGACGTCATTTCAGAACCGGAAAATCGCCAATCTCCTCTCTCTGAGATTTTTTATTTTATGCGTTCATGTTACTGACATCTGGCTCCGAATGTACTTTGTACAATTTAGTAGTTTGTGTACGGCTGTACGTACTTGATGCTTTTATTTTCTAAAAGCAGTAAGGTGTGTTACAATACGCTTTACGTAAATCATTAAAATAAATAATAGTTATATCATCTTTAATAATCCACTGCTGGACATAAGCCTTTACTTAGATAGGAGCAGTTATATTATATTCTGTCCAAAAAAATTTTTTGATATATAACTAACTCCAAAAAAAGCTCTCAATAAAATTTGTCACGATATTTTTTGATATTCGAAGATGACTGGCAAGATGTGAAAACCTCATTTTTTGTTAAAGGATACACTGTCTAGCAGGTCCTATTGCAATTGCATTATAGGCTTGCAATAATTGATTGAAACCTTTAAAATTATAGACACTATTTGGCAGCAGTAATGCACTATTTGGTGAAGTCGAACTGATAATGAAGAATAAAGACGTCCACTAAAATTACCTACTTATTAAAAAAAAATGGCGTGAGGGGTCTATGGACCCCCGGTCGGAACTAAGTTCCTTTGGCTTTGTGATATTATATCTTATATACTATACTATATTTTCATTAAAAAGATTATTGAGAAGAGGTAAGTTATAGTTACTAGGTAAAGGTTTTGGTTTAATTGTTTAGAAAAAGTCGTACATTTTTTAATAATACAAATAATTCAGTTTATTTTTCGCTGTTTAGGCTTTTTAGGTATGGAGTTTTTGTTTCCTGTTTTATTTTTGAGGCCAGTTCATTTCTTTTTTTATAAAATAGTTTATTTTTGCACGTATTGAAACTGGGTATAGGCTCCGAGTTATGTTGAGAGGCAACATTTCTGTTATCAAAGGGCCTGGTAAAAGTATCTTATCCAAATTTACGAGTAAATGGCTTCGCGGTGGCCCATTGTGGTAGAAAAAAATACGTAAAAACCATCTTTAAAGCTTGTTGTATATCGTGTCAAAGTTTGAACTCAGTCGGTGTAGAACTTTTTGAGTTTTTGAAGCCTACACACAACAACTTAACATTTTGATATACTTATATCTATACTAATAATATAAAGAGAAAAGATTTTTTGTTGGTTTGTTTCTATCGAATAGGCTCTAAAACTACTGGATCGATTTTAACCATTTTTCACTAATATAAAGCTACATTAACAGGAAGGAACATGGCCTATAATTTATTTATAAAAAACTTAGACATGTGCAATAAAAAACAAGTTATGTTAACCTAGGTGTTAGGTTACAAAAAAAGTCTTAAAAATTTCCTTTCTTTGCGTGCGCTGCTTAAAAGGTTATTGAAGGACTACAAAGTATCAACAAAAAATGAAATACCCCCTTGCGAACTTTTTATTTATCTATCTATAACAGCTAAGCTAAAGCAAAAGCATATTTTTATGTTTAAAATTATTAAATATCCACTACATACCTTAGACGCATTTTTTCGCGTGATTATATATATGAATCCTTATCTTAATCTTTTAAAAAAGACAACTCCCGCATTAGGAATATAGCCTGTGTCGCGGAAGACTTTACAAACATACATGAAACGGACACGAAGAACACCCATACTTAGAACAACAATTTGTAGATCACACAAAGTGTCGTCCCATGTGGGGTTTGAACCCACAACACTCGACGCAGTAGGAAGCGGCGTGGCGACCGCTTAAACCACTGCGCCATCCGCCAAATTAAAGTATTTCATCATCGAGATAATTTCAAGCAGATAAAGTTTGTCTTTACGTCATTTATTTTCATTTTCATTAAAATTGGTCAATTCGTTAAGCAGATATTATTTAATTATGAACATTTAATTTCGAAATCATTATAAGTATAAAAATGCTAAACACGAACCGTTTGCGAGCGCCGCGATGTTCAATTTATTTTGCTTCAAACGAATAGCACATCAAATATACTTAGTTTACAGAGAAGCCTTGCAATGATACTTTATAGGCATTTACATTATTATTTACTTATATTTTACCCGACTGCGTTAAAGGTTATTTTTATTTACATACTAATCTCACTATTATTGTAAATACGATAGTTTGTGTGTGTGTGTGTGTCTGTGTGATAGATTTATCACCTAGATAGATTTGAATGAGATTTAGTACATACACAAATAGAATATGGCCTAGAATAACACATAGGCTACTTTTTTATAGCGGCAAAACACCTTAACTCCAGGAAAAACATAATAAGTCAATATTTGGTAAATAGTTGGCGCCATCTATACTGTTAGGTTTTGCACAAAGTTTAGTTAGTAAATTATATATGTATAGATGATAGCGACTCTGTTGATACAAAATCAAAAGCGCCTGTCTGAACGGTTGTTAGGCGCAACACAGGCGCTATGGCACCTTACCTCGTTCAACATCCCCGTAGCTTTGAGTTGTCTGATAAACCTATCAGGCAACTAAAAGCTACGGGGATGTTGAACGGAGATTGCCACTGCTAATCCTCAGTTGGGCGGTTACGGTGCATAAACTCCAGGGCACTACCCTTTTTTTTCCGTGCGGAAATCCCCTCGGATACCACCTATCGGTGGCAAAAAAAAAAAAAAAAAAGGGCACTACCCTAAAACTCCCAAAGGCAATGTTTATGTTGCGCTAAGTCACGTAAAGATGGCTTAATGATGTCGTTGCTCTCTTTGAGACTTAGAGCCACTAAAAACCTAAAAAAGCAACGATTAAGATTAATTTAAATATTTAAATTAGAACAAGCTAGGTATGTAGTGCAAGTTGCTAATCCAAGCCTACGTTTCGCATGTACTTTCTTTCCTGTTCATTACAGATTACTATGTCGACATCTTAAAGTATCATGTAACTCCTAACTGTAAAGGAGTTTTACCTTCCATCATCAGCTCACTTGAATGATTTGAAAAAATACAGCTCAAAGTCTAAACATACATATGGTATTTAAATAACTATCCTCCAACTCCTAACCGTTTAGGAGTTGTACCTTCCATCACCAGCACATCAACACGAGATAATGACTACCAGACGCCAATGCTAGAATAGTATTTGAAAATATATGAAAAACAAAATACGTGCCTATAAAAATTTGAGGGTTGCCCTCGATTTCCCTGGGATCCCCTTATCAGATCCTGACTTCGTGACAATGAAACCATACATATAAACCTTCCTCTTGAATCACTTTCTCTATTGGTGAAAACCGCATTAAAATCAGTTGCTTAGTTTAAAAGATGTAAGCAAGTGCGTACGTACTATAGCAACAAGTGTCGGAAAAAAGTCTTGCTACACACTTTTCGGTCTAGTCCACATCCGCTCAGAGCGTGTAACGTACGATAAAGAGCTTCGTTCCAAGAGTATATTTCAGGAATTGACTTGTTTAATCGTCTTATATTCGAGCAGATTTGTTCTGTATGTACCTATTCATAATCTGTAGAGATACACGAGTACTTGAAAAAGAATTACATTCCTACACAAAGTTACATCATTTAACATACTATTATGTAGGTAGGTAGTTTTACTACTATAGTAACGTGGAGTAGTATGTGTACTTGCGGGTGAATATAAATAAAATTAAATATCCACTTACTGTTATAATTATTGTCTGTACACAACACGATATACTATTGAAAAGACAGGAGTATAAACAAGAGACACACAATATACACAACGCGACACAGAATAAACTGTCCGCACTTAATACTATTTATCTAGTACGGTTTATATTTATTTAATTAAATAAAGATTGTATGTCAACAATAACACGAGAACGCTCAGGCTGTAAGGGGGCCATGGACCAACTAACTTAACGTACTTACTATACGATCGTTCTGGAGCGACCCACATCACTCAACACTGTCACAATGTCTTGAGTAGTGTTAAGAAGTAATAAATAACTAGTGATGTGCCGGATCGTTAACAAAGTATATCCGCGGATACGGATCCGAATACGGATATTTGGTGTCAAGATCCGCGGATACGGATACGGATCTTAAGTTTCTTACTCAATCGTAGTGATGTGCCGGATATCCGTATCCGTATCCGTATCCGCGGATATCCAAGGGAGAAGAGAGATTCGTAACCGTATCCGTATCCGTGACTTTTTTGGCGGATCTTTCAATACATATTACATAGATGAAATTCTATATAGGTGATTTTGTATTCACTGTAAAACTCTTAGGTATGTGTTTGTAACACTAAACAGCAACTTTTTCTGGCCAACGTCAAAATAAAAAAAATTGGTCCTCCATTCAAATGACCAACCAAATGTTGTTAGTTTGTATGGAGAAACATTTTTTTTCTTTCGTTTTCAGTGTTAGTCCAAAAGAAAAGTTTTTGTTTATAATGTTACCAATATGCACTTCAGAGGTTTTCAGTAAATTTAAAATAACCCTGAATAATGATTATTAAGTAGCTATGAAAAACTATTAAATTCTGTTCAGATTACTTTTTATTTCTTAAAACAAATATTTGGCACCTTTGTATTGCCAACCTTTTGTCGTACTACACTAAATCAACTAGGCAGGTCGTAGGTAATGAAAGAGCTATCTTTATAATGAGATCAATCGAACCTCTTTGTATTAGCTTATTAAAATAATGAAATATTTAAATATCAACGGCAAAGCGTCAAGTGGCGACAACTATCAAGGTATTGAAAGATCCGCCAAAAAAGTCACGGATACGGATACGGTTACGAATCTCTCTTCTCCCTTGGATATCCGCGGATACGGATACGGATATCCGGCACATCACTATAAATAACTATTTCCAAACTTTAAGTGTTCAGATAACTGTGATAAATGACTGTGAAGCTCGTCGTGGGTTCGATTCCCACTTAGGACGAATACGAGTGTTGTGTGAAATTATTCTTATGATAGTGTAATTGCGTTTATGCTTATGTTGTTTTGTGTGTCTATGATAAATGTTACGTGGTAGGGGTGAGCCCTACACTACTATCAACATTTATCGTATATAAAGCAATAATAAAACTTATAAGTTCAAACAAATTGGAGATTTTTCTTAAAATCCCTTACCTGGTGCCATTTGGCAATATATCATGATTTATAGTCAAGAGGATATTTATTAGGCCAATAAAATTTGTCCTTGCCTCACACGAAATCCGCCTTCTTGAAACGTCGGACAAAATAACTTATGATAGGTGGCTCCACATATGCGAAGTAGTGAACGATGAAATGTTAATCCGACATTGTAGGTTAAACTTTTTTAACATCATATTGGTATCATACACATACTACATGTAATCTAGTTCATCAGTACATTAGGTCTTGCAACACCTCGTAACCTAAAATATTGCATCCTAACTGATAAACTATAAAACAGAAAAGAAAAGAAATACGGCAGAAGGATTTTTATGTTTCACCAAAGTAACACCCTTTCAAATACCCTTCAGAAAGAAATACAATATTACTACTACTGATACTGAAAGCAGTACCGACACGCTTAACGAAACAAACAATGTGTCTAGATTTGATTTGATTTTTATTTCTTCTCACTTTAACAGTTTGGGAACCAATCACAGTTACCTTAAGTTCGAGAATGTGCTTAGTGAATGTTAGGTATTTACCTATAAAGTTGGAAATTTGGATATAAATTTTAAAGCATAAAATTTTTCTTTTTTTTTTTATAGCTAATCAATGATTGAAACCGCCACGCCCCCTAATAATAATAATAATAAAAAAGCCCTTTATTCAGACCAACTTAGCATCTATTTACAAAGTATTGAGAACTTAAAACTAAGAGTATGGGTACCTATATATATTTTAGCTGAACTTATTCTATTATTCTATTCTAATACTTAATTAATTTTTGTAGGTCTGTTTGCCAGGCGGCAAAGGCCTCCTCCAACCTTTTCCATTCCTGTCTATCTTGGGCCACTCTGTTCCACGTTATTTACCGCCACGCCGCTTAATACTACGCTTTAAGTCATTAGTTTTAGAAAGAGTATATCTAAAACAAATGACTTAATTTTAAATTAAAATTCGCAATGCAAATAACATTTATTTCATCATTACAAAGATAATTAAATCTGAAAATGCTAGTTTTGAAAATCTCCAAATTCATAGGCCTATTATTATTAGAGAGCAGGAGCCACCACTGAGTTAATAATAATAATAAGTATAATAGTAAGTATTTTTTATTTTCTCTCACACTGAATGACATATCTTGACATATTAAAGTAGATACACAGTTATCATCAATCATCAACAGCCTATACTAGTCCACTGCTGGACATAGACCTCTCCTTAGAAAGGAGGTTTTGGCCTACTATACCACGCTGGCCAGGCGGGTTGGTATAGGGTTTGTTTCAAGTTGGGGTGCTAGGCTAGAAAACCTCCCCGTGGTGCACCCTGGAAACGCTGGCAATGGTACTGTTTCCTCCTTGTCCTCTTGGAGGAGAGGATTATCGCCAGCGGCTAATATTCTAGCAGAAGAGGTAGCCGTTCATCGGCTCTCGGGCAAGGCCTGGTCCAGCAGGGTGGGCGTGTCTGCCGGTTGCCCTGCTGGCTCTTCGCTCTTCGGAGCATGGAGGAGGAAACCTCGGTAAAAAACCGGATGGCGGGGCCCTGTAGGGGCCACAGTTTCTCCGCTGACAGCGGTGGAGAAAGGAGGACGGGCTTGGCGTGTACTGACACTACCACCGAGCAGGCAGGGGGACGTAGTCTCCCTGTCAACCGTCGGCATATCGTAATCCCGAGAAGAGCGCTGTGGTTAAGTCTCGCGGCTCTGATCGGGGGCGAGGGTCTTGGCTTAAACGCCCGGACCGCGAGGAAGATAACCTCTCTAAAAAATTCCCCGAATCCCGTGTTCTGGTGCGTGGCCAGGGGATGCATGGCTGATGGGAAGTTCAGTCTCGAGCGCACTCCAAGCCGAGGTACCTGCGGACCCCTCGGTTGGGTTAAAAACTTACGCTTGCCCGGGTAATGGGGGATCTCTGCCCGGGTGGACCTTTAGTTCTCCCCCACTCGTGGGATTATTATGGAACATGTTAAGAATTTACAAAAGCGATCGGAAAACCAAACACAACGGAAAAAGGCAAGTCAAACGGACAACGAGTCGAAGGGAAGGAAGGAGAAGAAGAGGAGCAGTGGAGTGGATGGGTCGTCCACTGAGGGTGAGGTGGTGTCGGGAACGCCTATCTCGATGGGGCTCCCAGAAGTCAGTCTGACTCTGATCTCTGGGAGCCGAAGAGCATCGGATCGGCTGCGTTCCGGATCCGCCGCTTCGTCGGATGGCGCGGAGGCCATGGAAGCGGAACACCGCAGCGACAGCCGGAAACGCGGACGCTCAGGGGATGAGGAAACCGACACATCCCAGGAGATGATGCCACCGAAAGTGGCAAGCAGCCGTCGAGGGAGGCCACGAAAACCGGCCTCGGTCTCGATCCCGTCAGGCTCCGCGTTCTCAAACGCGGAGTCGTACAGAAGCGTACGGGTGGACGGCGAGGCCGTAGCGGAGGAGGAGATCGCGGATCTCCTGCTCAAGGTTCGGGAGCCGGTGGGGGGAAATGCCCCCCAGGCTCCCGTGTCCGTGCAGGAGAGGGCGAAAGCGGCGGTGGCCGTCATCCACAAGGTGGCCACCAAGTCCGTTAACCTTAAGGGCTCGTTTGTGAGGGCCCTTAAGGACTCCTCCTCCGCTTTGTCGGAGGTCGTGGAGGGCCTGGTGGGCGATGTCTCTCGCCTACAGTTGGCCAACGAGAGACTCACGGAGCTGGTCCTGCTGCAGAAGCCGGTCGCGGCCTATAGGCCTATCGTGTTGCTGGACGAGGCGGGCAAACTTTTTGATTGGGTGCTTTCTGCCCGCATCGTCCGGCACCTTTGCGAGGTTGGCCCCGATCTGTCGGACGCCCAATTCGGTTTCCGAGCGGGGCGTTCGACGATCGATGCCGTAATGCGCCTTAGGGCCGTGACCGAGGAGGCCGTGAGCTGCGGCGGAGTGGTGTTGGCGGTGTCCTTGGACATCGCCAACGCCTTCAATAGTCTGCCATTCAGCTGCATCAGGGAAGCGCTCCGCTACCACGGAGTGCCAGAGTACCTGAGGTGGCTGGTGGCAGATTATCTTGAGGAGCGAACCGTCATGTACGAGGACCGAAATGGCGTCTTGAGACGCAGGGCCATGTCGTGCGGTGTTCCGCAGGGGTCTGTCCTAGGACCTCTCCTGTGGAACATCGGGTACGACTGGGCCCTACGAGGGCGTCTCCTCCCCGGGCTGGGTGTAATCTGCTACGCGGATGACACCTTACTCACGGCCCGGGGGCTAACTTCCAGGAGGCGGCGCGCCTGGCCGCCACGGGAGTTTCCCAGGTGGTCGGGCGCATTGAGGCGTTGGGGTTACGGGTGGCCCTGGATAAGACGGAGGCCCTATTATTTCATGGGCCCCGTCGTGGTCCACCCGCCGGCGCCTCAATCGAGGTCAGCTCGGTTCTCGTACCGGTCCGGGCCCAGATGAGGTACCTGGGTCTGGTCCTAGACGGTAGGTGGCTCTTCGACGAGCACTTCCGACAGCTTGATCCGAAGCTGGTGGACACTGCCTCCGCCTTAGGGCGACTTTTGCCCAATTTGGGCGGGGCCAGTGTTCCCACGAGGCGGCTGTACGCGGGGGTTGTCCGGTCCATGGCGCTTTATGGTGCACCGGTGTGGGTGGCGGCTCTGACCGCCTCGAATAGGGCGCGCCTCTGCCGCCCCCAGAGGATATTGGCGGTCAGAGCCACCGAGGCGGCTTGCGCCTTGGCCGGAACACCCCCGTGGGATTTGGAGGCGGAGGTGCTCGCCGAAGTTTATCGGCGAGTGGCTGACTTCCGGGCGGAGAGCGGCTGGAGACTCCACGCGCTGGCTTCGCCGCCGTGGAGGCTCTCCAGCCGGTCATAGCCGAGTGGGCAGGGCGGCAGCACGGGGCCCTTTCCTTCCGGCTGACGCAGGTGCTTTCCGGGCACGGTTGCTTCGGAAAGTACCTGCACTCGGTCGCTAGGAGGGAACTGAGTCCCGCCTGCCACCACTGCGACTGCAGTGAGGGCCCGGCGCTGCGTCGCCCATGCGGGGCAGACCGCCAGCGTGTGCTGGGCCGAGTCCTCACTGCAGTCGTCGGAGCAGATCTCTCGCTACCGGCCGTAATTCGCTCCATGGCCGGTAGCGACAGTTGTTTTACCGCGGTCGCAACCTTCTGCGAGGAGGTAATCTCGCAGAAGGAGGCGGCGGAGAAGGCCCGGGAGACCGACTTCCACTCGGACCTGATCCGCCGCTAGCGAACCGGGCGGCGGAGGCGCGCTTACTTGCGCCTCATGCCGCCCTGAGTGTGGCCGCGGGTGGACGGGGTGGGTTTCCCCTCCACCCGCATTAGTTGGCGAGCCGCGAGGGGGCGGCGTCCGCGTGTACCGGACGTTGCCTAAAGAGAGGATAAGTGGAGACGGAGCCCGCACCAGGAGCGGGCGCTGGGAGGGGTCCAGAAGGCGATAACTACCTGGACCCCTCCTAAACTGGAAGCGCAAAGAGGGCACACCGTGTGGTTTTAGTCGGTTCGAGTCCGACACACCACCCCGCCACAAACACGTAAAAAAAAAAAAAAAAAAAAAAAAAAGGGTTTGTTTCAAGTTTTCCTTCTCTCTGTAGTGCTGTTGTCCTGCTTAGTTTGCTCCCTTAGTCGGCTCTTACGACACCCACAGGATGAATTGGGGTGGTGACAATTTGTATTCTTAATCCGTCACCACACGGACAGTTATAGGTGAGTTGAATCTGTGTGAGAGACTGGTATCTGCACTAGGTACACCTGTATTACAGATTACCAGCCTCTCCTGACTCTAGATGCGTAAGTGTTATCCTGTAGGTATAACTTGATTAGGTGAGAGCTAAAGCAAAGTGAAGTGAAGGAAAAATGTGTGTGTGTGTGTGTGTGTGTGTGATGCGTGTGAGTATGGTGTGTGTGTGCGTGTGTGTGTGTGTGTGAGTGTGTGTGTGATGAGTGTGAGGAAGGTTGTGTGTGTGAATAGAGGTAATAACCCTACAACGATGAAGATGATGGTGATCGGATGTGCGTGATTGAACGTGATTTATAAAGGAAATACATGGCACTAATATGTGTAGATACGACTATACTTATACAAAAATAGATCTCAGATAATTGTCTATTGCGGGACATATAACAGATTTTCCGTTTCCTCATAACTGAGTGTTTTTAGCCAGTCAGAAATAGCCCTTTTGCAGCGATATTTTGAAAGGCAATAGATGTCTAAAATTGCATTTACCCTGTTATATAAGTACCTGCCCATGAAACCAAAGAATTTACCAGAGAAAGCTGTGGTCCTGCGACAATCACTTTTTTGGACTACTTTATGTTTTAGCCGTTTATTAGTAAGTGATGGGTCGTAGGGTAGCATTGAATGCTGTCTTATGATTATGCTTAGAACGTACAGTTGGCGTACCGTCAGGACGTTAGTAAGATGGTATAGGTCCCTTGTTGGGTGTAAGAAGGGGAGTGAGTAACTTACCTTTAGAACTGCCCGTTAAGCTCTTTCTACCTTAATCAAGTTAGATTTACATGCACCGCCCCACACTGATATACAGTATGACAGTATAGACTGACATAGGGACATGTAAACCAGATTGATCACTTTCCTATCTGCTACGCGACGCAATTTTTTAAAGATAAAAATTAATTTACGAGTTCTTGCTGCGAGTAGGTCTCGATGGTAATTAAAGTTTAGGGTACTGTCAATTACCACCCCTAAGTATTTAACGTGTGAGACACTTTCCAGGTGGTAAAAAACAGGTTTGGTTGGGTAAGCATGAATGGGCTATGATAGAGTAGTCATCATGTACGTTGGGTGAAGTATTTTTAATAGCGAAAGGTATAAACTTTGTCTTGTCAACATTAAGGGTTAGTCTATTGTTCTTGAGCCAAGAGGACACCTCGTTGAAACCCATTTGTGCGGAGGTGTAAGTGTCCTCCCAGGTGTCTCCATGAAAAATCATCGCAGTGTCATCTGCGAAGGTCACTATTTTGCCGTTAGCAAGTTTGAGATTACAAAGGTCGTTGATGTAGGTGAGAAAGAGCGTTGGACCTAGTACACTGCCCTGCGGTACGCCGAACTCCATAGGTACGTCATCGCTAATGCCATCACCAACTCTCACCCTTTGGTATCTGTCGGTGAGATAATCAGCAAACAACTTATGCTGTATGCCTCGAATACCTAATTTTTCCAGCTTGTCTAGTAGGAGTGGGACAGAGACCGTGTCAAAAGCCTTGGCTAAGTCTAGGAATATAGAAATGTCTTTTTTCTTTTTATCTAATTGGTGCACAATATGATCCGTTAATGCGTGGATAGCATCATTAGTTGATGTACTAGTTAATGAAAATTGAATGAATTAAACAATAAATTAACTTCAACACCTTAATAAAGTAATCACAAAGGCTTTTCATAGTTAGATATTGAAACTGAACCCACCAAATTTTGTATTCAAACCATAGATGGCATTTGAGGTACGCGTGGAAATTGCAAGTTCGCGCCATTTTTGACTGCCTCGGTGATGCAGTGTTAGCGTATGCGACTGCTGTGCTGTCTCGAGTTCGATTCCCTGGTCGGACTAAGTGTTTGTATGATCTGCAAATATTTGTTTCAGAGTTTGGGTGTTTTCTATGTAAAATATGAATCTATTTACAAAAAAAAAGTATATAATATGTAAGTTTTCTATGAGTCAATCTACCTTTCATGGTACAAGCTCTGCTTAGTTTGAAACTAGATGGTGTTGTGTATCAGATGTTCGAAATATTATTATTATTATTGAACTTAGTGTTTGAGATTGTGGTATTCTAAGTTTAATTACATGACATCACATGTTTATGGGGTACAATACCTTTTTTGATTATCTGACCTCTTTACCAGATAAACTGATCATGGTCATAGCTGACACTAGTGGTTTCATTAGTAGTCAGGGGGATCCCTGTAGACTATTAGCCTTTTAAGTAATTTATTCATGTACTAGTAGTAAAAATAAACAAAATTATCAACTAAGAATTTAATTTAACAACAACACTAAATAGCTCTATAAATAATTTTTACACTTCATCAACAAGTTTGAACCTGTGGTGTTGTTCTTTTGGTATCACATTAAAATATTTCTTCATTATGGTCTGCTGCTCTCTGCCTCCGTAGATTCTCTGTACCCAGGTGTGTTCCCAATTAGGGTCAAATTTTTCACATGTTACAACTACTCTGCCTGCCTCTATAGCAAATAATGTACCATTCCGGCCAAAACCAACCTGAAATTGAATTTTATTCCATCAACATTTATCACCAGCAAAGAGAAAAGAACATTGAGAAATATTGCAATCCTTTCTTCTATATAAACAAAAAGCTAATTTATAAACCTTTCCATTATATAAATGGAATGACAAAACTTAATAATTTTGTTAAGTTTTACAATATAATTACTGCAATGGACTTGTTTGATTGATATCCTTTCTTTTATACATTAATAATACTTTGAATGATTAGTAAATTATTAGTATTTAAAGATTGAAAAGTTGCTCAGAAACCTGTAACACCAGGATGTTTTTTTTTTCTTCTATAGATATAAAATCACTCTCGCCAATCGATCGAATCGATCAAATCGAGCACGTTGGGTGTCACGATTGGTTAAGATTTCAATCGACGATCAGACGATCAAGTAGATGTGAAATGACCTCGCACTTGGGCCTCTGATATGATGTATAATACTCTGGCTACTTGGATCACACCTACACCAATTTTGGAAAATATTTGGGTCATCATAGTTGTTTTTTTTTATAAATAGACGGCCAAACATAGGTTTCTGGTAATTATGCTAAAAGTTCAATACACAATGTATTATCTAAGTATTTATAATCGAAAATATGTTGTTTGACTTCTGAGCCTCAAAATGTAAGTAGTAATGAAATATGTTTAGTTTTCATCATATAACAGTGATTTTTTCTTGACACAAAGATCTTTGTAGTGATACTTAGTTCCATAATTGCTTGAAAATCCCCTTTATTAAAAGAACTATATTTCCTGAATACAACATCTGGAAAGCCCCTTAGCCAATAATACTATTATATAAACAATTCATAATTAAAATTTTGTATTCTATATTGCATTGTTAATGAGTAATTTTTCAGTTGTAAAGTTTATTCATGATTTCTATGAATAAACTTTGAAAAAATCTGTCATGTTTGATTCCTTTAAAGTTAACTGTGGATGGGTTCTAACTCTCCTAATATTAGTTCTACCTAAATTGACAAATATGTAATCAGTGAATTTTGAATTTAGGAAAGTTAATATTCCCTTACACAATAACATTGTAGAAATAACTTTAATTTGTTATTTAATACCTGTGTCAAAAATGAATGTATTTTATCAGAAGTTTGACTGCAGCACTGTTATGTAAATTTACCAAAAGTAAGAGATTTGTGTGTCAGTGATAATTAATTATAGAGAACGTTACATACATTTAGTCCAGGATGAAATCTAGGAGTCCTCTGGGTAGCTAGCATATGACCAGCCTGTACATAATGTCCGTCTTGCACCTTCCACCCTCTACGTTTAGGCTTTACTTTACAATTAGTATTCTGTGTACTACCACCAGTCTTCTTGCTGGCGTTACGAACGAATTCTAAAATATCAGAAAATCAGAAATCAGTAAATAAATACTCTATTTATTGCTAACCTCAAATACATTGCATTATAAAGTAATAATACCTTTGATGACTGAATTTACTCTATTCGTATTTAGAAGAAAATTAAAAGACATTATTCATAAATATGTTACTCAATCTCTATTGGAATTTCTTATCTATCAAATGCTAGTAGCTAATAGTAGCTTTAACAAATTGAATTCTATCTCATGCAATTGCAATTGACATAACCAGTGTTTTCACTTTAATGATTTCTTTTCCCCACGCCTCAATTCAAATTTTCCCTTCTCGAAGCTTTTTTCCCCTCAAAAATTTTTCTGCTGTAGTTTTTACTTTTGGCCTTAGTGTAGTAACTAAAAAAAAAAAAAAGTCTATTGATTTTCTTCTATAGCCAGCCCACGCCTCTGGTGATACTATACTATGAAATCTATAAAACTTAGGCTGTATACTCACCTCTTATTCCAAGTTAGTTTACGCAATCAGCACACACATTACATACATTAGCACAGAATAATATTTTAGACCGTGAACAGAATGGAAATAAGGGTAAGTATACGCCACCTGCACGTGTTGTCACTGTTTTATACGGCAACATGCTAGTCCACGGTAGAGTCCATAAAAAAATAGTTCCGAAATTTACCGCAATATTTTAAGCTAGGTTTTACCCATGATTTCCCTCAATTTCCCCTTTTAATGTCTTCACCTTTTTCTCCCCCTATGGACCCTATTTCCCCTCAAATGCGGCATTTCCCCTGATTGTGGAAACACTGGCAGGGATGTAGATTGTGGTCAGCCAAAGCTGGACGGATGATAGTCATACCTGATAAAAAATAACAATTATAGTTATTAATAAATATATTACAAATAATTATTATTATTAACATTATTCGTTGACTTTTTTATTATTAGATCTTATTAATGTCTATACATAATTTGAAAATATTAAAATAAAAGTCAATCGTGAGTTACATTGACCAAATTTTTATATTATGTTCTAACAAAACCATCGCGATAAAGTTAATCTGAGTTACTCAATGGGTCAAAAATAAATATTATTATGAACAGTAAATTTTTATAATAATCAATGTTGTAACCATGACGTACAGAAAGAACTTAGATATTGATAGATGCAAGAATTTTTGTAGTGATAGCTTCTTATGGAAAGGTAAACCGCTTCTTTACGTAACGCGTTACGGCGCTTGTCTGTCTCGCTTCCCTTTCAATCTCTCAATTCGATTTGCAAATTCTTAAGGTAAAAAAAAGAAATTTTATCATATTATTAAATGGTTAACAAAAAATTACAAACAATCATTCATCCGTTAAACATGTTTTAATTCTGAAATAAAACTATTTTATATGCCTCAGCCTATATTGCCACTTCATTCTCTAGAATTGTATATCTTCGTTACAACAGGCAACACTGCGTTAAGTCGAGTCCTTTTATAGAATATAGGCATAGAGTTTCAGTATAATACAATGTACTCTGTGGCATAGAGTGAACAAAAGCCACAAGCCCAATCTTACAGTAGAGGCACATCCGATGGAGCCACTGAATTAAAAGAAGAAGAAGAAGTACAATAGAGGCAACGAGAAAGATGGATTATAAATAGATATCTATATCTCTTTTCAGTCGAGCTTTGTTGTTCGCTGGGGAACATGTGGGTAATAAGTATCCAATCCCAGCTTGGCTAAACAGAAACGGATAGTTCTCTATTGGCATTCATCTCCCTCGTTGCGTGTATCGTTTCCACTTACAGGCAGCCGTACCTCGTGTTCTTTTTATGCTTATATCTCTATGAGTCCTTAACGCCGTACTGTCAAGTGTCAAGAACCGCGACCACTTGTAGATGTCAACAATGTCAATACTCAATTTATTTGACAGATCGTCAGTGTTGTGGTGCGAGTGTGGTTTATCTAAACAATTTAAATCACAATCACATTGTATCACATCTGATTGAATATTCTCATCTACGAGTAATACTTTCTTTTATGTGAGTAAAAGAAATAAATGAATCATGAGTTCTGATCCATTAAATGTTGCAAGACGCAAGCTAAACGAAGTTCTTGGTGAGAAATCTACAAAATATTTTAACAATATGAAACAGTGGTTTCGCATGAAACTGACTAAAGAAGAATTCGACGCGGAAGCCCGGAAACTGCTATTCTCTGATCAAGTGCATTATCATAATGAATTTCTGTTGGCGCTCTTGAATAAGGTAGAAGGGCTGGCGGAAACGTCGATTAGTATAGCACAAGAGAAAGCCAGTAGCCACAATCGCAACAGTAGGCGACACAAAAGGAGCTCCCGAACCTCGGAGAAATCTAACTTTGAACCTGTCGATTTACTGGAGTATCTACCGCCTAGTTCACCTACGGGTGCGGGAAGCGATGGTGTTAAGTACGCCGCACAGGTATTGCTTCTTTCTTATTTTTATAAGATTTCTAACACCCTAACTAACTATCTTGCAACCAAATTTATTTGTTTCTTTCTGTAAGTTTTCTGGTTTCATTCTCCTCTATCACTTATCAGTTCACCTCTTTCTCCCTTTCTAGCTATATACTCTCTCATCCATATTATCCATAACTTCCATACATACATAAAACTTTCTACACTACATTTTGCTCAACTCTATGCATCACCTTCAAACCTTAAAGAAAAGAGTGTACTCCTTCTTCAAAGGCCGGCAACACGATTGTGACTCCTGAGTTGCAGACATTCATGGGCGGCGATGGTCACTTTCCATCAGGTGACCTGTCTGCTCGTCTGCCCCCTCTAACATAAAAAACATTACAAGAAAACCTGTTGCTCCTAAACTTTTCCTCTACTGGTGCTAATTTTAGATTTTCTCTAATGTATTTATTCCTCACCCTGTCCATCCTAGTCACACCACAGCCAAAATTAATATGAAAAATTATAGTTTGTTTATTTGTTGTATATATTATGTATTGTTGTTTATTTCGATTCATCAAATAGTAAAGGTACAAAAGGACACTTTCGCACCTTTACTATGTGATGAATCAAAATGAAATTTTAAACACATAATTTTGGTTGGCAATATTAATTATCTATTTTCTAATTTGCAGGAAATATTCTTGCCTGACCATGCTCTTGTAGTTGGTCGGTTCATGTTAGCAGCCTGGGAACTAGGGCTTGAAGGAGCTGATGATGACGCAGCAGACATAATTGTGGTTGCCGTACAGAACTTCCTTAAGAATATAATTGCTGCAGTATTATCTCAGCGTAAAGGCTATAAAATTCACAACAGACACTTCATGTATGATGTTGGAGGTGACATGCCTAATATGTGGTTAAGGAATACATTGAAACTGTATGATCCACAAAGTGAGGGAAGACTTAATGTAGATGACGCTATGAGTGATTGTCTGGGTCCTAGATGCCCACCTACTATTGATGAGATGGAACATTCTGCTGCTTTGGAGATTGCTTGCAGGTAAGACTAACACACTTTAGGAACAGTCGTTAAAAATATATAACAAGACAAATACTTAAGACATACACAAACTTTCTGTGATGAGTCAAATGAATACTTGGAAAATAGTCGATGATGTCTCAATAAAATTAATTCTTTTATTTAATCTAAGAATGTATGGTATAAGCTATGATTTAAATGTAATTCTACAAAACTTTTAAAAATGGTATTACTCTAAAGTGATAGGTTTGAAATTAAAGAATGATTTTGTCTTTTTTTAAGATGAAAACAATAAAAATTATCTGATATCTTCAAAATTAAAGTGACCTAACTAAGAACCGGAATGCCATGGGAATTAAATTTAAAAAAGACGACTGCAATGACTAAGAGTGCAAATGATATGCCAATCAGTTCTTATTATATATACATATAATCAATAATATCTATTTCTTTTTCAGTACACAAAGTGTTGAGCTAAATAATGACAAACTAACCATAGATGAATTCTACAACACTCTACTTACAAATAAAAATATTATCGCATGTCATTCAGTGTATGCTGTGAATATGGAAAGATTAGCAGTTATGTTAAATCATCCTAGTGTGTAGAATTAATTCTTCTTTAATATGTTAAGATAGTCATTAATATTCACAGTTCATAGAAAAATCTATGCTTAGACTTTATTATTGTAAATAATTAAAATAAGAATAAAGAACAGATTTAGAATTAAATGTTAGTTTGATTTGAAAACTCCTTGCAATTGATTTTAAATACTATATTTCTATTATAATTGTTACGTAAACAACTGATTTAAATTGGGACACATTGCTGGTTTCTTACCACAATGAAACTATCAGCTTACCTTGCAATAACGTTTCTGAATCGACTGCACGCATAGCGTAGTGGTTCAAGCGGTCACCTCGCCGCTTCTTGCTGCGCTGAGTATTGTGGGTTCAACCCCCACATGGGACAACACTTTGTGTGATTCACAAATTGTTGTTCTGAGTCTGGATGTTCTTTGTGTCCGTTTCATGTACGTTTGTGAAGTCCCTCGCGACAGGATATATGCTACTGCGGAAGTTGTAAATAATAATAATTGTGGAAGTTTTTCTAACGGTCAGTTTCGGTTTTCTATTGATTCGATCGACAGGTTTTAGTCTGTTTGCAGTTTTACGAGCTCTGGGATACACAACAGACATATGTCTATAAAACTAAGTGAGACAGTTTGTGGACAGAGATTTTTTTTGTTTGTTACCTCCTGTTGTGAGTAAATTCGTGTTTGGTCTCATTGAAATTTGAAGAAAAATCTCCACCCCTCTAAGGGTCGATACATATTGTATGATACTCATAAAAAAAGTATTTTTTTTAATAGTTAACATTATTAAATTCATTTAAACATGTCATCACAGTAACTTAATTATTTTAAATAACGTCAATAATCTATACTAATATTATAAAGCTGAAGAGTTTGTTTGTTTGTTTGTTTGTTTGTTTGAACGCGCTAATCTCAGGAACTACTGGTCCGATTTGAAAAATTCTTTGAGTGTTAGATAGCCCATTTATCGAGGAAGGCTATAGGCTATATATCATCACGCTAAGACCAATAGGAGCAGAGCACCAATGAAGAATGTTTCAAAAACGGAGAAAATTTATTACTATTGAGAGACGCAGACGAAGTTGCGCGGGTCAGCTAGTAGCATAATAAATATCATTAAGCAATTCAATATGTGTTTAATAATGAAAATCTGAACGTAAATTTACCCCACAGCATTTATTTTTATTCTAAAATATATGTTCAGTCAAAAACGAAATACCTACCATGTATTGTCAACGACACCACTAAACTTAACCCTGTGGGATAACTGGGGTGTCGCTTACTTTTTTTTTTTTGGTAACGACACCGAAGTTTCCAGAAGTTGATTTAAAGATAGCAGAAGAAGTGAAACAAAGATACAATCCAAAAATGAATAGTTATTGTATAACATCGGATCCAGTTTTATATATTAATTTAGTTGTTTTTGTTGTATTGAATACTTTTATTGTGTTTTACGAATCCCTTGTAAACAATGTGAATTCGACAAATTTCAACATTATCATTTAAAATTAACATATAACCAATTGTTTTATGTCACGTTATACATCACTAGTCAGGAGTGTTGTCGTTAACAATTGGTTTATACACGCAAAATGCGACTAGATTTTTAATAAAAAGAGTATTAAAGTAATAATTATAGAATATATTAGAAAGAAAAACTACATTAGAAAGAATTTGCGAGCCATTAATATTAGTTCTGACTGTATCATCTCATCTTTATTTTATTTATTTCTGTTATTAGAAAAATTACGATTAAGCAAATTTGTGAATATAAAAAACATGAAAAAAAATATTTACATGAAAAAAAGAGTGTGAATGAGCATTAAGGTGAACAAGAATTCCGGATTGACATAAAATTAATAGTTAATACTATTAATTAAATGAGTATAATCATCATGATGATGATGATGAAATATGTTCTTCTCTTTAACGAATTATGAGACATATTCAGTCTTTATGATTTATGTCTATAAAATATAAATACGGTACGGTATGCGTTTGTTACCTACCTACCCAATATTTCCGTGAACAACTACAATCCTATGTGAAATACAATAAAAAAAAACAGGTCCCGTGATAAGTCATTCCTAGTTTGTAAATTAGGAATTTGAGCATTTATCACTTTACCGGACTTCACTGTCTTCAGGGGATACAAGGGGTGTGGTCGTTCCAGGTTCGGATGGCGATTCAATAACGACTGACGGAATTGCTCTTCCTGGTTGAGGAGTTGAAGGTGTCCGGCTAGGTGTAGCCTCTGTTCGCATTTGTCCGAGTTCATGAGTTTCTATAGTCTCTTCACGTCTTCGAATGCTGCCGAGAAACCATTGATACCTCCACGCCGAAAGTCCCAGTATGCATAAGAAGACTATAAAGGCAATTACTCCGAACGTGATGCCTGTGGCTGATGAGTTTGGCACTGTGTATAAACCTGAGGAGATATTGAAAATTATTGACCGCTAGTTTAGGGTCCTACTCGTTATCGTGCGGAGCGAGAGTGCGTGGAACTCTGCCATCTCCTTCTGCGAGCAAGTTATGCTTGCGAAGGAGACGCCGGAGCGGGACCGGGAAAGGTTTAGAACTCTCCCGGCCCGCCAGGCCCGGGAACGGGCCAGGTACCGCAGGCGACTCAGGCGCCGGAGGTCGCAGAATGACCTCCGTCCTCCATAAGCGCAGGCCTGGGGGTGACAAGTGAGGCCATCTGTCACCCTAGCAGAAGCAGGCCGGGGTGGCGGCGAGCGCGTTGCGAAGCGCGCTCGCTTCCACGGAGCAGAGGGAACATGGGGTTCCCACACGGGGGGGGTCGTCTACTCGTCTGTAGATGGCCCGAGGTATGTCGAGGCACCAGGGACTTCCTTTCTAGGGTATACCTGGTTCCCCGGCTATTAGTACCCGAGACGGCGTGTGGTTCGAGTCCGACATGCCACCGCTAGGTGGTATCCGAGGGGATTTCCGCACGAAAAAAAAAAAAAAAAAAGCCCTACTCGTTAAAATGTATTGTAAAAATTAGTTCAATGTACGCATATTCCTAGTATAAAAAGGCTGGTCGGACGCACTACAGCTTATTAGATAAGCGATTAAGTGCGGGTTTCAACCCCACGCACTGCTCTGTCGACGTCGTGATCTCATTCCTAATAAATATGTTATAAAAAGAGGGACAGCATTCATTATCATCATCATCAACAGCCTTAATTAGTCCGCTGCTGGACAAACACCTCTCCTTAGAAAGGAGCTTTGGTATATTAGATACCACCAGACGGGTTGGTATAAGGTTTGTTTTAAGTTTCTTTCCCTTTGCTACTGTCCTGCGTAGCTGAATCCCTTAGTCGGCTCTTACGACACCCACAGAATAAAAAGGGGTGGTGAGACCCTGTATTCTTAATTTGTCATCATTAACTTCAATAAATTTATAATTTAAGTATATTCAAGAAAAGGACAAATTTTAGAAACATGTTAATTGCTTAATGTACGTATTCCTTACCACAGTTAGCAAATAAGGCCATAAGAAATAAATTGAAAAGAACCTTCAACTTTGAAATTAATGAAATCAGTGTACTCGTGGCCGTCTTCCAAACCAGCACCACAGGTCCATGTGCCAAAATCGTCATATTTCACTTTCCTAATGGTCACTGCACAATCTCCACGGTCTAAACTCTTGTTATTTGGAAAATAATACCTTTTTAGAAGAGGGCTGAAAAGACGAAATTCAAATGCTTACCATGTTTTATATTTATATTTCGTACACATTTTTATGCCTAAATGTATAAGAGTGTTATTTTACAACCATTCTTTGAAATAAATAAATTTATCATTATTATTAATAATATTAAAGTTAGACTTCGTACAAAGTTCTGTCTATTGAACATTTAAATTAAAATTCAATATGTGTTAATTTCTTCACTAGGTACTTTGAAAACATTTATTTTCTTCGCTCGATACTGATCGCTTGCCTATTTTGTGCCTCTACCTATGGTGACTAAAACCTTCTGTTGTTCGTAGAATGTGTTTTTTTTTATTAACATGCAAAAACCTTCCCAACGCACTTTACCAATCACCTTTTTGTCTGTGCGTAAATCCCCTCGGATACCACCCACCAGTGGCTATATCGGACTCGAACCGACCGCACATGTCCACACGCTGTCTCGGGTACGAGTATCAGTAGCCGGGCAACTAGGTGCAGGGATCCTAGAAAGGAATTTCCTGGTACCCCAAGCATAACTTGCTCGCAGAAAGACACGGTGGAGTTCCACACACACACACTCTCGCTCCGCACCATGGCCACAATCATGTAACCGAGCGAGAGAACTCCAACTCCGATGGCCGCCACAAGGCCACGTCTTTGTTCCACCCACGCCGAGCATTCTGCCAGGGTAGAACGCGGTGTTCCACGGTCCGGCCATCGCAGTGGTTGCACTACAGAAATCGTAATAATAACACACTAGAAGTCGCATAGACGCTTGAACTTGTCGCCGCAATGATGTGTAGACGAACACCACTTACAGAAATACACACCATTTGTGATTTAGCGGAGGGGAGCGTCGTAAGTAAATTGTTAAAATGGTGAACTGCTGCATAATGGGTCGCGAAAACCCATCAGGGTCGTGTAATTCAACTAAAAAAGGCATACCATTTCATCGGTAAGTTTATTTTTACTAATAAATCATTGTTTTTAATAATTCACATCTCGATTAATACTTTAATAAGATACTGCCTTTGTAAACATTCATTTATTACTTGCCGTTTTGTGCAATTACCATTGCTGCTTTGGTTCTTATTGCACGCGATGTTGACAAACTAGCGAAGCAATGTAATCATTAGATTTCGTTGTTCGTTGCGTATGTTTGTAATACGGCTGCAAGCATTGGTTGCCAGTTAGTGATTCATCACTAACGGTTCACCGTTCCATTCATTTGAATGAAATACAGATTGAAACACAAAGGCGCATAACATATACTATTCACCCACCTAGTGTCAAACTAAGCAGAGCTTATACTATGAAAGCTACACTGACTGATAGCATACTTGTATACATATTTTATTAATTATATTTTATTATTATAATATCATTTATAAGTAGGTATCATTCAAAAAAAAATTAGTATAAATCTATGGTTTTCACTGCTACTTGTAATCCATTTTATTTTAATGTATATAAAAAAACGACACCTTCGAAAAATTTTGTCTATCCCTAGCGTTGTTAACAGGGATTCTCATACATCGAAGGAGATTGTAGTAGTGCCGCATACATTGGAGTAAAATGCAATGTAATTCCTGTAGCTTAAGGTTCATAATAGTTTGTGCCCTATGCATTTCACTGTTGTTTTGCAAGTCTTATACCTATTTGTTTGTATTTTGTGTATGTGTTAAGATGTGGACACATCGGTTTTGGAAGTAATCGGGTGCTAATTCATTTCTAGTGTCTTATTATTACGATTTCTGTGGGTGGCCCTCAGGCGTTGACTCCTTGCTGATCAGACACAAGTGATCTCCGAAACATCAACTTCACGAACCACGTAATTATGACGTTTATAAATAAATATATTTTTTTAATCTAACCAATTACGAACTTACTTCGATTCCGTCACACTAGAATCTATACTAAACGGCAGGGCATTTGGTGGTTCAAACCGACAGTAACTCAAAGGTATGAACCCTTTAGTAGTGGTACAGTACAATGTGTTTGACTTTCCATGCACAGCCGTGATATTTGACTCGACTGCTGCGATATGGCCTACCACTCTGAGCTGAATGACCTTCATCGTTTCCACGCCAACTGATCGGCTTCCCATATGACATCGCCACGTTCCTGTGTCATTCGTCCTTGCTTTTATTTTTATTGAGCATTTCCCATTGTAGGTGGTCGGCCCTGTAAGCCTAAAGACAGCATATAAGTATTTTGGGCGATTCTTTGGACTTATGTTGAGTGTGTTGAACGTAACAGGGGCTGAATGTAACCAGGACCTGCACGCCAGAAGATACATATATTCTGCCATACCCTTCCACCAAACAAAGTAATTTATTTGATCGAAGGCCATACAATTATTTATAAATTAAAAAATTACAATACAGAGGATACTTGCTCATGGACAGAGGATACATTTCGAAATACAGTTCATTAATAATAAGTACAAATAAAATAATCTTCTTCATGATCTACCACTTAGGCCCTTAGCATAACATTTCTGGGACTTTTGGGATCATTAAGGTCAAGTAACTTACTTTGTAGTGTATTTTTTATTAATTTATTTACATTGACTTTAGTATAGAACCTACGTTATGAAATGAAGTAGGAAAAACTTTTATACATAAAAACATTCATGTCTATATTCCAGAAGAAGAAGAAGACAGAAGTGTATTAAACGTGCACATTTTGCCAACTATAATTTTAGTCCCACTTACGTACCTATCTAATAAGGGACAAGCCTTTTGCTTTCATATTCATTCATATACATGAGAATGTGAAAATCACAGTACAATAAAATCAAAGGTACCTCCTGCATTAGGAATATGACCTGTGTCGCGGGGACTTTACAAACATACATATAACGGACACAAAGAACAACAATTTGTGAATCACACAAAGTGTTAGGTATCCACAGTGTGTTATGTGGGGATCAAACTCACAACACTTAGCGTAGTAGAAAGCGGCGTGGCGACCATCCATCCAATCGTACAGACACTTATGATAAAATGACTTTATTTTGTATCCAATACACCACGCCATGTTATTAGAGAAACAACATAAAACAAACACACACACAGACACGTAAAAGTAAGCCTACCTATATTGCAAATATTAAAACCAATTGCGCCATATAAACCTACCTACTTTTAGAGTAATTAGTAAACAGATTAATTAAGTAAACATAATGACAGATAAATAATTCATAAGTACACGTCGATCTCAACAGGTTCAGCCATAACTGTCCTAATATAGATTCAAACAGGTACTATCGTATCTCATATGAGCCGTTTTTTTTAATAATATTTTTACTTCAACAATTTAGCAGTAGATAGAAACTATTAGGTAGGTATGAAGACTTGTGGTACACATTAATACTTACGAATATCGCTTTCCATTGGGATGCACTATTCCACAATATCTCATCGGCATATCCGTTGTGCATTCCATATTAACGTTTTCATTCTCAAGAGCCAGAATAGTTTCCACTCCATTCTGGCTGATCGTTCTAGAAGCTAAGAAAATAATGCTAACAATACCTTCTAGAATAATAACAACATGTTACAGATATCACAATTGGTCTGTTGAATTATTAAATTACACACTGACAGCGCTGGCCTTTGTCACATATGAATCAAATAAAACCATAAAAATACATACTTCAAAAATATTTAATACTAGCTATATACTGCCACGCTTCGCTCACTGAAATGGCATTAATGAGAAATAAAATTGATGAATCCTTGACGCGGGTTGTATATCGCGGCAAAATTTGAGCTCGATCGATGTAAAACTTTTTGAGTTTTTGAAGCGTACGTACAGAGACCAACTTAACATTTTTATATACTTAGATTCTATGTACTTCATACCTTTTGTATTATAGGGATAGTCGTTCATTGTTATTATTGCTAAAAATACACTCAAGAAGTTGTATTTACACATATTACAATCACAGGAGTCTCTGGCATAAACACGACTAATGAAATATGTGGCTACCCACTACAAATGAGCTACCCTCTAGATACTGATATAGTAATTACACGTCAATAGGTCCAGTTTAATGGCTTGCTTGATAACCCAAACACATTTAACATGAGTTATTATTTATTAAACATTTTAAGACACCTATTATTATTTTATTTACGTGAAAATATTATCAATGCAGAGAACTCACTTAAAATAAAAAAAGTTAAGCTTACCAGCTTAACTTTTACTCTGTGAAAAAAGAAGTGAGGCCAATTTAAACTACGCATTGCGTATGTACACGCTAGTCCATTCACAATTACACGCACACACATAATAATATAACGAAACTAGTCAAAGCCTTGACAGTCAAAATGTCAACAATATTTACAAGTAAAAATGCCGAATTGTGTTGTAAAAGGGTGTAAAAATCAAACTACAAAGGATAGATAGTAGGATGGAACCGCATTATAAACATAAGTAAGCGTGGAAGCCAATATTTTCAATAAAATAAAATTATGATGGCAGCACCGGCCCCACGCACACATGTTTATAAAACCGGGGTTACTTCGTTCTTCGCAAAGTTTCATCTTAACTTTTTTATTTGATCTGAGGCAGAGAAATGTTTAGCGATCAATTATGGTGTTAATAGGCGCACACGCACCTACGGTAAGTATGAAAGTGTTAATTCGCAAAAGGATCATTTATATTGTTTTGTGTTTACACTTTGTTTGTGATTATAGTTATTATATTACTACAGAGTTTTATTAGAAACTTACTGATTGGAGAAACACTTATACAGGATGTCCCAGAAGTCGACGTCAAGCCGGCATCGGGTGATAGGTCAAGTCATAATAGTCAACAGAAAAATAAAATGTATTTTAAACATTACAGGCATTTATAAAAAACATCGGAAAAACCTACACCTTGTGATGGTCTTTACTCCTATTACTACAAATTTTTACTTTTTTAAATTTCCTTTTATCAGATTTCGTTCAGCCGTTAAGGTATGATTACAAACATCCATCCGTCAGAACTTTTACATTTATTGTATTAAGGTTGACATGCCGTTTTCCGCAGTTTTACCTGCGTATGATGGTCACTTTGCTCCTTAGAATCGAAACGTGATGTTTTATATGTAATACAAATATGATCATTCAAATCTGTGTGATGTCGAAACTAACAAGCAAAACAATATTATATTTAACTCTCAGGTTTATAATATATGTAAGAGGACTATAATTTACACCCTGAGTCCATTGGGATATGTGCATCTGGATTGAGGGCCCATTTTTTTAATCTTTGCGAAATGAAATAAGAATTTAGGGAAATTAGTAAAAAAAAGTGAATTTCTTGAACGAGAATTAAAACTGTTAGGATTTAATAACTTGTGCCCTCCATCCAGACGCTTGCATAAAGTGGCGAGCGGAAATCTCAGAACATACTATTTAAGGTGATATTTAGATATATATTTTTCTCTTTTTTTTAAGAATTGATTAGTTAAGATTTTCTTGGAGATTTTAAGAAATGCCTAAATATGTAGAATATGACATTACAGATTTAGGGCGTGTTATGTGTAGGTCCCTCAATTCATTAATGGCTTAACTTAGAAATCTGCAAAAACACACAAAAATCGTAATAATAAGACACTAGAAATGAATTACTACTGTGTCAAGAAAGTACCGGGAAAAGATCAATAATACACAATTTTTTTTATTATTCATCCAAATTTCTTTTATCAACTTCAAAGTATACTCCTTCAGAAACGATACACTTACGACATTTTTTAAACGCTGTTTCCGGAATTGAGTTCAGTTCTCGCCGCGAATTCTCCTTTATGTCTTCTACCGATTGAAAACGGGTGCCACGAAGTGGTAATTTGAGTTTAGAAAAAAGAAAGAAGTCGTCTTCAGCCGACTATATCTGGTGAATATGGTGGTTGCTCGAAGGTATTTGTTGAGTGTTTGGTAAAAAAATCGTTCACAATGATGGCCTTGTGCGAAAGCGCATTATCGTGGTGCAAAATCCAATTTTTTTTTTCCACAATTCTGGCCTTTCTCGTCGAATTTGCTCTCCTAAATGCCACATAACGCTCAAATAATATTTGACTTTTGATTGACTTTGGCGTGGTTTTTTCGATTTCGGTTCAGTTGGAAGGCGCTACTCCGAAGCTTGTTGACTAGTTTGCATGTCAAACTCGTAAACCTACGTCTCGTCACTAGTAACAATGCGTTTCATGAATGTTGGATCGGAATTGACTCGTTCTAGCATGTCCTCAGCGACTCTCATAAGATTGAGTTTTTGGAGAAAATTCAGGTCTTTTGGGACTAGCCGAGCGGTAACATGTTTCATACCCAAATGATTAGTTAAAATGCCCATGCCTCAAAAACCATGACCTCGCTTTTCTTGATATTGTACACTAGGCCATGTCTTACGGCGTACTTCTCACATGTGAACAAGCCTTCGCAGATCACGCAGCGCCATATCATCTGCGTAGCTGACATTATTTAGACAGTTAATATCATCAATATGTCATCAAACTTTTGCGATAATAAGCTCACCGATCAGCTCGTTTATGTACAGCAGTGCTATTCTATATATTATAGTTTCTATTTTTGGTTTGTGTATTTTGTTGTTTCCATTATTTTTTTATGTAAGAAATTAATTTATATACTCTAAACTGTATGTACTATACATAAAAACATGTATTTAATTAAGAAAATTATTTCAGTCTGACATTTCTAAGGACTTAGTACTAACTAGAAGTACACACATAATAATATATTTTCCGTAAACTCTGTAATCTAGCTCTTAGACCTAGAAAATTGAGCTCATTATATCTCCTAAACTAAGACCTGACTAAATCCGTGACTCGGCGACAAATTCCGACTAATTAGCGACTATATTTGGGAAATGAAATGATAAAATGATATTTATTTCTGTAAGTAAATCTTTTCAGATATTTTTACAAGTCGGACTTTATAGCTAGAAGGAGCCGGCATTTCCTAAGACTCACTCTGGGAAGAAACGCCGAAACAAACCACAGAGGTGTCTCTTTTTTTTTTAAGTCCGTAAACAAAGTTAAATAAAACTGTGCGAGTACAGTATAGGGTCTGGATAGGCCTTTTGAGGAAAGGACCATAGTTTTGAGTCAGCCTGTCCATACAGACGGCATACAGGCTCCAGCCATCGTGCAGCCTAACCGATATTGGTCAAGATCAACGACCCGAAGCATGACACTACCGCCAGCAGGACATTTGGGTCGGCCGTGGAAACACTCAAAACCACCAGAAAGATAATAAAATATGAATTAACATTACAAGCCTACACTGTACTCACATTTACATACTTACTTACACAAAAAATAAAAAAATACTATACAGTTCAAAGTCAACGAAAAATAAAATACGAAAACAAAATACGAAATACACCAAAAAAAAAAAAAAAACTGTAATAGTGTAGTAAGCCTTTTCACATAGTTTTAGCTTTACTAAAGACTTAAATTTATTAATACTTAGTTCATGGAATTTGCTTGGCACTTTATTGTAAAATCGCACACCCTGACAACAAAAAGACATGCTTACTTTTTGTATTCTAGTGGTTGGTAACACGAGTTTTTCTTTATTTCTAGTGTTAATTTTATGCATGTCGCTAAACTTTGTGAATAAATGATTATTTTTCTTTACATACACTAAATTTTCATATATATATTGAGATGCGACTGTCATGATACCAATTTCATTAAACTTATCCCTCTGTGACTGCCTATAACTGAGATTATAAATTGCACGAATAGCTCTCTTTTGCAACACAAAGATACTTTGAATGTCAGCAGTATTTCCCCGCAACAAAATACCGTATAACATTATACTATGAAAATAGGTAAAATACACCAGTCTAGCTGTTTCTACATCGGTTAATTGACGAATTTTGTAAACCGCGTATGCTGCAGAGCTGAGTCTATTCGACAATCCGTCAATGTGTGGGCCCCATTGCAATTTAGACTCTAGTGTTATACCTAAAAACTTGGTGGTGTCCACAAGATCCAACTCCTTTCCATTTATTAGAACATTGGTCTTTACCTGCGTAACATTAGGTGTAAAAAATCTAATACATTTCGTTTTATTCTCGTTTAAAAGTAAATTATTAACATTAAACCAGTTCACAACCTTAGAGAGAGTGCAATTCACGTCATCAGTTACTGATTGCTGTCGTTTAAGTTTAAATAAAAGTCAGGAAGAAAACAGTCAGGGATTTCTCCCTGACTGTTTTCTTTCTGACTTGACAGATGACAGATCTTCGCTAGGCTTAAAGGGGACAGACGAGTAGACGGGTCACCTGACGGAAAGTGGTCATCGCTACCCATAAACGCCCTAGTTTTTGAGATACAAGCGTGGCTAAGCTGGGGAGAGCGATCCCTGCAGGGCCACCTATAAACGCTTATAACTTTTGAACCAGTGACCAACAAATTCTAATATTCGGCAACAAATTTCGCCTAATTAGCGACAAAATTTATGTCATCAAAATTATAATTCATGATGGTGGCCAGTGGCAGTGACACTACTGAGACCGTTATGGCCGGAAGGTTTGCCCTTAGTCATAGAATTACAAAATTTTCCTTTATTCCTTGAAATAAATTCATGTTTTGCAAATTCCTTAGTTAAGACATTATTTTTGGAGGGACCTAGATATATCTGTAATGTCATATTCTACATATTTGATTTATTAAAATCTCAACTAAATTCTTAAATAAAAATTGTTGACTCAGAGATAGTAGTTACTTTCTGAGATTTAGGCTAAGCCACAATGCAAGCCACAATGCAAGCGTCTGATTTGAGGGCCCAAGTTATTTATTTACTCTCTAACAGTTTTAATTCTCGTTTTAGAAATTCATGGCCCTTTGATTTACCTTGATTTGGATGGACCTTGATTTTTATACACCTAATAGGGACCACAGACCTCAGTATCTGGTATAAATTTTAACTTGCTAGGTCTACCCGTTCCTGAGAAAATCATTGGTGACACACGGACAGACAGACAGACGGACAAGAACGTGATCTTATAAGGGTTCCTTTTTTACCTTTTGAGGTACGGAACCCTAAAAATGGGCCCTCGATCCAGATGCACACCACTGCGATGGCTAATTCAATTTCTATTTTTTCCTTTTAGAGAAAATGGCAGAAATTCAAAAGACAAAGACTTTATTGTTTTTTTATGGTATGTTGGCAAACGAACAGACAGTCACCTGATGATAAGGAACTACAGCTGTCGATCATTGCCGCTCTTTAGTTGAAGAGAAGAGAAGAATTGGGAGGGCGGAGAGGGGTTCTGCCAAGGACAACGTCACTCACTTGATGAAAAGCAAGGAAAGATTTGCTTAACACCGAATTTCTGTGATATCACTGCGAAAGAGCCAGCCCCATTATAATAATAACCTCAGGCATCTCTCACGGCCGTCTGATCCTAACTAGGCAGAGCCTGTACTATGGTAACCAGACTGCTGATAAACATACTTATATATTTCTAAGTACATACATATCATAGATAAACTACACTCAGACACAGAACAAACGATCGTGCTCACTCACAATTATTTGTTCTTGGTGGGTATTGAACCCACGACCTCTAACTTAGCAGTCAGGCTCAATAGACCAACAGTTCCATTAATTATGTCTAAAGGTATGGTATCCCAAGGGCACATAATAAGAACTATCAAATTAAAAGAAAAGGCCTTAATCTTTACGTAGTATAAATTGTAAAGATTAAATCGCGGTACCTGGAGCGAGGTGCGGGCGGGGAGGCCGCATTCCACGCGTTGGTCTAAAACGCTTGGTCGAGGAGTACATTGCAAACGCTGGCTAAACCTTACGAGATCTGGGTTGGGCGGATCGCTAGTTATATAAAATATGTAGTCAGTCATCTTAAATCTCTTATTTGGGCAAATAATGTATTTTTAGACATAAATGAAACTGCTTTTACGGGAACATTTAATTAAACGTATGTACTTTTATTTTCTCAACAATATTTACAAAACGTAAGAAATCATTTCCTCCTATTTCTATTATTTCGACTCTTTGGTTCAGGTTTTTTGTCCACGGTCAGTTCTTGTTGTAGTTTCTTTAACATTTGTGGTGTGATTAGACCCTGTAACAAGTATAATATGGTTTATGTACAATCAATTGTTCTTAGATATCATTTACACACAGTTTCAAGCACTATCTTCATGTTTATGCAATAAAGATATTATTATAAGCGTGCACTTAGTTTTAATAACATTACTTTATAAGAGGTCAGTTTTGAATGATGAAATACATGTACAACGCCGTCTAGGGACTTTATATTATTAGTACAATTATTATAACACAGTCTGCCGCCGCGTCTGCCTTTCTTTTCGCGATATACTTAAAAACTATTGAACGGATTTTCATGTGGATTTTACCAATGTACAGAGTAAGTCATGAAGAAAGTTTAAGTATACTTATTAACGTTTTGTGTAAATTAGTTGAAAAATGACGATAATTAACAGGTAGAAATAATATGCTCTTAGTTGTATATTCGGTGCGTTTAGTTGTATATATCTTCATATATTTTTTATTTATCCAACGTCGTTGATGACTATTACAACCATAAATCACGTCCTACAGAAAACGTATTGAGACCACTAAATACAATTATTTTATAAGTAAGTTGAACTATGACACACTGAAATAAGGTTGTCATTCAAGTATCTTATATGACGGAGGACCGTTGTCTGTGTTGTTTTTTAAAAGAGTGACGTCAACAAAGCTGACATCATTTTTTACATTGTCGTGGTTTTCCTTTGTAAAAGATGTAGTAAATAACAACAGTAAATACATTCAAAGATGTATTCCAACTTCTTACCAACAGTCGCACATAGAGCTGTACGGTAGTAAATAAAGACAACAGTAAATACAATTAAACATGTATATTATTAGTTATTTCTTAACACTTACTATAAAAACTTCAATTATAATCAATTAGAATCTACTGTGTCAGGTGTAACCTAAGTGAGGTAGTTACTAGTTGGTCAGATATATACAATAATAAATAAAATGGTTAATTTTACTGCATTTTTTTTCTTAACAGCCCATATAAAAGAATTGCAGGCTTTTATGTACTTACCCTAGCCACGAGCATTTCGGAGAGCTTCCCCTTGTCGTCGCCTTTATGTCTGTAGTGGGAGCCGCCCCTCAGAGGTCGCCTGCTAGCTATATTTGTGTCCTCATCAGGCTGGTCACGGAATACCTGCTCAGAGTTTCTCAGCAACCTGCCATTTGCAAAGGAGAGTTTTAAATATTTTTTTATTTTTTTATTATGTCAAATAGTCTGCACGAATGGCGTAGTGGTTAAGGCGGTCACCTCGCCGCTACTGCGCTGAGTGTTGTGGGTTCGATCCCCAAATGGGACAACACTTTTGATAGCCAGAAATTGTTGTTTTGAATCTGGGTGTTCTTTGTGTCCGTTTCATGTATGTTTGTAAAGCAACCGCAACACAAAATATTATCATATAACGGGAGTTGTCTTTTAAAAAAGAAATTGACATAAAATAACTATTTGCTTTGTGTACAATAAATAATTCTAATCGGTGGGAGAATTTTGCTTGCGAGATTCAGGATTAGTAGTTATTAACTTGTTCAATTTTTCTAAACCAGATGGCGCTAAGAATATTCACATTTAGCGTACAAAAATAACAAAATAAAAATGTTCACCTAGTTATTTGAAATATTCCTTGCTGTATTATTGCATCAAGTTCCGTTTCCATGTCGCGTACCAACTTGACGTCCGGGAACATATCGGCGAATCGATAGCTGTAAATAAATTTATTTATCGATTGCATTTATTTCAAAACATAGGAAAAGAGGCGGCAGTTTAAATTACATTTAACATATTTTTGCAACTTTTATTAAACGAAAATTGCAAATGAAAACCTTTTTCAAATCTTACCTTAACCATAGATAAAGTTCGAGTACATCGAATACAGATTCAAGATGTACTAAATCCATAATTGTCTTTGGTGAAGGTAAGGGCCAGTCGACACAGTTACACAGCCAGTTTTTCGTTAGTGGCTCGTTCCGACTGTACTGGCGAACCATCTGTCGGTAAACGAAAATATTTAATACGTACAGTATTTGTAAAAAAATATATATTCAGTGCAAGTCAGAGTATTCAGTGTCAATATCTCGATCATTCTAACTGAGGAGATGCCTCAGGTATACAGACCAACTAGTTGTGTGTTAAATCCGAGCTATTTAATCATTTCGAATGAAAGAAAGAATTATGAATGAAAGGTACTTACTATTGAGGATTTTCTTGTATCCTTATATTGCGTATTCGCATAATTTTGCGATGGCCGAATGAACAAATATACATTGATTTTATATTTTACATGGTACTTAGAAGTAGTAAGAAGTGTGCGGGCGAGTACCTTGAGGAATGTAGCGCAGACGAAGGGCAGCTTGTTGTTGATGGGCGCGCAGCAGAACACGTAGCGCGCGCGCAGCGGCAGCGGCACGTGCTGGATCATCTCCGCCAGGAACTTGAACCCCTCCGTGTTGCACATGAAGTACAGCGAGTCGTCCACCGTGCACAGGTGCACGAATATATCCTAACCAAAAATGGTCGATTTACTTCTATTGGTGGCTCATATTTTCGCTGTATTTTATTACCATAATTGAATCGTTATTCTTCCATCTATCCATCCATTCATCCATTTCTACATAGTTATTGCGGGCAGAAAAAATAGTGGTGGAATTTTGAGCGGACAAAATTGAGAGATCATCGTCATATCAACGCGTGAACACTCGCGCGTTGATACGACGAAGAAGGAGGACTATTTTAATAACAGGAAACTACCCTATTGCGAAACACACCATAACATTAAAATAAAACGATTCTTTAACTGGGTGCTTCTAAATTTATTGGGTGTTATCGAAAATTGACAAGTCAACCTCGTTAAAGAATGTCGCAAGGTCATATGGATAACAGATTACGTAAATAAAACTATATTTTGTGTGATGACCATATACGAAGTACGAGCACGACAGCATGTTTCAATGAACACACCAGGAGCAATTATATATTTAAAGATTATCGTACAAATAAACTGACGTGGAACTACCATCTATATTTTTTTTTGTTTTTAGGCTGCAAATTTTAATTCAAAATTCGAGTACATGAAGATGTAATTTACATTAAATGCAATTTTTTTACAAGAAAATTTACCAAAGTCGATCATATAATAAGCGTAAGCATTTTAAGTACCCTTTTTTATGCACGCCAGTTTACTATAAATAGAAAATTAAGCGTAGGACACTTTAAAAGGAACGAAACATACCATTAGACTGCTAAGTGTTGCATGAGGTAGATGATAAGCATACAGCTCCAGTTGCTCAGCGGTGGGATGGAGACCCGCTTGAGTCACTTTGTCCGGCGGCTTGGATAACAATTGCTTGAGAGTCGCCAAGTCTTCTGGTTTATATGTTGTGACGTAACCAGTTTCCCACGCGCTTCCGTAACGACCTGCCCGACCTATAATTCAAAAATAAACTTATTATGTTTTATATCTATATTATAATAATAATAATAAATAACCTCACACATCTTACACACCCATCTGATCCCAGTAACCAGACTGCTAATAAACATATTTATATATTACTATGTAAATACATACATATTACCTACATATAGTTTGCGGCCAGAAACAGAACAAAAAATGATTTATGCTCATCACGTAATTCATTGTCCTTGGTGCAAATCGAACCCACGACCTCTGGCTTAGTAGTCAGGATCACTATCCACTAAACTAACAGGCCAAAATATATATTTAAAATAATTTTAAAATTAATAACTTTAATTAACTAATAATAAGTCAACTCAACTACTTAAAAGAGGAGGTTGCTTAGTATGAAAGATCGCGGCGTCCCCCTCCTGCCCGCGACGTCTGCGGTAGTACCGGCCGGCTTCGCTTGCTGACCGCTCGTTCATGAATGTCACGTACATCAGTTGCAACACAAGATTATTCGCAATATTCTTGTAATTTCATTATCTAACAGTACTACTTTTATCTCTTTACTTTACTAGTAATATAAGAGAAAGAGTGTGTATTAAAACTTTCTATGTATTGGGTGGTTTATTCTACATTTACATAAGACTACAAATACTTATAATACTGTTTCATATAATTTGTTCAACCTTTTATTCAATATTTTAAACGGAATACATACCCGAGATACTGCCATGTAGGTAAAATATAGTAAAGTTAGGCAAGTACTATTTTATGCACCTAACTACCTGCTATTCTTTGATTTGACAAAAGCAAATTTCTGTCTTGTCTAAGGAAATGTTTTTTGTGACAATCCTTGCACATTTTTAGCGATTAGGCGTCGAGAAAATCTTGTAGGTATTTAGTTGTCTGTCAAGGGAGTTGACTAACTATTAGTACTTATTTTCCAATGGTATTATTAAGACTAGCAGAATACCGATTTAATTTGCGGTCAACAACAACAATACGATATAAACACATTACAGTCAACGTTGGATGTTTAATACTTTACTACGAGAATACCTTTTATGACATTTCGAGTAGATCGGAACTGAATTTTGAACGAATTTAGAATTGACCTGCTCAAAAGCTAAGTGTAGAAAGAGGTTAATGCACTGAAAGCATTCTTTAGATTTCATTAAATCTAAAACACGATAAAAATAAGGACATGTAGAATGTTAGATAGTACATCTTTTTAACAATTGTTGTGTAACAAAGTCTCACCAGCAATTTGTAACGCCTGAGATATACTGATAACATCCATTTCTTTATCACCATCTTCATTAACCACTGGCTTTACTAACGAATAGAATATAATTCTTCGTATACTCCTGAAAGGTATTTATTTTCGTGAAATAACATCAAAATAATAATATATATTTTTTATTTAACAATTCCGGCAGCAGGAACATATCCTGTGTCGCAGGGGACTTTGCAAACATACATGAAACGAACACCCAGACTCAGAACAATAATTTATGGATCACGCAAAGTGTGGTCCCGTGTGGGGATCGGACCTACAACATTCAGGCTCACTAGGAAGCGGCGAGGTGACTGCTTTAACTACTACGCCATCTGTGCATAATATTTCGGACATCTGACACACAGCGCCATCTAGCCCAAATTAAGCAGAACTTATACTATGGGCACTAGACAACTGATATAAATACATATATCCTTTTTTTGTTTTGTCAATACATACATATTTAAGGGAAGGTTCGATTTCCGCTCAACTCAAACAGTTGTGTACTTGGACATTTAATGTTTGATTTGGTCTGGATGTTTCTATGTATTTAGAAAAAAAGAAGTATATATGTATTTATATCATTTGTCTGGTACCTATATTACAAGCTGTGCTTAGTTTGGGATTAGATGGCGTTGTGTGAATGTGGTAGAATATTATTAATATATCTATGTATATCTTTAAATAATAATTGCAGTAATAGTTTCAATTGTTTAGGAAATAAAGGTAAACACTTACAGATTAATGCCAAGTCCTATTGCATCTGTGGCCACCATGACTTTGCAAGCACTGTTGGGGTCATTGAACTTATTAGCTTGTGCCAACTTAGTGCCAGGTGGAAGACTACCGTAAATCACTGCTACTTCTCGACCCCTAAAATAAAACGACTTTTCAAAAAGGAATTAAAAAAATGTAGAATTTTCATGCCGGGATTTCGGGATTTTGTATAATCCCAAGACTGTGTTCCCACAGATCTGGTCTTGCAATGTTCAGATGGATAAAATCGTACCCAGATAACCGAGTAAATAAAAATTAAGTTATTGCATGAATACAGTCACACACTGCAAATTCACCTAAATAAAACTTTCATTTTGTATTGGAGATTACCTTGTGTATACTACAAACTCACAAACGTCGTGAGTCTCAGTTACTTATTTGCTATATTAGTTAGTTACTATATTATACTAAATAATTTATTATACTCATGTCATTTATGTTTAAGCACTGAGGGTAGGGTGCCGATTGTATGAGATATGATAATACATCCCCATAACTCACGTGCGAAATTCCGTCATTAAGGTAGCATAATAAACGGCAGGAAAACTCTATAGCTCTCAGCCCTTCGCCAGAATATTGCAGCTAAAATAATCATGAACATTGGCCCTAATGTGTGACCACAATCGGTGCGGTATTGATGCAACTAAAATATAACTTACCTTACAAATATAATCACAAATCACTTAATATTTGAAATGCCAACCGATTGCCTCCCATTTACTATATCTTAGATAATACAGTTCCAGAAAAAATTACCATCCAGCATAATAAAAAATTATTTTGATTAACACTTTTTATGGAGGCTATACGTTATATCTTGCCCAAAATACTTTATATTAATTGGATACCTGCCTCACATGGGACTGACCTCTGTTCTATGGCTCGACTTACACTGTATATGTCGTTTTTATTGAAACACACGATACAGTCGCCTTCCTTTACATTATCCAGAGATCCTAACGCTGAATGCTCAACTTTCAGTTCTGTTAACCTTTTGTATGTACGGACCTGTAAGTAACACAATCTATGTCATACCAGTTTGCACTCATTTTTCAACTTGACAGATGAGCGAAATGTTCTGTTAACAGTGTATTAACGAAGAACTAGTAGTAGTTGTAGGTGGTATAACACTATTGCATTGGGCTAAGCCTGTAAAAATAGTTGTTTTTAAAGAAAATAAATAAATAAATAAATAAATAACTTCATATTCCCATTTTGCACAGCATTAATTTTTTTCGTATTTAAACATAAATTGGACTGTGTTAAGCAGAAAACATTAAATCCAAAACTGGTTAAAATAACAATAAAATTATTGTTAATAAAATTGTTTTTGTGATAAGAATTTCTAAGCATTACAATAAGGGTTTTTTTTTAATATTATAAACTAACCCTAATGCCCTAACAGCATATACAATTAAGGCTTAGCACTACTATCATATAATCCTTTGATATTTTTTTACCTCTAGCTCTTCACCAGTAGTATTGCATATTTCTTCGATGAGTTCTATAGATCCAGCTTCACCACACAAATGGAGCTCTTCAGCTTGTAATCCTGTAATTTCAACAATCAATTTTGTAACTTAACGAAGCATTAATAAAGTTCAATTTTATCTTGATGTAAATTGTTACCTAGAATAGCTCTCGTCCACGCCCACCCTCTGCCTCTGTCACCAATCATTTGAATTTCATCTATTATTGCAACTTCATCTAGTAAAAAAATACAAATTTATTTTGCTATCCATTTTGTTATGATATGTAAATGACGATATGATGGATTAACGAACAGATGGGTCACCTAATAGAAAGTGGAAGTGAGTAAAATATACAATATATCATTCACTCCTATAAAATGTATCACTCACTCAAACTAGCTCCGAATGTATCGGTACCTATCTTTTCAGCTCAGTGATACATTTTGCGCATTACTAGTCACAAGCGCGTTGTGAGGCTTTGTAAGTAGGAAACGAACTGATACTTTTCTTGAAAAGCTCGTATCAGTTCGGAAATACCTCAGGCGCCAATTAGTGATACGCCGATCTAATCCGATCTTTTCGAAGATCGGATCATGGGCATCGGATCGTAACCATGCGATCGGATCGCGGATCGTTTCGAATCTATAAAATATCGGATCGCGGTCCAAACATTGTGGTTTGCACACAATGTCATCTAGATATGTTAATATTTGGGCAGACTTTAGTTTACATTATTATTGGCGTATGTTATGTAGGTGACGGCGGGTAGAAAGATGACAAGAAATAAACAATAAGTTTGTTTTTATTATTTCTAAGAAATAACGTAGGTAGGTATTATGCGAAATTGCGAATATCTATGACTACGAATATTTTATTACATCATTTATTGTTTCATTGTGTTGCTTTAAATAACAAGTCTAATTCTTAAAATGCACCGCTTATAAAATCTAGTGCATGGTCTAATTTTATAAAAAAACCTGATATAGCGAAATGTAAACCATGTTTAATTGTCGTGAAAACAAGTGGAAATACAACAAACCCAAAGACACAAAAAGACATCACCCGGTCCTTTATCCACCAAGTGTAAATACGACAGTAATTAATGTGATGGGATCAAAGCTGCCCCAGATTGACAACACATTCTCAGACATTAAGTTAAATACCCAATCCTTTTTTGTTCGGAATAAATGTCACTATATTAATTATATTTTGCATCATCATCGTCATCATCATCATCAGTTAAATAATACAAACTGTAAATGATTTTAAATCGACTTATTACATTTGGATTTCAAGGATTGATATTAAAACTAATCCCTGTAACCCAGACAGGCTGTAAATGGAGTTATGTTATTATTAACACCTACATACATTTTTTGTATTAAACAGTATAAAATATAATTTTTCATTTCATCACACCCATGTAGTAGTGACTTACACGCATGATTTAATGATGTCATTTCTACAGTACAAGCCACATGATTTGATGGGGTCATTTCTATTTCGTTGCTTATAAAAGGTTCTGTTTCTTGCGTTTCAGTTACTTGTTCATTCAATAATACATTGTATAATGAAGCATGTCTTCTTTCTTCACCTGTTATTAAGTCACATGGTGTACCCTGTAAAGTAGTTATAAGACAGCTGATCAAACTCAGGTAGGTCAGGTACTTGATAACTGGGAACCATAGTGAAATGTAAAAAAATTAAGATACAGAGTTAAACTATTAGAATATACTTACACGTTTATTAGCCTTATGGTAAATTTCAGTTGCCAACAACTTCAGAGGGCCACAGTAGACACCAGATTTGGCTTCTAAGAACCTTTCCATAGCATGGTAAGTCTTTCCGGAGTTTGTTGGACCAGCATGGAAGATTATTTTCCGTGTTTTACTTCTTGCCTCTGGGTACCTAAATTCAATAAAATTATAATTATGAAAACATATTTCTAAGAGTTATAGAAATAGATAGATGAAATCGATAATAGTATCTACTTTCAGACCCAATTCTGTGACCTTCCACTCTCTCAACCGCTGAAGATCTGACACATTTGCACATCTTGTACCAACAGCATTACTACAAACCCCTTTACTACAAAATATTATTACTACAGATTCAACACCATCCTTTAATAGTCAACTTCTATATATAGGTATCTCCTTAGGAAGGAGGTAAACTAACTACAAATTAAATACTGAAAATCTACATGATTCTAAGCATAGTGCAAACAGAGATTAACAGTTACGGTGCTGATGAATTATACCACACAACATGTAAATAAAAAATAACTTTCAGAATAAATTAATAGTGTTTAATATTCAGAGCTTGCTTCTAAACATTCTTCAAATGGTTGTAAATATGTGCATTCCTATGAGTGAAAGCACTGTTGACATTGTCAATGACTACAAATTTTTGTTATTTGTTCCTACTTTAAGGAGTAATTCTTAGGAAAGTTAGCTATGAGTAAGTGGCTTTCTTGTATAAGTATAATTTTGTTTAAAAGACCCCTTGACAAGTCATCATCAACAGCCTCTAATAGTCCACTGCTGGACATAGGCCTCTCCTTAGAAAGGAGGTTTTGGGCTACTATACTCCTTTGTTTTCCTTCTAATGTGGTCATATAAGTAGTTTGCTCCCTTAGTCCGCTATTACGTGACCCATGGGATGAATAGGGGTGGTGACACTCTGTATTCTAAATCCATCACCACACTTGAGAAGTGATGAGTGTTTATTATCCAGTAAATACTTCTTTTAATTAAAAGTATTTCTCCTAACAAAGTGAAAGTTCATTATCAATTGGATTGATTCCAACTAAATTAAAGTAATAAACATAAAATCTGAAAAATACATTAGTGCTGTGCTTTTTGTACTAACCAATTGGCAGGTGTCCTTAAGTCTGATATTTGTTTTAAGTCCTCTAGGCAGTCTAAATGAGGAAATGCCTGTCTTGCATGTCTTAAAAAATATGGAAATAAATCGTCAACATGTCCAGCACCTGAAATCAAGAACAAATTATTCTTTTAAATTGGCTTGATTTATCAACTGAGGAGTCAATAGTCTCCACAGTTGATGAAAGCAGCGATGCCTTTTATCATTGAATGTGGAAACATGACTATTGAACTTAAGCTACAAAAAATCTATTCTATTCTATTTTTTTCTATGGCAAGCGATGCCAATGACGACAATTCTGCCAATGTCAGTCGTAAGCTGAAGTGTGTGCAATAAGAGAAAAATCGTCGTTGCAAATCTTGTTATGGAGTTAGAACACTGAAACAAGTATTATGAACAATACAACACAATTCTAGTTACAGATACAAATTGTACATATTTAAAACAGTAATAATAATAACGGAAAAAGAAATGGACGAACAACATAACGCTTAAAAGCAGTGGTCAGGAAGAATGGGTTAGGAGGGAGGCAAAGTTTATTGGAAGAGGGATGTTCAATTTTATTAATTTACTATACAGACTGGGGAATGAGTTATTAAGGGGGCAACAAAAAAATGTATGTTCTAGGGTACCCTCGTCGAGGCCACATTCACATAAAGAGGAGTCTTGTACACAAATTTATTGTAAAAATACTGAAGAGCAACAATTACAGTTTTTGCAGTTTTTTTGTGTTGGTAGAACAGTTTGGAGTAATATTTGGTTGTACTGCATAATAGTATTTGCCTTTCTTCTTGCTGGAGTTATTCCACTGGGATTGCCATGAAGACAACAGTATCTTTTTGGGTATGGGCTATAAGTCATATCCTTGATTATAGTAAGTAGTGCTTAAGGTTTACAGTCACAGGTTTGCAGGGTGCTAAGATGGCACTTTTAGCCAGCATATCCACCAACTCATTGCCCCTGATGTATAATAATCACAAAAACACTTAATATTTGTAAACTTTCAAGGCACATGTGCTATCCATACACCAACAAAAATCAAACTGGCCTTCAGGAGTGCATTGTTAAAATGTTTTTTTTTTTTAATTTAACTTTAATAAACATCACATTTGACAAATGCATTTGCAAACAAATAAACACTACAAGACAATATACCTATACTATCAGTAGCTGCAGCCAGTTTATAAATAAAATATCTACGTTATCAAAACTGAGTCTCGAGCCAAATACGAAGAAGTAATGAACGCGGAAACAACTTCTTACCTTGTAATATATCACTAATTGTTATGTGCAGATCTGGAGGTAGATCGTGTTCTAAACAATGTCTTCTGAATGATAAAAACGCTTGATGCAATAATTGATCGTCTAAACCATTTTCGGCAGCCAGCCCTCGCACCTCAGGTTTTTGATAGAATTTGTTTAGAATTTTAAGTAGATCTTGTTTCTTCAGACGTCCCGTAAATTCTTCTCCAATGTTTATGTCATCTGGATTCGGTTTCACAGGTACAGGAACAAATAGTGCCAAAGGATGACCGCGGTCGTGTTTCTTGGTCCTCACGAAAATATAACCTAAACGGCCTATTTTGTCTCTATGTGTACAAATTACGTTGCTGGTAAGAAAAGGATAAACATTTTGTATTTTATTACAACGATAAATGGCTAATATTTTTGTGAATCCTTTATACATATTAATTAATTAAACAAAATAAATTTACTAAAATTTTTCGATAATTATCCTCAGCTGTCATTCCCGGAGTTGTTAGCAGTGACAGCTACGGTAGTATTACCATTATTACTAAATCCTGATATTATTTCCCCTTAAAGTTGAATAAAGTTCAGAAATCTCTTAGAGCCGTCATTCACTCCAACACGTCTTTTGCCGTTTTCGACATAGAGATCATACAGATAAAGGAAAGAAGCGAGCCATGATCTGAGGACGTTGGTAGGAAAAGAAAAAAGGCTGCGATTTACATGCGTCTCTCTTGGACCTCTTCACTGATTTGATGGCTCGATGTAGACGAGGGGAGAGAGGAAAGAGAGCAAGGAGCAGACATCAAATGAGCAGTAGAGATCCAAAATATAACCAATGCAGCTGTGTTTATTATGTAGTAGTTAGTAACAGTTTCTAAAAGCGATCCGCCCCGGCTTCGCACGTGTGCAATGTAGATACTACTAATGTGGTGTCAGTGTGAACTAATTAATTATATTATGATATTATTATGATAGCATTATGCTACAGGACATCTATATGTGCAATATTTATAGGCCTGATCCGATCATACCAGCCGCTGTTACCAGGGATGGACTTACGGGTCGACGACCGTTGGGCCCCGCATTTTAAACCTCTAATATCTCCTTAAATATTAATTTAAATTTAATTTAAATTAAGAGCAATTTTAATGTACATAAAATGCACAACGTATCTAACGTATTTATTGGGAAGGTAGGTAAGGAATAATAATGTATTGCTTAAAATAGCTTCGTAAATAATCCATTATTGTTAGGTTATGTTATATATTTGGTTATCTTTAGGAGATAGATATATACCATCCCGGCCTTTTTTGCAGATCTTTTTAAGATATACAATTCTATAGTACATTATTTTAGTTTACCTCGTTAGGTTTGACAAATCTTTGAAATTCTCGGATTGCCTCTATTTAAATATGCATGTATTATACATATGAACCTTCCGCTTGAATCGCTCTCTCTATTTGTGAAAACCGTATTAAAATCCGTTGCTTAGTTTAAAAGATCTAAGAGTACAAAAAAGCTATTTTTTTATACTATGTAAAGATTTAAGTTCATCATTTCATAAATCAGTAACAAGTACAAACGAGGTACAAGATCTAAGTATTTATACTATTTCGAACATAAATTGTGAATATATAAAAAAACTACATTATGTAAAATATGTTAAATGTATGGTTATATATGTATGGTATATATATGGGTGTATGTATATATATGGTTGATATGCTATGAATAATTTGATTTAGAAAATATAACTGGATCCTTTTAACACTCCCAGAAATTAGTACAACAATAAAAATTTCACATTTTGTCCCAAGAACAAGAACTGCCACAAAAACATCCCAAAACAAATTGAGCATCCCACACATGCTATACAGACACCATTCACCACGTTCACTCACACACACTACTCCACATACAAACTACATAATTGCTATCTGTTTAGTTATATTTGAGATTCACTGTATTAGGTATATTCATACAGAATGTTTACTCTTGCTTTACCTTTAATTATCGGCATTAATTAAAATCGGACGTTATTAAAGTCTTAGTAATGCTCTAAGACTTATTAACGTTCGACTTTTTCCGTTCCGTTCCAAACGGAGTGGACGCCGCTGCATGGGCGTATCCACAGTTGGGCAAGGTGGGCGTTTGCTCACCCTCCACCCTGACTTACACCGGTGACGAAAAATTGAAAACATGTACAAGTACAGGTTTCAATGCAACACCGAAATTAGAATAATATTATTATGAAGACAAGACTTTGGTGTTCTGTATGGAAGAAGATTGAGCTAAAAATTGAGCAAAGCAAATCCTGATCAATCTTGAAGTAAGTCATGGTAAGACTTCGGCCAGCATCAGTTTGAACTATTTGCAACTGGGTGAGTTATTCTACCTCCAGTAGCGTGCTTTAAAAGTACGTTGTCTAGCCCTGGAGCGAAGTTAGTCAAAAGCAGTGACAGAAGAATGATTGGGTCGGCTGCCGAAATTGCCAAAGCTCTCCCGGGAGTCTATTCCAAAGATGAAGCTAGTGTATATGTTTTTTAGGCTATAATCTATTTCTGTGCTAAATTTCATCCAGATCCGTACTGGTATATCAATCGCCTGCTTTTGTGCTATTGAAGAAAACAGGAGGGTACAAAATGCTGGGCAGGTGCTGGTGTGTTTAAGAACTCAAGCCATATGGTTACCGCAAGATTTCACCCAGACGGCTCTAAATATAACTTCTTTAGTAAATCTAAAAATAAACAGATTTTAAATAATTAATATAATACTGAAAAATCGATGTTGTGATTGTGCTTTCAACACCCTAATCATGTTGAAGTGTGACCATCTTCTTAAGAAACAAATTCTCTCATTTTCTAATGTGATATAAATAACGAAAGTAATTTCTTTTTTGCAAATAAATTACACTATTCTTATATTATTTCATTTTATTATCTAATTTTACTTCATTGTTTATTCTTAATTTGTTATAGAGAAAACATTGGAAAGAATAAAAATATTTAAATATGTTATTCTGTACCTATCAATAAATATCTCATATGATAACATATAAGATATGTATTAACAAAGTGAATTGTAAAATAGATTTAAATTTAATTACAAAGCACACAATTTGAAATATTTTCCCAGCATAAATCATTGGTGACAAAGATGGCAACACTTGTTAATGGGTGTATATTATTGTTAAATTGTTAATTTAATACATTATTTAATAATATTCGAAATATTATTCCATGTTTATTTGATTTATCTGATCGCTTTTTACACCGAAATGCACTACAACACGGCATTTTTATTGGAGTATCAAGTAACGTTATTACAGATTACTTCTGACGAATGACGCGAAACGCGCTGCAATCAGTTTTGTGAAACGTCGGAATAATAAAATTAATATTCATAGACGTTGGGGTGGAATAAAATCACAAGCACTTGTGATAAATCATACGAATTATAAACTATATTATTACACCTGTGACTGATAAAACCATTGCTACTTAATTATCATTATTACGCCATCCCAATTAAAAATGTTTTATACTACCATATAAAATTACTTACGAGTACATATATTCCTAAAATGCTTTAAAACCAGATCATAAACTTCTCGTACATTTTTTCTGACTCGTAGGAAAGTCGAAATCACGAGTGAAATAAATTGTCATCGCTAGAAAGTATAATTCCTATCGGTGACAAATTGATCATTGTTTTATTCTTATCTTTAACTGATGTCCTTCCTGATATAGTCTTTGTAGTATTTTTTTTTTGTAAGGAGAGTACAATTTCGTATTTTTTTTATGTATTTGAATTATGTACGATGCCATGTTGCCGCTAGAAGGCATGACACATTTTAACCTTTTACGAAAAAAGTCACAAAGTCATGAATAAACTGTGATAACACTTTAACAGCAATAAATAATAATTAAAAAGCCAAAATAATTTAAAGTTACTCCTGCCATTGAAAGAAAATAGTTGAATATCTATCTGTTTTCAACAGACAGATTTTTCTTGCACTGGTAATGCTACAATCTGTCTACTCTATTTTTTACTTGCATTTATGTTACCACGATAAAAAATCACGAAAAAGACAGTATAGTGACGTGACGTGAGCAGTATCGCCCGCTTAGTGGATTTTCCACTAAAACTGGTGGTTTCGACCCCCCATTTAGTGTCGAAACTTTGCTTTAAGTGGCTAGTGGATTTTTGTGTGGTTTTGTAGTAATAGTAAGATTGTAGAGACTTAGAAAATGCTGTTGAAAAGTTAACTTTGAGAATTGTTTGTGACGCAAACCTCAAGAATGTTTGTTAGGAAAGCAGAGGCGGATTAAGTATCAAGAGCGCCATAAGCAAGCATCTTACCGGCACCCACCGCATCTCTCTATCTCCCATACTTTGTAAATTTTTGTTACTAGTTGATGTTACTAAATGTGTGATGGTGATAACTCCTAGTTAGCATTTTATTATATAAGAGGATGCTATCATTTCTTAACTGCACCTTTTTTTTACTTTTTAAGTGTGTAACCCCTCCATGGGCTGTCACCCCACCGGGGTAAGCGGTGGGTCGGTGTATCTGAATCGAACCGACTAAAACTACACGGTGTGTAAACTGAGAATGAAATACCTGGCCTGGCGGACCGAGAGAGTTCTAAGCCTCTACAGAAACAACTCCGCCCTTTCCTTCTCAAGCATAATTTGCTCCCAGAAGGAGGTGGCGAAATTCCACGCGCTTTCGCCCCTTACCATGGCGGCAAACATGTCACGAGGCCATGCCTCTGCTCCACCTACGCCGGGCAACTAGAAAAAATTTATGGTTGACAAAATTCAATCTGGGAAGTCTAGCCATAAAATTCAGGGTCCGACTCTATATTTAATGATCCGAATTTAATGATCCGGTTGAGTAGCAGAAGAGAAATTAAGATTGATATCATTTAAACCAATGAAACTCGGTCCGTTGTTGTCTACCAATACCCAACGTGTTACTTCCACATAATAGAGATATTACTCTTCAAAGATGCCCAGGGGCCAAAGGACTTCGACATCTGAAGAATTAGCGACCTTTGGTATTACTCTCTTAATACTGCTTCATTTCAATGCCATTGTTAAGTTGAGAAACTATAGGTATTAAACAGAGAAATATAATATAGTTAAATCTTTTAACTGTTATGTTGAGAATACGCTGTGGTTTGAAGTTTGAAAGAAAGTTTGGTTTGAAAGAGAATGCTGCAACAAATGTGAAATACAAATAAACATTGAAAAACAAATCGGTACCAAAGAACCGTGTTAATTTGTAACCGACGATGATCTTGCTGACAAAAGCGATTAGTATCAGTAGTTCATTTTGATAAAGGAAGCTTATGGTTTTCTTGCCTTGTTACAAAAAAAATGTTTAGTATAAAATTTCGTGCCTATTAGAGTAGGGTCGTTTTGCGTAGGTGGATTTCTGGAGGTTTTAGATTTTAAATCTGGTGGAGAGTTCATTTAAATGTTGGCAACACTAGACTTGAGTGCAGGTCGGACACGACGACGTCTCGATTGTAATAATTTTCGGCTGTAACAATTGTCCTGTGCTTTGATCACATTTCACATGATAGAATACACAAAATATACGGTAATAGGCCACTACATTCCTGGGATCGTGACTTAATATTATAGCATACTATCACAATGGGAAAGGCTAAAAAGGGGAAGAAGAACCTGACTGCAGACGATGGGTAAGATTTGTCAATGGCATATGTTTTTGTTACGATTTGTTAATTATATACATTGAAGCTAATTTTATACAATTCGTTGCAGTGACAGTGATGTAGAAACCACTAACGTTGATAACATTAAACCGGCGCAGAAGGGGAAGAAGTAAGTAATTTTAGGTTAACCAGTCACAAATTTTAATAGAGCTGGGTGTAGTTCATTGTTCATTATATATATAATAATTATTTCGTAGAATAACAGGTATAAAGTGTATTTAGATACCATTTAGTGTACGCTCAATTTGCTAGCATTATTTAACCATTAAAAAACTGGTTAATTTTTCATTTTTGTTAGTAAATGATTTTGTAAAATTAAGTTTCATTAATCTTTTAGATTCTAAGCTAAGTTTTCAATTTAATTTAGTTCATTATTAGTTTATCTGTAAAAGTTGCATATTAGTTTTATTGTTTCTTAGAAAAATTGCTCCACAAACCTGTAGAAACATAGAAACATTTATAAATCAAAAGTGTTATTACTGCTTTGATCATATTTGACATGTAAAGTTTACAGCATAACACTTAGAAACTATAGGATTGTGTAATTTTGATTATGAATACCTACAGAACATGTTTAACATGTAATAATAATTTCATATACCTTACACACGGCAGTCTGATCCCAAAATAAGCAGAGCCAGTGTTATGGTGACAGGACTGCTGATAAACATATTTAAAAATATTTCTCCATATAGACAAATTACACTCAGACATAAAACAAATGATTGTGCTCATCACACAAATAATTTGTCCTGTTTGGGAAACAAACCTATGACCTACAGCTCAACAGTCAGCATTACTAACACTTACTACCAGTTAGCAAGACAATATGGTAGTATTATACTTGTTATCTGGTAGTAGTATACATGCTAAGATCCACTATTTATAAGCCCATAGTACCACATAGGGCCACATTAAGCGGATGTAAATTTTAAATGAATTATGCAAGCTTTTATTAACCTTAAATGTAAGCATAGTGCAAAGCATGACTGCACAGATGGCATAGTGGTTTAAGCGGACGCAACGCCGCTTTATACTACGCCGAGTGTTGTGGGTTCAAACCCCACATGGGACGACATTTGTGTGATCCACAAGTTGTTGTTTTGAGTCTGGGTGTTTTTTGTGTCCGTTTCATGTATGTTTGTAAAGTCCCCTGCGACACAGGATATTTTCTCAAAAATTATGAAAAAGTACTTGTTTTCATAAATAAACAAACCAAATTTTCGTTATGATGAGTCATCCTCTGCAGGGCAAGTCTTCAGAGAGATAAACAGCACTATTGCACCCTATTTTGCAACCAAAAAATATATCATTATACATTGAATGGTGACAAGCTATCTATAAAATTATCTAAAAAATAATTGTTATGTATGTGTCACACCATTACTTGCATGCTTGCTCCATCCATTGGGCTGATTTCTTGTTGTTGTGATGGTTTTAATGACATTTTAATTTATGGAAAAATCTTTATGATGCATTTTGACATTGCTTTTATAGGGCCCAGCTTGAAAGCCCTGTGGACACATGTTGGTGTGTGTCTGTTTGTGTGATTAGACCAAGTAGCCTAGCAATCAAGGTCTAGTTATGTGTTTATTTAAAAAAAAAAGAATTGCTTTTACCATATATGTATATAACTATGATAACAGAAATGGTTTAGGCAATCAATTGCTTATATACATAAGACAGACACGGCTTGTATCTGTATTGTATTAATATTTGGCACATGATCTCTTTTCTATGAATTATTAAAGAATTTTGGAGTTAAGCAGTGTCTATTCATTATAAAGGCTGTATTAATGTTATTTGGACTCCTCCCAGTTGGTGAGAATTTGGTTCTACTATCAGTCTCTCTGACATCGGACTAACGCTATAGTGTGTATACTAAATATAGTTTTTATGCATAGCCATTAATGGATGCTTCCTACTTTTGATGTCTCATTTGACCATGGGTAATCTGGATAACAGGATTTTGTCTAAACTATATTTTTTTTTTAGAATATCAGTTGACTCAGACAGTGAAGAAGAGAAGCCTAAGCCTAAGGCAAAACACAAGAAGTCTGTTGATGAAGAGCTCAAAGAAGTCACAAAGAATATAAAAAATGTTTCTGTCTCAAATAAATCAAAAAAGAAAAAAGATGTTAACAGTGATGATGGTATGCAGACTTTAATTAATTGTCTCTGATGTTTGTAACTAAGAACTTCTTGAAAATAAGTAATTGAAAAGAAGTTACAAACATATTGCCGATTGTAACATTCATATTGATTTTGATGTCATTTTCAATTTGACCTATTTATTTTACTGTAAACATAATTGTTGTTTAGTATTTTTTATTAAAACATTAATTCTTTAAGACTTGTTATTAACTGAAATAATGTAAATAAAATTGAATGCTCTTACGTAAAATAAGTTTTATCATATTATATAAATATATATATTATTTTTCAGATGAATCAGAAGAGGAGGAAAAGCCAAAAAAGAATAAAAAGAAAGAAGAGAAAAAGAGTGCTTTTTCACTTTTAGAAATAGAAGATGCCGATATTTCTCCACCAGAAGCCTCACCTTCATCAGAGGATGAGAGACCCATACAAAAGCAGCAAATGAAACCTGTTCAGGAAAAAAAAGAGCCTGCTGGAAAGAAAGGAAAGAAATCAAAGAGAAAGAAGGATGACAGTGATGATGATTTAGAAAAAGTATTAGCAGAGTTAGAAATGGAGTATGCTGGAGTAAAAAAAGAAGCTACTCCAGCTCCTGATCCTGAAAAATCTGAGGTAGCTGTAGAAGAAAAGACGAAAACTAAGAAGAAAGGCAAGAAGGAAGAAGCAAAAGTAGAGCCTGAAGAGCAAGAAGATAGAGAAGGTAGTGATAATGAAAATGATATTATTATAAAAACTGCAGCCCAAAAAAAGAAAGAGAAAAAAGAAAGGGAGAAATTAAAAAAGCTCGAATCTAAGAAAAAAGAGAAAGAGCAAGAGGCTAAAAAAGAGTTAACTGATGACAAAGCAAAAGCTCCTGAGAAGGTAGAAAGCAAACCTGAGGAGATACCTGAAGATGTTAAGGCTCCATCTGAAGAAAAGGAAGCGGAAGGAGATACTCCTGCAGCGGAAGGTAAAAAAAAGAAAAAAAAGGGCGAAAAGGCTGAAAAAGATGATAAAGGTAAAAAAGGCCCTACTAAAAAGACAATTGCTGCTATGCAAGAAGCCTTGAAAAAAGTCCAGGAAGAAGAAGAGCGATTGAGAAAAGAAGAGGAAGAAAGGATAAGACAAGAAGAGGAGAGGGAACGTCAACGATTAGAAGCAATTCGATTAGAGAAAGAAAGAAAAGAAAGGAAAAAGCAGAAAGAAAAGGAGAGAAAAGAAAGACTTAAAGCTGAGGGCAAATTGTTGACACCTAAGCAAAAGGCTGAAAAAGCGAGAGCTCAAGCCTTGTTAGAATCCTTGAAGGCTCAAGGTATAGAAATTGGGTCAGCAGAGAAGAAACCTGCAAGGCCTGGAACTAGAGTAAAGCCTGGTAGACTAAAATCTCAACTGTCACAAGATACACCTTCAACTCCATCTGAAGAAAAAAAAGAGTTGGAGATTGGAGAGAAAAAGGTAGGTAATTTATTGTACTAAATTCTACTAAAGGACATCTTTCAAGCTTTGAACATTTTGAACACATACAATACTGGAGTTTTGTAGAAAATATGTTTCTAAATTTAATAATAAAGAAAATAAGTTTTTAAAACAGCTAACGTCTAAGTTTAACCCTAAAGCTAGGACATGTGATTGAAAATATAAAAATAATTTTGGTTACTTAAAATATGTTTAAGTAATAATTAATAATGTAGAACTCGAAGACATTTAACTGACATTTAACACTCTTTATCCTGAACTTTTCTTTACATTTACATTAAAATAACTTATTGTTCGTCAATTCATCAGGATGTGGAGCCTAAACCTAGCGAAAAGAAGGAATCCGATACTGAGTCCGTAAAAGACGCTTGGGACGCCGAGTCTTCAGAGGAAGAGACTGAACCGCCACCGAAAGAAGAACAATCGAAAACGGAGAAAGTTCCTACTCCTGTAGTGGAGAAAGCCAAGGAGGTAATTTAATATATATTCTAATGATTTATTTATTATAAAACTATTTTATGATTGTATGACTTCTTAAAATACTGTAAAAATATTTTAAGTATTAAAAACACAACAATAAATTTCATTAAATCCAGTGTCCATAAACTTGGACTAAATTACTACCTTATGCGTAAAAATTTAAAATTGCGTAAATGAATTTCAATAATTTAAATTTAACCACAGAAAGGTGCAGAAGAAGAAGAGAGTTCATCCGAAGAGGATGAGAGTTCTGAGGAAGACAGCAGTTCTGAAGAGGAGTCTGATGAGGAAATGACTGATGCACAGAAAAAGAGAGAAGCTGTTATCAAGAGATTAGAGGTAAAGAAATACCCTTTATCATCCCTGTGTGGACCTTTAACACTCTGAATGAAAAAACCTTTTTATATCCTTCCTTAAAAAACCTAAATAATTCAGTGTCATTGTTATCAGATTAAGATCAGATGATGAGATCCCGGCGAAATTATAAAATCTGTTCAAACATCATAGACAAACCTATTGCGATTTTAGGATTTTTTAAACTGAGTACTTAATTTGCAGTCGACATGCACTATTTGGTGACGCTTCACCAAAAATAATTGATAATTGACACTGGAAATACCACTTAATAATAAGTATTTCACTGGGGTTCTCGAAGTAATGCGATATAGTGAAGTAATGGTAAAGTGCCAGGACACACATTGCCTGACTTTATACAAACGAGGAAGTTTTCAATTTGACTTATTTTGTATTTCTATTATGCTGAAACTGATGACAATTCTTTCAGAATCGAATTGTTTTTAGTCAAGGTTTATCTCAATTTTATTTTCTATGACTTTCTATTAAAGACGGTTATTTCTATGGAGATAATTGTTATTCCTTATTAACAGAAACGCAAGCAGGAAAATGAGGCTAACAAAACCAATAACCCACTTCGTGCTGCTGTGGTGTGCGTTCTCGGGCACGTCGACACTGGCAAGACCAAAATCTTAGATAAACTGCGTCGTACCAACGTCCAAGATGGTGAGGCTGGTGGTATAACGCAGCAGATCGGCGCGACCAATGTTCCTATCGAGAATATCAAGGAACAGACTAAACATGTTAAAGGGGTAAGTATATTGATATAAAACGATACAATAACTATTTTTGTTTAAAAATAAACTCTAAGTGCAATATGATTATTCGATCAAACTGGATCACTCGCTCGCTCGATCGACTACATACTAAAGGTCTATGCTTTTTCTTATAGGTCAGCGAAATATCTTTCAAGTTGCCTGGCTTGTTAATTATCGACACTCCTGGGCACGAGTCGTTCAGTAACTTGAGGAATAGAGGATCCTCACTCTGCGATATTGCCATTTTGGTAAGTTAATTCATTATTTTGTTAGGTCACCAATATCTATCATACTAAACTAGTCATTTAAAGCATGTAACGTTTCATTATCATTTATAGTAACTGTAATAACTCTGTATGGTACTAAACTGTCGAGTCAAAACAATTCGTTTTTCAACGTCGTACGTTTTTTAGAAAGTTAATATTTACTTTTAATAATTAGTTTCACAACTATCACAAAAAGATTTCTGACAAAACTTGAAAATAGTAACGAGTATAATATTTCAAAGGTCTTAATGTCTATATATTTCTAGGTCTATCTGTATTTATCAAAATAACAGTTGAAATCTACTTAGTATCGAAAAAGACAAGTCTATTTTAAATATTGTATTGTAGATCAGATCCCTTCCAATAAATTACTTTATTGAACGGGTTATCGTCTGCGGTATTTCCGAACCGATACGACCTTCAAACCTTCAAGAAAAGAGCGTACTCCTTCCTAAAAGGCCGGCAACGCGTTTGTGTCTCCTGAGTTGCAGACGTTCATGGGCGCCGATGGTCACTTTCCATCAGGTGACCCGTCTGCTCGTCTGCCACCTCTAACATAAAAAAAAATAAAAATACATATTTGCTGTTAAAATTCCGTTTTGTTTTTCAGGTAGTAGACATTATGCACGGTCTCGAGCCTCAAACAATCGAGTCCATAAACTTATTGAAGCAAAAGAAAACACCGTTTTTGGTTGCTTTGAACAAAATCGACCGTTTGTACGACTGGCAGAGTGCTCAACGCAAGGATGTGCGTGATATACTAAAGATGCAGCAGCCCAATACACAATTGGAGTTTGAAAAGCGAAGCAAGGATGTTATGTTGCAGTTTGCTGAACAGGTAACATACCTACAACAATTACATTAACCTAGTTATTTAAGCTTAAAGATTTACTAAATGTTGATATATAATAATATGAGCTTATAGATGTGAGCGTGAGACGAACTCCTCTGGACATGTCACATACATGCGCATGACATGACACAACACAAGTAATAATAACCAATGAAATAGTAGGTACTATTGTAGTTTTTCGTGTACTTTATTTATCGTTAAGTACATTGGTATTATCATGATGTCTGCTTTTACTACATGTCGAGTTTTTACCATTTTTACTATTTCGAGTTTGATATTTATAAAATATATACCAACGCCTCATGGAGATATTGAAAAAAGAAATGTTTAACTCTTGCATTTTGTCAAATATGATTGGGTCGCACTCACGTCATAAGGGACCAGTCTATTGGCGTCAACTGCCAACTTATTGCATCAAGATAAAAACAGATTTTTTTAAAAAGCACTTAGGGGAAAAAAGTAAGGCAATCGGGAAAAAAGAAGGACGACGAAAAAGAAGTTAATAAGGATTATAACGAATGAATTGGACTGTCACATATCTGTAACTTAAAGGAACGGACTGTTGCCTGAAAGACAGCCATCTCTCTAAATGCCTATAATGACTAACATGCATTTTTATTCACTCCCCAGGGTCTTAACGCAGCGCTCTTTTACGAGAACCCCGACCCTCGAAGTTATGTTTCGCTAGTGCCTACTTCAGCGGTAACAGGCGAGGGTATGGGCAACTTGCTCGCGATGATCGTGCAAGCTTGCGAGGGACCGCTTCACAAACGACTTATATTTTCACAACAACTGCTCGCTACCGTGCTTGAGGTATGTGTGTACATTAAAGTATGATTCTTTTCCTACCTTCTAATAGTAAAGTTTTAAGAATAACAATGATTTTCTTGTCACATAAGTCTGTTAAGTAAAATATGTATGTATAATATTTATAACATTTTATTACAGCACCACTTTGAAAATTTATTCATTTATTTTTATTTATTAGTTAAGGTCTACCAAAAACAAAGTTGTAAGACAAAATACAATTTTAGCTAGTTTAATCTATCATTAGATACAGTATGTAAAATTAAGTAAGTTCAACAGTATTAATTTAAAAATGAGATAATTATATCTCCTTTCTCTTTTGATTACCACATATACGTTTTAGATAGCTTTACGGATATAACCTGAAGTGTGCAGAGGAAATAACTAATTAATATATAACTAATAATATGTTACACATAACACAGAATAACAGAGACCTTTTTAAAGAGACTTTAAAAAGAAATTGTCTCTTTAGTCTATGAACATAGGGTTTATATGGTTTTGTTCGAAAGTTTTGCTTGCCACGAGCGGCTCGCTGACGATCGTCGCGTGTCGCCTGATTTGAACCAAATAAAATAAACTTCCGAGATTTAATTTTTTTCTATATATGTGACGTCACATGATTCCCACAAATGTGGAAAATACAGTGTGACCGAATTTATAAATGGCCCCTTAATTGACTAATATAGATACTATGATTGTAAAGTAGGAGTGAACTGATCATTTTTTGTTATTTATGACACAGGTCAAAGCCATTCCTGGCTTAGGTACAACTATTGATACAATCCTTATCAACGGAACACTACACGAAGGTGACACAATGATTTTAGCGGGTACTGATGGTCCCATCGTTACACAAATACGTTCGCTGCTCATGCCACAGCCTATGAAGGAGTTACGAGTTAAGGTAAGAATTTTTAAGTAATACACAGTATAGATGTTCTAAATAAGTGTTACAGAACTTGAAATATATCATGTTCTCGCTGCTTTAGCCCTTTTCTTTGTTTATCTGTCCCCTTTAATTTCACCAATTGTTCAAGTTTGATTGTGACCTATAAAAATGTATAGAATTAAATTTCTCCTATATATATGTAGGTGATCTTGTAGGTGATCTTATATCCAAATTTTTTTGATGTCAATTTTTCTAGTGATGGTGATTGAAATAAACAATACAAAAAATACATCCAGTATCTTTTGTATGGTATATTTTAAAATTTATTTTTTTTATTTGGGTCTTTTGTTAATAATTTTTCGTATTTAGAATGCCTACATTGAATACAAAGAAGTTATTGGCGCTCAAGGAGTGAAGATCGCAGCCAAGGAGTTGGAAAAAGCTATTGCTGGACTGAACCTTTACGTAGCGCAAAAACCTGACGAAGTTGACGTGTTAAAGTAAGCTATATGTAGATTGATTTTTACTACTTATGCGTCTGCAGTATTTTCATCATTTTTAATTTTCAAGTCTTGCTTCTCAACTACTGAAATTTGTTTAAAATGATAGTTAAGTAAAGGTTACCTACAGAACAAAAAAATAAAAAATAAAATTAGAGTTAACTGCTTTCTGTCGCTAAAAAAACAAAAACTTAAGCAAATATTTACTTAAAAAATAAATAAATGTGTATTAATTTTGTTTAAATATAAAATAAATGTGTTTTTATTTTAATATATGTGTTTATAAATGTGTGTAATTGTGTGTAATATGTGTTTAATATATGTGTTTATAAATGTGTTTTTATTTTTAGGGAAGAGGTAGCTCGCGAGTTGAAGTCGGCACTATCATCTATCAAGTTGTCGGAGAGGGGCGTGTATGTGCAAGCCTCCACGCTTGGATCTCTTGAAGCGTTACTTGAATTCCTTCGAACCAGCAAAATTCCTGTTAGTGTTTTGTTTTATATTTATCCAATATATTATCTTTTCAAGTACTATGGCACACCACTTTTTGTTGTAGCCTCTCTTTTGGAATAGCAATTGCACATTAAACTTGAATAAAAACAAAGAACAGTGTTGTTAAACTCCTTGGGTGTTGTGTTTTGCTAAGATGTTCATTTTTGAAGTAATTTTATTTTTGTACCAACACATTAAACCAAGTGTCTATAATTTTCATTTGTAAGGAAAATTTGCTATAATACAAAAAGATTACTTAGAACTAAATTCAAATTCTTTTTTCGGGATCATACCTTTTATCTGAAATCAGGGCCTCAATTCTGCTATTTTGTGTTAACGCCAAGCCACTGTCATTCCATTGACACGCTATTGAGATGCCACTGAGATGCCATTGACATAGGTCAAAATATCAGTATTCTACTAACATGATTTCAGTGTCAATAGACTGTCGATATAGTAATATAGGTCATCAATGGTGATATCAACAACATTGCCATACCTGGAAAATTAAATATATCATTTTCTTAAGATGTACCGTTTACCAAACTATTTCAAAGACATCGACGACATTTGTATTAGTGACAAGTCATCGGGAGGCCATTGGTCTTACATAGTTAGTAGATATTAAAAGTGCAAAATTATTCCAACGACATTCCACCGACAGTATATTGATACAATATTAAAAAAAGCAGAATCGAGACCCAGAACCTATGTTGTAAAACCATAACTCAAATAACAGTGCTTATATTGCAAGCGTTTTACGCCACGCCCATATCACTTTAAGTGGTAGTGTTTTTAAATTAAGTTACTTTTCTTTAAATTCTTTTGACTTCTGACAGCTATAAAGTATATTATTTTTGTTTGTTTGTTTTAGTATTCTGCAATCAGAATAGGACCGGTGGTAAAACGTGACGTCATGAAGGCATCCGCCATGTTGGAACACGATTCGCAATATGCAACTATATTAGCTTTCGACGTAAAGGTAATCTTCCCTCTAATATGTAGTACATCACTTCATTATAAGTATAATCTGATCCATATCATATTTCGTATGGGATAGCCCACTCCCAGAAAATTTTTAATTATTTACTTATGATTTTATGTCGCTGTTAATTAAAAACTAACATAAATTCTTCTAAATAGATTGAACGTGATGCTCAAGAAATGGCTGACAATTTAGGCGTGAAAATCTTTGCCGCGGACATCATTTACCACTTGTTTGATAAGTTCACGGCTTACCGCGAAGAGCTTAGGCAGAGAAAGCGCGAGGAGTTCAAGCATATCGCCGTCTTCCCCTGTAAACTGAAGGTAAGTTTTAGACGAATGTGAATGTATGTTACAAAAAATCCAATGAATATTTTTTATGTAAAGCACGAACTATATTGGTAAAAATAATATAAATCACGTGTTTAATAGTACACTATGAGTGTTTGTTGATAATCGGACTTTATTAATGTGCATAGATATGCAGTGCATGCAGTTGCATAGATAATAAATTATGCCTATACTTATGAAGTGCGACTTTGTATCCTTGTTCCATAACGAATATACAAAGTATGGGAATCTAGGTAATTCTATCTGCCATACCTTAACTACATTTTCTAACGACACAATTATAAGAAAATTGTCAGTGAGATGGAAAAAAATCTTTTTGTACTTTGCAATCTAACCCTAAATTCTGTTCTGCTATAATCACACTAAAGTATTGACAATAAAAGGCTTCTTATAATGTTAAATCTAAAACAGGTGCTGCCGCAGTTTGTCTTCAATTCTCGTGACCCCATCGTCTGTGGTGTAATGATTGAAGCTGGCATTGTGAAAGAGGGAACACCTATTTGCGTACCTAGTAAAGAAGTAAGTTATTTTTATTATTTGTACTCAAGTAAATAATGTATTATTTACAAAAAAATCTAAGTATACTTATTTGTCGCCTCTATGAATCAGTATCGGTCTAGTAAGAATCTAAATATTCTGGCTAATGTCTCAAGACAGATTTATTAGTTCAAGAAGATTCAACATGTTAGTCATGATTCGGTACAGTTAACTATAATAAAAACTTCACACATCTCACACACGGCCGTCTGATTCCAAACTAGGCAGAGCCAGTAACCAGACTGCTGATAAACACTTATATATTTATAAATACAAACATATTATAGATGGATACTGCACGGATGGCGTAGTGGTTTAAGCGGTCGGTCCCCGATCCCCACATGGGACGACACTTTGTGTGATCCAAAAATTGTTGTTCTGAGTCTAGGTATTCTCTGTGTCTGTTTCATGTATGTTTGTAAAGTCCCCAACGACACAGGATATATTCAGTCAGGTTCACTAACTACTAGACCAACAGGCCTGTCGAATTTACTTGGGTCGGGCTTGACCGGAATGACACCACAGCCTCACAGTAAACTGGGTTTGAGCAGTTTTTTTCGTTGATTTTCACTGATTGAGTGAGCCTGGAGCCCAAACCTCTTTTAAATGCAGGTGTCTATGGCAGCGGTAGTCACTTAACATCATCACGTGACCCGTCTGCTTGTTTGCCCCCTTATACCCAAAAAAAGTAAACTGGTCCAGCATTAGACGTTTGGGACAGAATATAAACATAATAAATGTGACCGATCACATTAGAAATACCTTTTTTTTTTGTTGACGGGGTGGAAAATACATTCGGATCTCCGGCTCCTCGGGGACATAGGAGCCAGGAGCATGTAGTGTTTCCACCAAAAACAACTCCGACAGCCGCTCTCAGGTGCTCTGGGCAGGACCCGGACCATGTTATTTCATGTTCCAGGACGCGGTGCCAAGCCAGGTAATATCTCGGGGGAAGCAGGCTTCAACCCGCCTATCGACCTAATGAATATGTGTTCGGATTTTGCTTCCCCACTCCTGATCCCGTTCAGCGTTTCCTTGCTGGAGCATTACAGCTTCATAAAAATAGACCACTGCGCCCCAGCCCTCCTCATCTGCCATCATCTCACCAATGTTTGCTGGTGGGGACAGCTCTCGTCCGAACACAAAAAATACCTATCGAAATAAAATAAATCATTAAATGATTGTCATCAGATGACTCTGAATAAATTGCAGCACCCCATTGCTTCTAGATCCTATTTTTCTCATAGTATGTCAAACGATATAATTTTAGTATGAAATACATGTTTGCTTGTTCGCAGTTTGTGGAGCTGGGCTTAGTGACATCAATTGAGGTGAACCACAAACAAGTAGAGACGGCTCGCAAGGGTCAAGAGGTGTGCATTAAGATCGAGCCCATCCCCGGCGAGTCTCCCAAGATGTTCGGCAGACATTTCGACGAGACTGATTTTCTAGTCAGCAAGGTAAGAAGTAGCATATCATATATTTATCCAATATGTGCTGTAGTTTATCAAATATGTAAAAACGGCTGCATAAAAAGTGTCCAGTATATGTTTTGACCTCCCGCGATACAAAAGTCTATACAATGACAGTTCAAGTTATATTGGTCATTGAAATCTTTAGTAATATTATATTACCAGGCCAGGCGATCTATAGTAATATTATATTACCCACTAGCTTCTATTGTCCACGGTTTCACTCGCGTGATTATGTCTTATCTCGACTCTCCAACTTTGAAAATAATAATAATTATTATTTAATTAGACAATGAGCAAAATAATCTATATCTATAGAAATAAATAAAATTGAAGTGTCTATTAGTAATGTCAAAATAATAGGTTTTTTCATGCTCACACGGTTATTTGCACGATACTTATGCCTGAAAACCAGTTTAATTTTTTTTCGTCTGTCTGTCTGTTTGTTCCGGGTAATCTTCTAAACGGCTGGACCGATTTAAATAATATTTTCCTAACAGGTAGCTGATAATATAAGGAATAACTTAGGCTATTTTTCCTCTCCTATATGTCTATATCTCCGATATATTCCTAATGGGGGAGTTCTCTTTAAAAAACCCTTATTTTACTTCCTTAGGATGAAATAAAAAAAAAACTTTCTGTAATGCGTGGTAAAAGTATACCGATGTTTGAGTAAGGTCTTTCGTACTATACACTCCTCAAGCTAAATTGCGGGTTAGTGTCTAAATTTTCTGAAAGCATTTGTAATGCAGTTCTATATAAAAATACTATAGTTATAATTTATAGATATAGTATAGAATTTCAATACATGAAATAAGGCACAGCTGTGTTAAATTGGATAGACGTAAATGTAACTGTTTTTTCTCAGTCGTCTTATTAAGTAAACAATCATGGCATACTGATAACCAAAGACAACAGATAAGAAGATAGGATAATATAGCAAATGAATTACTAAATCTATACCAATATTTACAAAGCTGAAGAGTTAGTTTGTTTATTTGACTAATCTCAGGCACTACTGGTTCGAATTGAAAATTCATTTAGTGTTGGATAACCAATTTATCGAGGAAGGCTATATTATGCCATCACGACCAACAGGGTCCGTAAATCAAAGAATGAAATCCTTTTGAGAGATGCTACACTTGCTCCGGTCATCTAGTTACTTATAAAATGACTACAATAAAATAAATTAAAAAAGGCCAGGAGGCTCAGGAGTCACAAGGCAACGCGCTTGTGACTCCTGAGCTGCAGGCGTTCATGGGCGGCGGTAGACGCTTTCCATCAGGTGACACGTCTGCTCGTTTGTCCCCTCTTCCATTAAAAAAGAAATGGGTAGAAATAATACGACTAGGTATCCGTTATTGAAACGAATGTAGAATCTTCCCTCATGTGCAACATTTACTTTTCGCCCGATTTTATGGGTTCAATACAACTCTTTTTTAAGTAGCTCCTTTACCTTCGCCGTTTTAAAGTGTATTATTATTTAAGACAGTTGTTTTTTAGCCCATGCTTTTACAATTTTATTTGGGTACGGTAAATTGAGGCGAAAGGAGAAGGAGATAATAATTTCTTTAATAAACTGCCATTTCGTTGACAAAGAGCAATAAAAGTATATTTAAGTATTCCATTTTTCTAAATTTCTATATTTAAGTATTTCATTTTTCTAAACGTTAGCACACGAACCCTATTTTTTACGTTTTGCCTAAAACATCAAACTATTTAAAAGACCAACCAATGAATATTATATAAACAATATTGTTCAAAACTAAAAATAATAACTGGAACTATTGTATTATATATGTTAAAATATTTGTCAGCAATTCGCTGGCAAGGAAAATCATCTACGTCACAAGAATTCCCAGAAAGTGGCCTTGAATATAATGGGAATAAAAGATGCTGTTTTCCGACAAATGCTTAAAATAATATTGAATGATTAAATTGAATAGGGAAAGGACGTCTTTGGTTTTGCTTCTGACGTACTTTTAACGCATTTTCATAGCAATTTAAAATTTAAATTTGGTAATTTAATAGGCAGTAAGCATGGTATTAATAACTATGGTTATTGGAAAAGCGCTTTTTTGTCGTGTGCGGATTTGCGTAATGGGATAACACGTCACCGGTGAAGTGGTATGTCGGAATCGCACTTTCACTAAAACCATAACAATGTTCCTTCAAGAGATCTAATATGTAAGGGTGAAATAAGCCGTTATGATTTCCCTGATAAAAACTACTGCGCAATAATTTTTGCCACAAAGAATTTGCCGACTTGATAGTAAGTCTGCTCAATCATAATTTTCTCTTTCGTGATTGCCACTGGAAAACATTTTTGCCGCAACTTTGCCGGCTCTTTAATGCCTATACCTGAAATGGTAGAACTTGCTGTATTTCTTGTCTTTTCGATGACTATTTCTTTTACTACAAACGATAGTATTTAATACTAATAATTTTAATAATAATGGCGGACCATCTCACAATTTCAGCTATCACGGTAGAAGTTTTTTAGAAGTAAAGTATGCAACTAATTTTGTTATTATCGTGTGAGCGTAAACCCGCTGGCGAGTGGTGTGACGATGAAAAGTAGCGTTCTTAATCTCGAACAATTTCCCAGAACACAAACTGTTGTTTAATATATAGAACACACGTAGGGATGCTAAATCTCTGTTTAGTTTCAATACAGCATGTGAGCTTGGGATTTGCGGCAATCCTCAAGCCTCGACTTTACTTTTAGATTCATATTAAGCATATACAGATACAGATAAAATATAGATAATAGTTTATTACATCGTCCGAGTGGTGACGGATAAAGAATACAGAGTGTCGCCACCCCTATTCAGCCCGTAGGTGTCGTAAGAGCAGAGGCGACTAAGGGAGCAAAACTACGCAGGACAACAGGACTGCAAAGAGAAGGAAAACTTGAAACAAACCCTATACTAACTCCTCTGGCCAATGTGGTATAGTAGGCCAAAACCTCTTTTCTAAGGAGAGGCCTATGTCCGGCAGTGGATTACCTGTTGATGTATGATGTGATATTAAGATTTTAACCACAATGAATTGATTAATGACTCGATACGCCCCGGCTTCGCATGGGTGCAATGGAGATACCACTAACACTACTAATGTGGTATCAGTGTGAAGTAATTAATAAAATGATTATTGTGATGGGGCTATGTTCGGCGGAGATGATGATGATACTATAGGACATCTTTTTTAATTTATTTAATTATTGAACTTGAACTTTAGTTGTGTACATGTAGTTGAAATACAATATAGCTCTGATCCTGCCGGCCGCTGCTACTCGGAACGGACTTATGACTCGACGGTCGGTGGGCCCCCGCATTTTAAACCTCTAATATCTTCTAAAATATTTATTTTAATTATATGCTGTAAAGAGCAATTTTAATCTACATTAAATGCACAACGTTCTAACGTATTTTATTGGATAAGGAATAATAATGTATTGTTTAAAATAGTTTCGTAAATAACCCATTATTTTTTGTAATGTTTAAAAGATAAAAATGGTTTTTGTAGATCAAAACATACTTTTTACGATATATCTTTGAAATTCTCGGGATTTCTCTACTATAATATGCATGTATTACACATATCAACCTTCCTCTTGAATCACTCTCTATTGGTGAAAACCGCATTAAAATCCGTTGCTTAGTTCAAAAGGTCTAAGCGTACAACACAAAAAAGCGAATATTTTATACTATGTAAACATATTGTCAACAAATGATTATTTTTTATGACTTAGTAGTCGCCAAACGTACACCGCAGACGAGCAATATACGCCGCGACTTTAATGAGATCATCCAATGAAGGGCTCGAGACTAAATGATAGGTATCGCTCAGTTTATTAGTAGTTTATCCATCTACTTGTTAAAGTACCAATACGACGCTTAATCCCGTGATACGTGACGATTGTAACGTACTATGATAAACAGATATAGTGTAATAAAATTATTTGTATAATCAACCAAATATATATTTTTGAACAATCTTTACTAAAATTCTTTGATGAGTTACATGGGCACTTTGTTATTTTTTTTAATCAAGTTAACAAGGTTTGGTAAACATTTTTAGGGTTTCATTCACTGAAAAGTTTATTAACGTGTTTTGTAATAATGAAATTCGTATTTTCGCCTTATTCGGAACCCACTTAGGTTAAAATGCGCCAAAACCTAATATGGGTAGTTATAATTTGAATTTTCTTTATCTAATTGCACATGTATCAAGTAACATTTTGCCACCGCTGCATTGTCTATTGATTTTGATGTAAATAAAAATTATTTCACACATATCAATTTTACCTACCTTATAAAAGGACCAAAGAAAACTAGTTTGATTGTTTGATTGTTGAGATTGTTATTCTACTAAACTCGTTACATTGTCAATTAGTAATCTTTAACGGATTGACGATTCGATTGAAATAATAGTAAAAGCCTATGTTTATTATAATTTATATTGTTATTGTAATTTGAAATCATCAACAGCCTTTACTACTCCACTGCTGGACATAGGCCTCTCCTCAGAAAGGTTTTTATTTTTATTTTATTTTTTGTTTTTCTTTAAAAAGACTTACTAGCAACCGAAATTACTAGTATTCCCGTTAACCCCTCCAGCTAAGCTAAATTGCTTGTGTTAGGAGTGGGTTCACGGCGGTAGTGTACAGGTCAGGATTCGAACCCACGATCTCTTGATCGCAAGTCCAACTCCTTAACCACTAGGTTACCGCCGCTTGCCGTTTTGGCCTACTATACAACACTGGCCCGATGGGTTGGCATAGGGTTTGTTTCAAGTTTTCCTTCTCTTTGCAGTCTTGTTGTTCTGCTTAGTTTACTCTCTTAGTCAGCTCTTACGACACCCTCGGGATGAATTGGGGGTGGCGACACTGTATTCTTAATCCGTCACCACACGGATAATTATAAATTAAATATATTATAAATTTAAAATTTTGACATGTAATTACCTAGTCCTGTAAATGATTGGCCTAAAGGTGTCTCCCAACTGTTTCCAGGTGCTCTTGTCCTCAAAGGGCCTACTATTTCTCAGATCTCGGCAGTCCTGCGTAGTTGGATGGGCTTATTTAAAAAAAAAACTAATCAATTTTATTTCTGAGACAACCCTATTTTGAATGATCTAGATATAATATTTATAGGTATTTGTAAGACGTTAAAATTGTTGAGTCATGCTTCGTTGCTGACCGAATCACCTGAAGAATTTCGCATGAATCATTAAATTGACCTAACACTATCATATAACGACTTATATACACATACACATGTATAATTCTATCGTTTTCAGATCTAGATTCTAAAAAAGTAAAACGTATATTGCAATGAAAATAAACAGCTCGTTTCAAGAGACTCGTGAGAGTTTTATGAAGATTACCAAGTTCTTACATCATAAATCGTAGATATTGGTATTCGATAAATCGTTTTAAATGCCACTACTCTATTGCAATAAAATGTTACTGTGTCTATATCCGATAGGAATTGGTTGATACAACACATTTGCTCGCCATCATCGTGAGGTAATTCATTAATATTAAGTCCAAAATGACTTAAAACAATGCGATGTATATAATCATCTACGAATTACGAAATAGTGGCTGAGACAACACATTCTGAGACACTTGTGAAACATTCTTAGTCCACTGCGTCTCAGCAGTTGAACTTCAAATAAAAGAAAAGTATTCATGAAAAAAATATTATTCGGTATGGATAAGTTCACTATCAGAACCCAACGATAGCAACAACTAAGAATAAACTTTAATTAATTCTGACAATATTTTATTTCATAAACCGAAAAGAATTCCCTCAGCAAAGAGTCTTCTCGGTTCTTTAAAATGTTTCAATGCTTTTCCTTAATACTCTGCTACATTGTAGGTTTTCTTTTTTTTCTAAGTATGTTACTACAGACATTCAATTATTTTTAAACCCACATCAACAACTTTATGTATATGTTTGTTTCTAAGACTATTATTATATTATCGCTCATGTATGTATATTCTTCTTATGACGAAAGTAAAGACAATTTCATTGCGGAAACTGCAAAATAACAAGCAGCATAGATGATTTTTAAAAATAAGGATTGGAGTGCATCAAAGATTTTAATCATATCTCATACATTTAAATTAGTCCAGCCACGTAAAAGTTGGTTGGAATAAAAAACTCACTTGAACTCTGAAAACATTACAACCCTACATGCGCTCTTTACTCTTATCCTATGCTTAATTTGCTCATCCTTTATATTTAGGATATACAAGTATATACGTATATCTTACAGTTTGTCATCGATACAGAAATTGTCCGTGTGTGCGAACCCTACGCTCGCGTGTGACAGTCTAATGAATGAGCTGCACATTGCACAAGATATCGCACTATTCTATTCCAGTTCAATAGACAAATGGCACCGATTGATACGGCTATTATTAGAATGTATCGACACAGAGGATAATATCTTTAGACGAGGCTACTGAAGTACTTGATTTAATACCTTATGCCTCGTGTATTTCAGTTTCTTTTTCAACACTACATGACTCTTACATTGTAGAGAAACATTCACAAAACCAATGACATTAATAAATCTTCAAACCAGAAGTAGAGTAGAATGTAAATAAGTAAATAGAATTTAATTGTAAATTAAAAAATCCCTTAATCAAATACTTAATTGCTGTATTTTTAAATATACAGGAGCGATGAAACTAATATCTACGTTAAGTATGAAGTTAGCTGTAAGCTGTGTGTTTATAAATACATGTAACTACTGTTCGTAAATGGATCAGTTTTACAGGTGACTAAATGTTGTTATAAATCTAAAGTCACAGCCTTTATTTTTAATAAATTGACACTGTCATATTCGGTTCATTTGAGATTCAGCGGGGTAGCTGATTATGAAAATTTCAATGTAATTTTTAACACGTCATTAGTTCGGTGACACTTGGTGGTGACACGGTGGTGTATAAAACAAAATTATAAGAAATTAAGGTGTGAATAGATAATTAAAAATGTTTCGATTTTTAACTATCTATTCATATCATAAAAAATGAGTACACGGAGTCTACTTAAACAATAAAAGTAAAGTTGCACAAAAAGTAGTCATTCAGATATCGGTAAAACACACAGCCTGTCTGTCTGTGCTGGAATGTGTCCACTGAAACTGAACGAATCTAAAAACGATTCTGAGATTTATTTTATTCGCGACATAAACAAAAATACAGAAATTAGTATTTGTCCTCTACGCCCCTCTATCTCCAACGTAGAGCATTACTTACTTTTGTCGTCCAACGAGAGGAACACGGAAAAGCAAACCGACCCAGCAGAACATTTAGCGAAAGCGAGTTAAATCTTGAGGATACCGATTAGATTTGAAGAATGACCTCTCGGTGAGCACGTTAAGCCGTGGGTCTCGATTGCCGTACGTAGTAATCGTTACGGGTAGTTAGAGCCCTAAAAAGCTCAACAGGCTATCTACAGAACTTCGATATCACCCAGTACTTGGGTTGTGGAGGTCTCATGGCAATCGCTCCACGAAAAAAGTCGAAGTTCAGGCGTGTCGTAGTTGCTGACTCCTACCTTGTTTGGGAAAATGCTAGAAGGAGGACCGATAAGATATGATGCAAGCTTCTTTTCTGTATATCATTTCGATAATATACTAAACATGCACGAAATGTTCCAAGCAGTAAGGTACGTAATCAATTCGGTTTAGCGTTTTGCTGCGGCCGCTGATATTGAGTGCAAATGTTTGTATTCTAGATGTGAACGGAACCGATGTGTCACAATTGAATATGTTTCGTTGCGTTTTGGCAACATTGTTAGGACTGTTGATAGCATCGTATACATAAATAGATGTATTCCTACTGCAAATTTAACTTCTTGAAACGGCGGAAACAAAAAGTTCAATGTTCAATTCTCCCATAGAATATTATTACAGGTGCTTACATGAACGTCAAACTGCGTTTGTTTTTTGTAGTCGTGAAGATACGAAAAAGTCATTGCAGTAAGGGTGCTTCTACACGATGCAAGCTTGTGCATGTTGAGGCACTTGCGCAGATTATTTGCTTCGCGAAAAGGACTATACGGGTCCAGCGACTCGAGCGCAAGAAGAAGGTTACCAGCGCAGGTTACCCGCACGCTCCAGGGTGCGCGCGGGTCACTCGCGCTTGTTACTTACATGCGCAACTGTTGTACTGACAGCAGTTTAACGCAACATTTTTGCGCAGATTATTTGCTATGCAATGCAAATAAAAGGACTATGCACATTATATCAACCAAACGTGCAAGTAACTCGTGCATGCTACTGACGTACATAACCCGCGTCCTTGCAACTTAAGCCGTAATCACCCTAATCAACAGAAGCACCCTAATCAAGTTCAGTTTTGTATTTAGAATTTTTTGGATAAGGAAAGGGACTTGTATAAGACTTTATTGTCAAAAGGTACGTGACAGGTAGTAGGAATGGCAGATTTCTTCAGGAATTTTAACCATTGAATTTCTGAAGCATTAGCCTCTTAAAATATGCTTGGAACTTTTTTCTCACTAAAAACCCCGTATCTGCAACAGATTGTTTGGCCGTTAACTTAACCGGATTAAGATGACATTGAAACAGTATGAAACGTCAAACGTGTCACATATTGGGAACTTCATCAAGAAAACCGCCAAACATCTTCAGTTAAAACCGCTTACACTGCACTTCTGTATTTATTATACAACTTACACGGTAAAGATTAAATATTCTATCCTTAGATAATGTAAATTGTAGAGTGATAAGTGATAACGTAAACATTTATCTTGAATTCGAAGCGTGCGTAGTTTGCATAATATAAATGCGATTTACAGTGTTGCACTGCTAAAAAGTATATAGAAGTATTTAATATGTCTATAGCTATATCAAACCTTATTAGGTACGGACCCTACCGAATAAATAATAATTTCTTGAAGCTAGGGTCGATTGTCAAAGCGTCGTGGTTTTCGGTATTACCCACCGGATATTATGGACGTTTTACAGTTGTGGTAGATGAAGTATTAAGGTGTTTGGCCTGTGCGGCCTTGTGTTAGAACTATGATTTTAAGATCTTTCAATCAAAGCCAGAAGAACGAAAACATCGTGGTTATAAATATAATAACTGAAAATTATTATTCATTTTAATGCAGGTCTAGAAGATGACATCTACTCGAAAAAGACTAAACATAGTAAAGTTTATCATTCAAAAAATAACTGTGTCTCATTATGATTCATAAATCTCAGTGGTGCCACATGTAATTCGGTGTATTTAAATTACTATGAGTTATAAGAATTAACAACCGTAGAATCAAGGCAATTTAATCATGCAGATCTTGATGCATCTTAATACAAGCACTCACGCTAGTTTAGTCTAAAATTCACCTTTATTTTTAAATCATGGACGTTCGTATATCTTGTTTTGATTTGTACTATAAGCGCGTAACACAAGCGCGAATAACGCAGTATAATAAGCAATTAGTCAGCATAGCTGATAGGACATATGCATGTATCTTTTATTCTTTAAACGATATAATACATATGTCAGTATATTGTTGAAAAAAAAGTAACACATACAAAATTATTAACTAAGCGCAGCCAGCTACGTGTTATTGGGACGCCATTTTGGCGCTTGCTCTGACGTCAAAGACTACCATTGTTGGATTATTGATTTATGAAAATAAAGTTATAAAACCTACTTATTATTAGGAATGAGACAAAATAATATATTTTAATGTTGTATTCTACCTACGTATTGAAATATAATCAAAATTGCACTTGACTTAAATTATTTTCATAGGTATACCGAGAAATGCGAATTTAAACAAGTTGTGCAAGGAAAATTAACAAAAAAAATAGATACATATAGTTCTATAAGGTTACTTATATAAATATTTACTATGTATTAGTATACTTTTTCCTTTTTTCTACTAAATCTCTTCTTTGGGAAATAACCTATATTTTTGAGGTCTAAACATATATAGTAGGGGAGCCTTAGAAGCGATTGCGGGCTTTACTTGAGCGTGTCAAGATAGGAGGAATACCTCACACCCAGTTGAGTACCTCTACCATACATGAGCCCTACATACACACAAACAATGGAAGAAATCTTATTTAAATAACTACATACTTTTTCATGCCTTTATTTGTCACATTTTATGAAAAATGAAAAAAATAAAAATATTTCAAGCCGTCAGATTTTTGGCGAGTGTGACGGGAACATCAAGCTGAACCGTCTGTATAAAATCTAGCACGGTCGGGTATTTCAAAATGGCGATTTTTTAAATTTCGATAATCCAGCTTGAGTCACTAAAATCGTCAGACCTTTCAATAAGAGCATTTTTGTCGTTTAAATAAGATATCCCAAAATATCTGATGCGCCCGGTTTTTTTTTTCGATTTCCTACCCTTACATTTTTGAAAACCTGTAGAAGCTTTTCCCACCGCTGAAAGTGGAAACATTACAAGACTTTTTTTTATTCTATTACCTAATCTTTCAATTGAAATAGGTCCCCATGACGCTCGAGTAAATCCCCATTTAGCATCAGAGCTCCTCTACCAATATGTTATGAACGATAACAATTGATTCAATAACGCGTGTTTAATCATACTGTTGCTACGAATAGTACTAAATTCGAAACTAATGTCCATATATTAAGACCAAAAGAGGATTGTTGCCTGTCACAATTGCTGCCTGTCCGGACACAGTTTAACCGTAGTTTTGGTCCATAATAGTCAAGTTCAACAAACACATGGTATATAACTTCGGAATAAACTATTTTTGCCTAACCTTATTATTTCTATTAATTTAAAATTTACCTCATTAAAGTGACCGATAACTAAATATAATTATTTTTATGCATTTAAAATTCATTAATTTCTGAATCGTATAGTAACTACGAGTACGCATACAAAGTTGCGTGCAAATGTATGTCCGTGATTTTTCACGCAGAACTAACGTAAAGAAATTCATTGAAGGATTTTCATTCATACCTAGCGAAGCATTGTATCAATGCAAGTAGAAGGTTAGCCTCAATGGTGAAGAGGGCTCAGTGCCATTGATCGCTGCAGCGGGGGGTAGCGGCGAGAGGGGATGCCCGGGTCACTAGGTCGGCGGGGAATTCGACACGGGTGGGGGAACATTGCAGTTATATGATATTCGTACTTGACTACCGTTCTGTTGCCAGGCTTGATCTTACGCCAGATATACACAGTTTGTTTATGATTACATTTTTCTCACCTCCTTTACTTTTTTTACCCGAATAAAAATATACAACGTGTCAGAAAATGTTTTGGGACATGAAACATAAGTTTGGAAAATGCTGCTTTAAAAAATATATAATGGGTTGATATTATGATTAATGTAACCTAGATTTTGTGCCGCTATTGTACTTCTAAGTGTTGTTATGTATAGGTTTTTATATACTAAGTATTTTTTAGATTAATAGCTTCCGTGTGTAGTAATCGTAGTTATTTAGGATACATGGTTGTACTCACGTGTGTTTCGGGGAAGCACGATTAATTTTCGAGACAAATAGTTTCAAAGACTTGTCATAGAAAGTATATATTTCAAAATAGGATGTTATTTTCTTCACCTGTCTCGAACCTTTGAAAATACTTGTAGAGAAGGTTGCTAAAATTGTCAGAATCACTATTGTAATAAATACAATCAAACTCAGTATCAAGAAGAACTTTTGCGAGTTCGCACCTAGTTATAACCTACCAAGCATGAATGAAAATGGAAAATTGTTATAGATTAATGATGAAAAAGGCTAGGATGAATGAACAGAGCAATTGGTCTAAATCCTCTAAAACGTTCTTTACGGGCAGTAAATAATGAATGGTGATAAAAACGTAAAAGCTTATGATACAATGTTCATATAATTGCAACGCTATTTAAGTCACTATTGGTGCTAAATTAGAATGCTCGTTGCATCAATCGGTACGTCGATCTGCTCTTTGATAAATAGGCACTCGACTGCTACAAATAAGATCAAATGGACAACACGCAATAATCACATGAGACATTTAATTGAAATACAGATGGTGAACCATACATCTTTATTTCACTAGATTGTACATTATTCTAGTGGCAATTTTCTAAATATGCATATGGTCTTTATTAATGTCAGACGGCATAAATATTTTTCTGTGTTTTGGACACGCCTATCTTCTCTAGATCCTTATGAGATGCTTCTTAAAAATGCAGAATACAAAATCATCATCACATCTACATAAAACCCACTAGCTATAACCGTTTGTCACTTATATTACCCCCTTAGGGAATGAAATTTGGAAAAATCCTTTCTTACCTATTAGTTTTATTTCGGTACTATGGCCGTTAACTATAATTGAACTTTTTCAGGATTGACGACACGATGAATTAAGATCATTACATTATTGTATAAAGTGCATCTGATATTATCTAGTTTTTAGTACCTACCTATCGAGCTGATTAACTTTTGATGTAAACTTCTTTACTCATGCCAGTGATAAAATGTTTGAGGATGAAACTTTTTAGTCAATGAAATAAACTAATATAGGTAACTATTTCGCTAAGTCCGACTAAGCATGAAATCAATTGTAATATTCCTCAGATTTATTAAATAGTCTCGATTCTGTAAAGGAAAACATACATTAATGCCATAAATGAAAAGAAGAAAAATTTATAAGACAGTTTTAGTACGATCTAGTGAAATATCTACCTAAAATAATTGAAATAATATACACTAGCTGTACCCTGCCAAGCTTCGCTGTGGCACATTGTGGTGGCATTGATGAGAAATGGGGCACAAAACTGACGTTATAAATTAATAACAACAGTCTTTGAAGCGGATTGCAAATCGTGTCAAAATTTGAGCCTGATCTGTGCAAAACTTTTGGACGTTTTAAAGCGTATGCAAACCAACAAAACATTTTTATATAAGTATATATATATATATATCATAGAACGCGAACGATTAAAAGTTGAAAGATATTTCTGCCTATCCTTTTAATATTTAGACCTAGAGGTCACATTTCTAGAATCCGTGTATTCCCGATTTCTTATTCAAATCCAGGATCTCCCGACAGGAAGCAAATATAAGCCTAATGACACATGCAACAGCAACATAGATAAATAAAGCTAGAAAAAATACTGTGGAAATCTACATACATTCATATAATGCGTAGTTAGTCAATCAATATTTCGCACGGTTCATCTACATAACTCTTTATTCTACATACTCTCAATAAGTATCAGGTTATATGAAGCCCCTTAACACCACATAAAAGCTTCCTGTTTTGTTTTCGATTAGTGGAAAACATCAATCTTTCCTTCACACAATATAAAAGCACTCAATGTAGACTCGACGATTTTCCGTCACCCGACCGAAGGTCGGTGTATTTTTGGACGCCTGTGACGTCATATTCTCCATACGATCTTCTGGCCACTTGTATGAACTGAATCACTTTGATGTCAAACTCGTGCAGTCGTTATATGTTTTTATCATTGTTGGAAGAGAAAAAATAAAATAATAAAACATAATAACTAACTTTCTGAGTGCTTAGGAATATTAAATTGTTTCAAAGAAGGAGATTAAGAATGATTTTGTTGCAGCTACAGCTTTAATTAAAGTTGTAAAATTTGTTGTTGTGAAGATTTCTTAAAATGGTGGAAAATATCATATTATTCTTTGTTATCTCATCGTACTAATTTTACCTAATTTTTCAATGTCACTATTTATCTAATATTCATAAAGATATTCAATTATTCCGTCATTAATATGTCTTATTTAGTATAGAATAAATAAGTGTAGGAGACTGGAAGAATTTTCAGACTGTTATGTCAAGTATAGCTTGTAAGTTTAAATTAACAATTAGCTAATTAACTTCAGAAAATAAAATGAAATCATATAATGTGTATACTTGCAATTCATTTGACGGTTATTGTTTATGATCTTGCGCAACATGACAACGATTGCTCTATGAGTCCTTTCATATCACCCTTATTTATGGGTCTTCAAGGCAAGGATAACCAAAACTTTCCACTACCAAACAGAGTTAACAAAATAATCACGATTCAGAACCTGTCCTGTTCAGACCTGATAATTGATTTCGCTGCAGTGCACGTAGTCTTGTAACTACTTATAAATGACGAGTATGTATATCGTAAGATATGTCAAATTAGTGCCAGTAGATTTATGGTTGTAATATTTAGTTTATTTAGTACACTCCGCTCTTAAGGATTGTGATCCACAGCATGATGTTCTATTGCCTAATTTTTTCCTTAATAAATACTCTAGCTAATACAGAGAGCAGGTTCATTGAAATAAGACTGGTACTCATAGAGCGCGTTCAAACAAACAAAAAACTTTTAAGCTTAATTATATATTAAACTAGCTTTGCTCGCGGCTCCGCTTGCATATATGTCGGTTATCGTGGTAAATACTTTTTACCATACGTCTTTCCTCAAGCATCAAAATATCTCCACACCAAATTTCATCTAAATCATTTCAGATGTTTAAGCGTGTAGAGGTAACAGACAGACATATTTTCGCATTTATAATATTAGTATGGATTATTGTATACAATACTTAATACAGATGAGTTAGGTTAGTTTTGTTAATGAGCTAGAGAATGTGTGAAAATTAACAAATATCCGATTATAAAGTTCAACAAAAATATTATATAAATTTGATAAAAAATGTTCTTAGTCACGATTTGAAGTGTTTGTAGAAATTGATTTACAAATTAAGGTACATTCTATTCTAAATACAGACCTCTTAGTTCAAGTAATTGATTGCGTATTTTCAATATCATTCAAGTTTTCATCAGAAGCATTTAATAATTTATTTGATGTTTACACGAATTAAATCGGTTTAAAATTTGCTTTTACATAAAGTCTCAAGAATACCTTTCATGTTCCTATTTCTTTTAGGTTCTTCCACAGCGAAAGAATTTCGGCCATATTATGTATTTAAGACGTATACTAAATTTAAAAATATAACGTTTTAATTAAAATCATACGTATATAAAATTAAAACATTTACCGACATTTTACTCAAAGTTAATAAAATACATTTTTGATTAACATATCGCTATTTTATTTTTACTTGTTGGTTACAAGCTTTTTTTTATTAAGCGAATACTTTTCTTCAAAACTGCACTTACATCTTTTTAATTATTTTCAAGTTACCTAAGTTATGCCGTTACTAATATGTTGTCAAATAATGCCTAGAAGTTATTGCTCTACCTTTCCTTTGTTAGGTTCGTCAATGTGATAAAAAAAGCCTAAGCGAAAACGCAACAAATTATCGCGGTGTCAAATAAGTCGGACGGGCTTTCTGACTTTAGCTATACATTTATTATAAAATGACAATGATGGTGTAGTTATGACTGCATGTCGTTAGTCTCCACCATGTCGTAAGTGGGTAACTGTTGTACGCGCTTCCAAGTTCGTTACAACTAGGTACCGTATAATAATGAAACACATTATAACTGAACCTGCATTATGATCATTTTATTTCCTATACATTAAAGGGACGATGCTTAATTCCATTTGAAGGACGTGCTTCATGGCAAAGTTTAAGAAGGGCGAGGCGCCACCACGTTTTGCTAGCTCCACACTTCGCAATGAACACACAGAGAAACGAAACTGTACGCACACAAACGCAGTGACCGGGTCAGGACGTCAGACCCATTGATATTTCGTTGTGCGGTTTCATTGATGAAACTGACGTTGTTCGCAGTATTTTTCTAAATACTAGTGATAAGAATAAACGTAGGTCACATGTTACTACTATTATTATCCAGCTCAGTCTGGGTAAGTTTAGAATTTGCAATGATCAATCAGACCTTTTAGCCATGACGCTACCGCCTCTAACTTTTCACAATGCATTTAAAATGTATTGTGAAAAGATAATTATTACACAAAACTAAAGTTCATATTCCAGAATCGTCATTTTAAAGACACATCTCAAATATAAGTTTAGGCAGCCTGGGACATTTCACCGTTTAAGTCTTTATTCATGCCCCATTCCCTGAACCTAAATATAGCCGGCATTTTCCCTACATTGATAATATGATTTTTTAGCCGGTTCCAAGATCGCTACCGGCGAAGACGAGGCCCGGGGTACCGTGCACCGGCCATGGCGCGGGGGTGCTGTTGACCTAATTCCTTACTTGCACAGCCTGTTCTATTTTCCCTATGACGTCAAAACCACCCATTCACCCCAAGCTGCTGAATCAATGCGGCTCAAACTAGGTCAATCTGAATGAACCCGTCGTACATTCAACATGGAACAGCTATTTTTAGCAGCCAAGGTGTTTCGATCGAATCACAGGTCAAACCAGTTCTTACGAATTTATTGGTAGGAAGCAATTAAAGTACATAATTTTAAAATTAATTATGACTTCCAATTTTGATATACTCGTATAGTGGTTTATAATTATCTCTCTTCTGTTCAGTTGTTGCTCAGTCCGATTATTATTTAGCATATAGATATTGAGTTGCGGGATTCAGGGAACTTAATACTTATTGCGGTACTCTCTAGTAAATAATAAAATTAAACTGATAAACACATAAGACGAAGCTGGCCGTTCGCGTTTTGCCGTGACCTTGAACTGAATTAGTCTGTAAACGATATGCCGATTTGGATGTCTTAAACAACGGATTCTGGGAAGAGAGGCTGCAATACATTAGGTACCAAAACAGCAGTTATGCATTCAGTATTATATTAACATTGGTTTCTTTTGTTTCAGATATCGCGAGCTAGTATCGATGCTTGCAAGGATTATTTCCGCGACGACTTGGTTAAGACCGATTGGCAATTGATGGTGGAGCTCAAAAAACTCTTCCAGATACTGTAAATGTGAATTTTCTTCTGTCTATCCCATGTACGGTGAAGCTCTCCGATAAGTTATATTGTGTCGTAGATCCATCAGCCTTGTCTGTTCCATCTAACAATTAGCTCCTCTCCCATGTATCGTAGAATCTCACCATAAGTTTTTTAATCCGTTTTGTATACTAACGTGATTTTAGCTGAAATTGTGTTTATGTTATTGGTGGGAAAATGCACATGTCAATGTCACGGCTAGACCTCTTATTTATAACTTATAGTTTTTGTAATTTATGAATTCACAGTGGACTGTGTATCTACAGTTAGAAACAGTGTAACGTAAAAATAAACATAATTAAACTTAAAATAGGTTCCGGGACGTGACAAATATGGATGCAAGCGTATGCATGCAATGCAACCTTGTGTGCTTCATCTTTGTTTCGTCTTTTAAAATTAACTATTACGTAATTATTAGTTGTTGTCGATTTACACATATGTTAAGACGTAGTACATACACAAGCCTGTTATTTTACAGGTGCGTTCATAGATTACAAAAGGTATGTAGATACCCAATGTTTTACATTTAATTTTGTCAATGTAATAACCGATATTAAAATGACACATCTATTTTATACGTCGTGAAACATTGTAAATAGTATTATTCATGTTTATTTATTGTCAAAAATGTTCCCGCGATTGGACAAACCATCAGACACGTGTTGTCGAAATAATTTTTAAACAAAAACGTATGTAGATGAACATTTAAATGATGATCCTTTGTAAATAAAATGTTCACATGGGTCGTTTACTTTTAAATTCTGTAGTTTTATGTAAATAAAATGTAATGAGAAATCCTTTCGTCTTAATTGTAAAGTAGTGCAATACACGATCTCAATCTCTTGTGTGTAAGGCGAGGTCTTTTAGCGGTGCTCCCTATGTAGATAAAATAAATATATTATATGATTTCACTACAACTACAATTCTTATACCATTGGAGACACTGTGTTTGATTCGAAGGAGGTCGTTTATTGTATGAAAATAATGTATTTTCGTGGAAATTGAATGCTTCTGGTAATATCATCCAAGTATGTGACACACACAGGGATCGAGAACTGAATTTGGTGGTAATCGGAATAGTTGTCCAATGAAGGTTGTATTTTGTATGTAGGTATTTTCCCTTTTTGAAAGCTTTGTATTATATAGATGGAATCGGACATATTCTTATATTGAAGAACTTTTATTAAATTACAAAGTATATTGTTTTTGTATTATTTAACATGTATATATCCCGTATGAGCTTAATTCTTGAAGTTGAAAGAAACCCATATGTTAGTAAAAGTAATAAAAAGTATTTTAGTTGTTTTTTTTTAAATATTCAATTAATAAATTTATGACTTTTTACACTTTTTATATGAAACAGTTTTTTAACCAGTCGCTAACTAATGTAACTACTTGGTTGCGGCACCAAATCCAACCGCTGTACAGTGGGGCCAAATCTAAAAAAGCTGGCCAAAAATCTAAAAATCAAGTAAATGATCCGAAATATCTTTCTAGGGGTTCTCGTGGTCGCTGATTACGAATTTGATGTCAATTTCATAAAATTTTACCCCCTTCACCCTGAATTGACCACCCCCTTGCCGAAATACCCCTTATTTCCTAACGTAATCGAGTTACATAAAAAATTCAAGGTTTTCGTGGTCGCTGATTACGAATTTGAAATCAAATTCATAAAAATGTACCCCCTTTATCAAACCCTAATTTACCACCCCCTTGCACGAAATACTCCATATTTCTTAAGGTAATCAAGTTACATATAAAATGCAAGGTTTCTGGGGTTGCTGATTACAAATCCATAATTATAATAAAAGATCTAGTTACAAAGTGGCGAATCTTATACTGATGAAATGATCCAGTCTGGATTTGCTTCAGGTTTCCTTAACTATTAAGTTAAGTAGTAAGAAAGTTAAGGAAACCTGAAGCAAATCCAGACTGGATCATTTTCTCGGTTTCAAATTATAGATTCGTACGGCTATATTTTAATAATGCTAAAGCTCGAATATCTTGTTTGCACTGAACTTCAACTGCACATGTTTACAAGAGTAATATGTGACGCACACCAAGAGTCTCCATAAATGTGTTGTGAGGGTTTAAGACAAGGTAATTCAAGAAACTCTTAATAGTTATAGGCAATACTGACTTAATTAGAAATAATATTGGCAAGAAACTGATGAGGATGACACAATGGAATAGACCCCTGCCGACGTATTTGTAATCTACATAGATACAGGATACTAGCTTCTGTATCTGGTTTGACGACCATTGCTTGCTGTTTCAAAGAAATTGCACTAAAGCTAATGAATGGTGTGAATAATTCGTTTTCTAGTGCCTTTTTTGTGGACAGGGTGGTCAATCCTTTTGGATTTCCGGCTCCTCGAGGACATAGGAAACAGGGATATATGGTATTTTCACTAAAACCACTCCGACAGCCGGTCTCAGGCGCCCTTCTCTCAGATCGACGCCGCAACAAGCCGGGCCGTATCCCGGGAGAAGCAGGCTTCCCCCCGCCTATCGGCCGCATCAACATGTGTTGCGGCCCGACCCCATTTTGCCGCCATCCTATCGCCTACCGCAGCAATTACTCTGCCACCAGAGGTCCCCATTCTCTGGCAGAGTGCGGCACCGTCGACGTCTAACATCGCTGCCGACGTCCTCTACGCTTAGGATCGGTCAGTGGTCTCTTTCTGTAGCATTATAGCTTCACAAAAAGAAACGACTGCGCCCCAGCCCTCCTCACCGGCAGTCTTCCAGCGTATGCTGGGCGGAGTCCAATCCGATTCAGGTACTCACCGAAACAGCCATGCCCAGTAATTACCTGAGTCAGTAGGCAGGTGACGCGACCTCCCTCCCTACCTACCTACCCAAGCTTCGAGGTTACGCAGAACGGCAGCGACAGCGCGCTTACCGCGGCTATTGCAGCCGCGCGAGCCACTGCATCAGTGCCTGTCAGTGAGCGTTCAGCCGCATTTCGAGCTCGTCCTGGTCTTCCCTGCTCTCACCCCGGCGGATCGCGTAACTCTGGTCAAAGACCCTCGGGTTCATATCCGCCATAATATCAAAAGGCGGGAAACGTGCCAGAAATGGTGCGGTAACCTCGTATGATCCTAATGGCCGCTACCCGCTGCGCTTGTTGAGTTTAGCTCGGCATCGGGAAGAGGGCGTTAGACGCTTTGCCCATATCGGCGCCATGACCAGAGGGCCATGGATCGTATCACCGCACAGTAGAGGCGGCGAACCTCCTCCCGTAAACCTCTTAGATTAGGCAACAGCCTCTGTCAGGACCCCGCCACCTCGCTAACTCGGGGGATCATCCGCTCGAAATTCTCCTGGAAGCTACAACGGCTGTCCAGGGTGAGGCCGAGGCATTTGATGTGCCGGCCAACCTCGACCTATGTTCCACCCACTCTAATAAGAGAGCGGGTGGGAACAGCATCTCTGCGTTTTCTGTGGAACCATTCCGTCTTATGAGGTGCAACCCTTAGACCCAAACCGTTGGTTTTCGAGTGCCTAGAAAGTCCAACAGACAACAAAGTCAACAACAACAACAACAGTCCAACAAAAAACAAAGATTATACCAAAAATTCAATAGATTTAGTCTAATTGTAGCCGAATTGCGAAGGTGAGTAAGTGAGTAGTAAGCGGTGAGTAAAACATCAAATATTTCTTTTCGTAAAGGAAACCGACCCATAGATTCGTAACGACGGACAAGAAGCTGTACGGTGCAAAAGATGAAAGCCTAACGGTAAATAAGAATTGATTTGCGTACTTTGTCGTGGATTCAATTGTGAGAAATTTGTGATGCTTTGATCGGTCAATAGTCACTATATGATAATAAGTAATAACAGTTGCAGATTATAAAGTAAGACAATATTGCAGTTTTAATTATTTGAGTTTGTACTAAAGAGATCGTGAAATCATAGGTATCGACAGTGCCTAAAAGTAAAACGCTATAGCAGTTAGAGCCTAACGAGACACAATTTCAATTGCTCTGGCGAATACAGCTTTAAAAGTAGTGGCCGAGAGCAGGTTGGGTTTTGGCCAAAAAATCTAGTTTCGGTGCGAATTTCGGTTTTAGCCAAAATTGGCCGCAACTTATGGTCGCGCCAAGTGCGTTCAAGTGTCGTGGACATTGGTGGCGATTGCTGATGATTGCTGACTTACAATATAATAAAATTTCATCTCAATATGAAATAGACCTCCCTGATACCAGTGTTTCTAAACTTAAAAACATTTTAGCTTAAAATTTTTTTTGATGACTACGGGTGCTGGCTTTGTGTTTGTTAACTGACTTCCAATTTAATGTTACGCGTGTATTTCTAATCGCGGATATTTGCAAATGACCATCAGACGCTCGGATATTGTATCTTATGTTTTTAAAATAGTAGCTGTAATTATCCCAAACAGAAGAAAATATATATGATAAGAATAAACGACTGCCACCGCCTATGGACACAACGACTTAAGAGACCTTTCAGTCCCTCCCTCCAGAATCAGGGGCAAGGGGAGGGTTTGGGCTCCAGCAACATCTGTCACACGGTAAAAAGAAACGAAGGAACTGCTTAACACAGGTTTTCTGTACAATGATGGTTTGAGTTTCGGTTTCGGCCGGAAAACACTAATTAAAAGTACAAACTGACTGTGCAGACCACTTACAGTTGAAGCGTGATTTGTTATGTGCTGATGTAAACTTTAAAACATAATCATCAGGGCCTATTATAAGAAGTCTATCACAAATCGACTTTCCGTTAGAGGATTAAGATATAGTAAATTTAAACGTGTATTTTAACTACACTCCCCCCTGGCGTTAAATGTTAATGATTGAATTGATTGATTATAACTTAACTTTTAAAATGTGAATTGTGGTCTAGAAGAGTATAGGAAGTTTCTTATTAAGGAAATGTCAAAGTATCTGATGACCGCAAACGACTAGGAGTCAACCAGTGACAGACAACAATTTATAAAATGCTTAAGGCAATTCTGTGATCGGAAATTGAGCAATCTGTAGCCATGATTACTTAGAAATGTATTTGTCAGCTTTCCTGTCACTGTGTATAGGAAACTTAAAACTAAACATTTTTTCAGCGCCGTTCTGATAGTCAGTGATCGGTTACAATGGTGTTTCTTTCTCAGAAGTGAAGTAAGCTTGGTGTGTTACGTAATTGACGATGAACAGCGGTATGATCATGATTACATCATTTTGGTTTTACGTAGTAGTAAAAACATTCAGTGTTAATCCTTGAGCCTTAAGTTAAGCCGTTACATGTTTAGCGCCAATATTAGTCGAATATCTACAACCCTCATACTTAGTATCTTACGTGTAGTATAAAAAAAAACAGAAGGCAAACTTTACCTATAAAACACACATATGTTCGTGTAGCTAGTAGGTTTATACTTGTAACGAAGTCTTGTATTTAGATAAACAGACATCTGAGATCTAAATACGTATACCTTTATTATAGGTTTATAATGCTTCTTGAGATTTTAATACACGTTTTCCTTAGTCTAAAGTTTTATCTCTTAAGGCAACATAATGTTATGATGATTTCATACTAATACAATTCCTTGATTCCCAGAGCTTTAGCTATACAACCATGATTCATCTGTGCAGGGTCGCCATATTTGTTAACTTATCACCCATGAACTTTGCCAAATACCAATTGCACTAGCTGAAGTCGTCTATGAGTCAGTAGAACAGTAGTTGAGATTAACAGCGACTGGATTGCCGTATCATTCTTTATTTAATTTCGGGTTCTATAAAATTACTAATAATTACAAATGTCAAGAGGTCTAATTTGGCTCGCAGCCTACGGACTAACAAGTTCGATTGTTAATAAAATCATAATTTGGATATTTGCAGATGTGCAATATATTATATTATATTACATTATTTCTACAATGCATAAACCCTGTTCTGTGTGACACAATAGATACATATTATCAGCTGGCAGAATCGTTTTTTTATAATTAGAAACATTGGTCGATAAATTCCTTTTTGTCCCAAAGTCGGGATCGAACCGACTAAAGCTACACAATACTTACTTACGTTTTTAGAATAATATTAGGATTTCAGGTCTAATCTAGAAAGTCTGAACCTGCGAACCCCGGCAGATTTGTCCGCCCTTTCAACAATTTAAAAGAGTAGTCCTCTACAAAACCCGTATCAAAAGGAGAGGCCTTTTGATACGGGGGCCAGGCCCACTCTGATTAAGATAGGCGGCTAGGCGGCTTCTACCAGGGCGAAGTATAACCTTGCCCACTACCATCAGGCTCATGGAGGAGTCTTCTGCGGTCCGAGAGAGAAGTAGTTGTCTCACGTTGCCTTTTTACCGCCTTTTTGGCATACGGCACTTCCAACATTATTTATAGCTCACCGGTCATCAGTACCGTTTGCAGGTGAGATAGCTCGATGCATATTTGATTGACTCTGTAGCTCGTCAGTCATCAGTACCATTTACAGGCGAGATAGCTCGATACACATTTGATTGATTTTGTAGCCAACCTTAAATCTACGATTTTTTCGATCTGGGGCAGAAACTTCATTATAGCGCCCCCTCTCTCCAGCGTTTGAAATAAATAACTTAAAAAATTCACAAATTGTAATGGTTGGCATTTTTCATGATTGGGACATAACAATAATATATTGGTTCTTATAAGAACTCTTCAATAAATTTGCACTCTTTAATATCTTTCACTCAACAACTTGCGCTGCATGCTAGGCGATTTGTTGAGCAAGTTTTTTTTTAACCCTATTATATTATGATTTTGATATTGATTATGATTTTGATAGATCCGGGGCTGTTTGTAGGTCGCCGTTCATCAGCACCGTTTGCAGGCGAAATAGCTCGATGCACATTTGATTGACTTGGATGATCTTCATTAGCTTGTCCTGGGTATTATAATTAACATTATAAAAAGACGTGACGTTTCACATCATATCAATCAAATTAAAAAACTTATTCTTCTAGCCTCACTAAATTTTTCTGTTTTATATGAGCCTACAAATTGAAAATAGATAAATACAATGGCAGATTAAAATACATAGTAATACTGTTTTTTAAAGAAAGGAATTGTGATTTGGTAAGTATTTAATTTGACCAAAGCACTAGAAAGAAATATACAAACCTACGTTATTCTTTTCTTGTCCAAAACCTCCCAAAACCCCTCTATTAAAACAAACAAAAAACAATTTTTCAAATCGGAGATGTCTTATTTGGGTTTTATTGCGACTAACGAACATCAATTGATTTTTATTATAAATACATCTAAATTTTACAAAACGACTTTCAGTCTTTGATAACTTGATGACCAATACTAGGTGACCGGACGATGACGTGGTATATAAATTCGTCATCATGCAGCTGTTATGGGATCCAAGTTATAAAATAGTAATCGATCAAATGGTGCGTAGAATCCTGATGACCGAGTCATGTGTGAATTCTAGAAACGTTATTTCCTTTAAACGAAGTTACGTATCCATCTTATTTTCCACATAAACGATGTTAATACTTAAGAATATTCCGTGATATATTATATAGCACGCAGTGCTATTTACACTACTAAATAAGTATAGCTTGTACAAATATAGATGTTTTTGGGGATTTAGAAATCTTACAAAATACTAGCTGTACCCTGCCAAGCTTCGTTATGGCATATTGTGGTTGCATAGATGAGAAATGAGGAACGAAACTGATGTGAAATATATAAAAACCATCTTTGAAGCGGTTTGTATAAAGTGTCAATATTTGAGCTTAATCGGTGAAGAACTTAAGAGAAAAAGGCCAGTTGTCTTTAAAGCCACTTATAACCGGGTATTGGTATTGGTTGTGGGCTTCGGTTTCCGTATTTAGACTCAAGAGTGGTCCTTTATGCGTCGAGGATTGGTTAGCTATGTGAGCCAACCAAGCTCCTTCCAGAAGCGCAGAAGCCTCCTGGGGCGTTCACAGGCTTCTAGGAGCGATCTTGTCTCAGGAAAGATACTTGCCCGTTGTGCGGGCACTCCCTCCATTCCAGGACTACGTGGGCGGCCGTTTCCTCTGCTTCCAGACATCCCCTGCACAGAGGGCTGTCCGTCGCATTGATGATGAATAGGTGTCGGTTCAAGGCTAGGTGTCCTGTCCTGTAGTACCGACAACTATTCGGATGTCCTGTCTGCTAAGACTAATCAATCTGCAGGTGAGCTGTGGTGTGACTTGAGTCATCACCAGTTTGGACTGTCTGCAGCCAGGTGAGTTTTTCCACCTCCGGTTGTGTGCTTCACGGGTCCGTTGCCTGGCCCAGAATCGTGTTTGGTTAAACGGTATTGGCAGGAGTATGGTTGGGCCGGTAGCTGCCGAGCCCCTCCTTGCCAACTCATCTGCGGCATCGTTCCCGTGTGAGTTACTGTGCCCTTTAATCCATTGGAGGAGTATCAAATTCAAAATGTGGCAAGCTGCTCCAATGCTTGATGGCATTTGAGGATAATACCAGAGATCATTGTGTTGCCCTCCAGTGCCTTTAGGACGGCCATGCTGTCGGATAGTATTCGGATATTCGGATTTTATTTATATTTATTATCGGAGATTAATAGAGAGAACGTTGTCGACTTATATCCTGAGTTTGCGAGTATTTGATATGTACTTTATTACGTTAAATTGTTTTGCATGTTGTTTGCAATGTTTTTATGCCGCTACGGTATAAAAACCTTTCTCGTTATTTTAACTATCGGTATGCAGTTATAGATTAGTATGTACTTTATTACCTATATTACTTAATAGATTGCAATACTACCTGGGTAGGCCCTGTTTGTCGTCAATAATTCACGGAGAAGGTCGTCATTTCTCATACCATCCAAAGAAACACCAATGCGAAGCAGGCAGCATTGTTGAATGGGTGGAGCCAGCAGTGTAGGCACTCGTGTACTTTTTTTACAGCGTTTCCGTGTGACGTATTTTGCATCTTTAAGGGTTTTTTCATAAAATACTAATTACTGACCCAAAAAAATGAACGAAAGTACCGCTTCTATAACATATTTAGCTCGTAACTACGATTTGAAAGCGAATTTCTATGACTTTTCCGGGTTTTTTGGTTGTTTATCGAGGTTGTAACCATGGTAACTCGGTGTGCGTGGGCGAGGGGGTGTTTTCAGGGTCTAGGTCACGCCCCAGAGTCTCCAGCGCATGCGCGGGCTACGAGCAGCTCCCGTTCAGGAACTAGCCCGTTCATAGCACATCGGACTTCCTCGTGAAAGGAACCGTAGTTGGCCGGGAAGGAATAAGTTTCCTAACACATCAGTTCTAAGTGATTACTTATGTGCGGAAGAATATACAGTTTAAAGTTCGGGTGAAGTGTATTTTGAAGAACCTAGTCTTCGCCGCAATTATAACTAGATGTAAGTACTGCAAATCAGTATTAATTATGTCTTTTGCATTTACATATACATATTAAGATTGTCTAGTTTAAATTGTTCTCAATAATAATATATAATATGCTAGTTATACTAGAAATTAATATAATTTTTCAGGTAGGCCTAAAAAGCCGTCGCAAATTTGTTAAAGTTTATTTCTTTCAGTTCTTTAGTTTTTTTTAATTTTCATTATTGAATATAATAAATACTGCAGTTTTAGTTTAATAATATCAATATCACAGGCACAGTTATTGTTAGTTGACAATAATCGAGATTTATTGATGTTAGGTTTATTTTATTCTTTGATTTATCATTATTTAACAAATAACGAACGTTTCAATGACGATAATAAATATTCACTAAGTTTCCATTTTTTTACTTGTACGGCAATCTTTAGAATACAACACTTTAATTGTAAATTACCTTCCAAAGTAAAAATGATCTATAGGTTCGAAAATATGATAAAACACTAGAGTAACACTAAATTTCTAAAACATAGATAGGTTATTAACATTGCCACTATTACCTTTTAATAGGGTTACAGGGAATACTAAGAAGAAGATCAATTTCAGAAGTTAAAGTACATATTGATAGGACCTCGGAACTAAATTCCTTGTAAATATTTTTATATTTGGAACAAATTCAGTCATGGAATAGTATCCCAACCTAAACTTGAAGTTTTTTTTTATTTAAATCAAATCAACTTCAAATGTGGGTACATTTGAAGTTGATTTGATTATGGGGGAATATTACAAACTTTTGTTTATTACCTTGCACTTTTCTTATATGGAAATGACCAGGCATTGATTAAAAATTATAAAGTACTGAAAATATATTTGAAACTAATTAAACTAGAAAACTAAATTGTTTTTTTATTAGTGATTCCTACTTCATTACAGTGTCCAAGTCAGAGCTAGAACTGTCCAAGATAGTTTCATAAAAACTAGCAATCCTTTTTACATGTGCATAAAGCACTTGTTTTTTTTTTATAATTATCCAACATGATATCTTTTTAAAGCTACAAGACCAAGGAAATTATCTCAATAATACTAATATGTTTGCTATTAAAATCGTTTGTTTATATTCTTAAAAGTGATTCTTCGTAAAAAAGATTTGACAAAAAATAGTGTGTATGCGTTACTTTGGAGCAATTCTAGTCAAAACCGTATCAGAAAAGTGCACAATAATAAAGTAAATTCATACATTGCCCTAAAACCATCATCTTTCAAATCAAAATACATTTTGACATGAAGACTAAGAATTTTGACATGAAATCTAAGAAAAAAGAATGAAAACTAACTAACTAATTTTTACAGTGTCTCAAATTCCTGTCTCGCTATTGTATTTTTATTCTAATTAGTCCATTTCCGAGTTCTATTTTATGACTTAAATAGTCTTATACGTCTTCTGCATTAAAAGTCACGAGTGTTCTTAAATTTTTATATTTTCAAGATTTTCAAAGGGTCCATTAGACCGAAAAATAATATATTTCTGTAACACCTGTAGATAAATAGTCTAAACACCAAGTCAAAAACGCCATTCTTAACAAATTCAAGTTAAGTAAAGCGTTTTTGAATAACTTTTGTACGCAATTGCATATTTACTTCCACACTGTCTCGAACCTTCCAGAGCTTGCTTATCTTTTATTATAATAGCGTAATAGAAAGTACCTTTAATTTATTTGAATTATTTTAAGTTACATAAGAACTTAGTTATGAACGATAAATGTATCAAATTAATGTGATACAGCAACGCTTCTGCAAAAGCATTTAGCTATAAAAACCATGGAGTCAATACAATTGTCACTTATGATTACACAAATTTATTGAATAAATCTCTGTATTTTTTGTCATTTAATAACCTACTCATATAATATTATTATTACAAAGCTTCCTGAATTAAGTGTGAGATTTTGATTCTGATCTTGCCTTATGCGAATATTCAATGTTATTAGAATTAGTTGACACTTGACACATAATCGGTTGAATAGTTGTCGCGACACATACGGTTTATAGAAAATGTTCGTAGGCTATTTTGCTGGCTATTTAATTTTTTTTTTTCAAAAATAATCATGTATTACTAGCGTGGCTCCTCAATTCAGATGTTTACATTTTAAATTGAGGTACCTCATTTTCATTAACATAACTATTGCCACAATATCTTTTCCTCCTCAAACCATGCAAGCATACACATACACCGTAGTTAGTCTGTGCGATAGTCTAGACGCGTTGGCAAGGTCGGCTCAGCAGTTTTCGCTACTGCCGCCCTGCTAGACGACAGTTTCAGTAATTTTTAAGACCACGTGCTTTAACGTCGTTCATTCATGCGTGCGAATGAATGGGGCGCATCGCAAGCGCTGAAACAGTCGGCCGCCGCACGCCCGCGCGCACGTCGCGCAGCGCACGCAGGCGCCCCTGCGCACCGCGAGTGACACTTCTCAGTCCACACAACGTCACATTGAGCCACTGCCTCCACCTACCAATACACCGGATCTTCTCTCGGTGCGTCATCTATTTATACCACTACTTAAGACACGAGCTACTAAACAGCGACCTTGAATAAAATGTGCTGCAGTTTCATTCATAATTATCACTTTCCATCGTATTTCAGACGCAAAACGTTATATTCTAACATGATGACGGACAATTCGCCAATTAAGGATAATTTATTAGATATTTGTACCTATAACAGTTGTTAAGATGATATTAATTGGGTGACTGGCATCAATTCGTCCATTTAAGCATCTGTAGTTGCGGCGGTCACTCAATTCTATTGCGAGATAAATATTGAAACTTAAATTTATCGCATTCTTTATGTGTGTCGCCTGACGATCGCATGTCAAGTCATTTTTATCTAAGTACCGAGTTGATTTTTCATAGACGTTAATACCAAACACTAACAGGAAATTATAAATCATCCGCTGTAGCGTTGGTTCTAGCAGCAACGGGACACTTTCGCACCTAGGTTGTTTCATACATAAGTGACGACCGCCAGACAGAGTCCGCGACACGGCGCGCTCCGCCGGCGACGGTGTACTGATAGCCTACACCTACTCGGTTAATACAGGAAGCGCTTCTCCTTTTTCATAGTTTCTAAGTATGAATAAGTTACTCCTACTGGATATGTCAAAGCAATTCTTTTTATGACACCTAGATATCAAACAATACAACAAAACGAGTGCCAAATGGATCCGTTTAACAAAACATCAGCTGTCCGGATATGGTTTCAGATAAAAATCGCTTTAAGGGCTTTAAAGGAGATACCGTTGCTCTAAAAGAATGACCTTATCTCTCTTAAAACTACTTAAAATACAATATGACGGGCTTTAAAAGAAACATCGTCGGTTATCATCAGTGTGGCGCCAGTATTGTTTTTTGCCAAGATAATATTGAATGTACTGTAAAAAAATAAGCCGCTAAGACCAGATATTTTAAATATCTGGTCTTAGTGGCTTATTTTTTTTACTAGCTTACAAATATTTGATAGTAAAAAAACAAAGAAACGTTAAATTGAATTTTCAAATCCCATTTCACATTCAATTAAGAATAAAACCAACTTTTAGTTACATATTGCAAGACGTCGTTCATCGCTGACCAAATGGGGAGGTCCTTTTCGCGGAAACACATTTCGCTGAATGATAAACAGAGCAGTGTTTGTCTTTGGTCTTCCATTTATAAATAATTCCCTTTAGTAGAAATTGTTTGTGTTGAGTGCTGTGACAAGATACTGATTAATCTTAAAGCTTTATATAGTAGGTTTGTGTGTAGTTTAATGTACGTGTCATTTTGCGCGAGAGTGCGCGCGTGACTAGCGGGCGGACAGCGCGACCTCGTCCAGATAAATCTATCAATGAACACGATAAGGGGAGCGCGTGTCACGCAACCGCAGGAAGTGCCCCAACTCGCCTCCTGCACTCTGAACTGAACTCAACGTACCATATCGTCCGCAATACATCATTCACGACTTTTCAATGCATTCCGCTGGATGTACTTGTGTCACGTATCATCATTATATAGTCCATTCAAAATGTAGGTAAGGTTAGTTTTGCCGGCGAATATGTATTGCAAAATTTGCGTTACACTTTTTATATTAATTTATATCGAGCATGCCTCGTTATGTTACTAAATCATTTGATTTACATATTTAGCGAATTTACCAGCTTAATATTGTCTTAAATTATCAATATAAAGTCTACGGTTAGTACCAAGAGAAGTTAGAATATACGAGTAAGCAACTTTATTGAAACAGGCTATATATGAAAAAAGAGAACAAAAACCCTGACTGCGTAAAAATATATACCTACCTAAACGACAGGCCTGTTGGTCTAGTGGTTTAGTGACCCTGACTGCTAAGCCGGAGGTCGTGGGTTCGATTCCCACCCAGGACAAATATTTATGCGATGAGCACGGTGATTTGCTCTGTATCTGGATGTAAATAATGGATGATATGTATGTATTTAGGAATATATAAGTATGTTTATCAGTCTGGTTACCATAGTACAGGCTCTGCCTAGTTTGGAACCAGACAAGGTCAAGGGAGGACTGCCTTCTGCATCAGACCCTTGATCCAGGATATATGTCCGATAGTTATTCGTCATCATAATCGCACAAACAAAACCTTCAATTTCTCCGAAGAGGTCGCCATACCGTACCCAAGTCGTAGATGCTTTTAAGTCTATATCGGACCCGTTTAGGGCCTGATAAAACCGACCATGGAGCTCTTTGCCCTTCCATACTTCCTGCGATCATTAGTACTAAGTACTACAGGTTTGCGCCAATTCTCTTTAGCCAGAGCGAGCGGGATGAATCCGCTTTCCACCGCAACTACATTGCGATGCACTCCCACACTGTCAGTTTGTAGACAAAATATTCTCTAGAATTGCATAGTCCTCACGATTGAGTAGGGTCTTGAGATTTGATAATCACGCGACCACCCAAGGCTTTCGCGGGATATACAATATTCAATATCATAGTAACCGATTGAACATGTCCTGCTCCCTGTTAGAGGGCATATAATTCGTTCTGGAGTCTATTTAAGTTTAAATAAAGAAAATACATCAGAACCGGCATGAACGTCTAGACCATTGCAGGCTCGCACCTTGTGGCCCCCTAATAAAAATTACTTTAATGTACTTTTTTAAGGCAGGGAACCAAAGGAAAAATGTTCCTTCAAGCGTTTTGTTCATGTCAGATTCTGACATTCCCAACGACTGTGTCATACCCAGATACTTATGTAAGATTTCAGTGGCAGACAGAGATCTGAGTTTTGTTGAATCTTAAAGCTCTGTTGCTTACGATTCTACTATCACGCCCTTCTTGACATACATAACTGTACACTTGTCTACACCAAATTTCATTTTGATAGAATTACTAAAGTTTTCCGTCACCTTTAGTAATGCTGTTATTTGTATTTTAGTGGGGGCTAGTAATTTCAAATCATCCATATAAAGAAGGTGAGATATAACTTGGTCATCTTTCTGCAACGTATAGCGTATAGCCTATAGAAAAAGTACAGCCTAACCCTGAACCCTCTAATAGGGTGCTAAGAGGGTTCAAAGTCAGACAAAATCACAAGGGACTCAGACCATCACCGTTTACCGCAGTCTGACGACATCCTGGATAGCGAAGTGCTGTTCTCATTGCCCCATTCATGACTCCAAGAAAGTGCACAGGGTTGTATCAATTTTATACAACTCCAGCACCCTCAAAAGCCATGTGTGTGGAACCGAGTCATAAGCTTTCTTATGGACTATCCAACATGTCGCCAGACTCTTACGAGTACGACGCACCTGTTGGCTAATGGTCATGTCTATGAAAAGGAGCTCTTTAGTGCCACGGGACCCACGTCTACATCCATTCTGAGAAACTGACATAATCTTATTATTATTAATGTGTAAAGTAATTTTGAGTCTCACAATAGATGTTAGAAATTTATACAAGGTTGGTAAACATGTGACAGGTCTCAAATTTTAGGATCTATGACACTACCAGACTTATAGAGTAAGTTGGTTATGCCAGTGGTTATAAATTGGGGTAATGAACTCAAATCCAATGCTGCCTGGAATTAAGAGGCCAAACACGCATGTGAGCTTCGGAACCAATTAAGCCAAAAGTTGTGCAGTCCGTCTGGACCGGTTGATTTCCGATTCGGCAATGAACGGACTGCACTTACATCAGCAGCTTACATCTATAAATAGTTAAGGGTTCCATAGGTGCTTTAAACTCACATGAGCGCCTAACATCCCGCAACCAATCACCTTCTATATGAGTGACAGGCACCGACCAGAACACTCGATTCTTATTATGCCGATCTATTCGTTTTTTAAACCGTCTTATCCTATTTGCATAAATTTTCTGCTTTAGAAAGTCTATGCGCTCTGTGAAACATGACAAGTACTGTTGGGGACTAATGGTAGTCCCAGAGAATGCCTGATTCACAAAGCGCATCACTCTAGGCCGCGTATTCCCTGATCGAAAGCTAATTAGCTTACCGAATAGAATGCCCTGGATCTCTCGCTCGCTCTTGTTATCATCTTGCAGCAGAATTTCTTACACGAAAAAAATATTTTCGTCTTGACATGACATTAGATATTCTTGGTTTATTTATTTGGTTCTTCTTTATGCTTGGTGTATTTTTATAAAAAGGATGCATTTTTTTATTGTTTGATTTGTTTTAATGGTTTGCGGTATTGTAAATATCGAGAAAATGTATTTATTTTGAAAATTTGTAAGAGAAATTCCAACTGCTTTAAGTGTTCCTAGTTTATTTTAATTATTATTACTATTAAAATTGGCACTCGTTTTTTTATAAAATGTAACATATTTATTTATTCAAAATATTTACTCTTATTATCTAATAAGAGTTAATATTTATATTTATTGCTGCCATCTAAACGGAAGTTCATTAATGCCTTTACGATAGAAGTCTGGGGTCTATATTCGACAAACTGTGTGAAAGCATTTGTACTGCCTCCTGGAAAGAAATTTAGGGTAACGTTAAACCATGCCGCTAATTAAATATAATGTGAAAAAAGTTTTCACACGAAAACCTTTACACCATGAAGGTTTTATGTCAATTCACGTTTCTATTACTATACAACGGCAATTTCATAATATATAAGACAATTAATCTATAGCTTTAAATTTAACAATATAAAAAATGATTTTGTTTGTTTGCTACGCTTTCACGCCTAAACCACTACACTGATTAATGCCACATTCTTAGCGAGTAACATAGGTTACTTTTTACCGTGATAACCGACATACACGCGGACGGAACCGCAGGCAAAAGCTAGTGACAAATAAAATCTTGATTTTGGTCAAATATTAGCATTTTTTACTTCATTGATTTATTAACACTACTTTTTTTTATTTATACATATACTTTGTACACCGTTACAGTATATATTTTGTACAGACATGGATGGACATTGACATGTGGTATTAGTGGCAACTCGTATTGGGCTGGTATCATACCTGATTGATACAAAATCGCTCTTAGAAACCTGTGAATGCACCAGGAGGCATCTGAGCTTCTGGAAGGGAGCTGGGTGGGTCACCTAGCCAACCTTTGAGTCTATATGATATATAAGAGATATGATAAGAGGGGCTCGCGGCTAAGTAGTAACTCCTCAATAGGTTAACACATTGCGAAGTAATCCTAGCCAGGCCAGACTATGGATTTGTGGCCATTCTTAACACATTGAGACCCCTCCGTGCTTTGAAAAGCATGTTAAGCCGTCGGTCCCAATTGCCATACGAACACCTGTGGCAATCGTTACGGGTAGTTAGAGCCCTATAACGTCCGACTACAGTCTTTCTACAGAACTTCGATATCGCCTAGTACCTTCTTGAATTGTGGTGGTCTGATTGCAGTAGATTTAAAGCCGACCCCAACCAAGTTTGGGAAAAAGGCTCAGAGGAAATAAAATCGAAAACCCGATTATACCACACCACCAATACCAATACCTTTGAGTGAAGTTAGAAATGGGAGGCGGTTTAGTTGTGGCTATGAAAAGTAGCAAAAGAATTGCTTAACACTGTTTTTTGTGAGGCCTTGGACTCTAGCCGAGCCACTCCATATGTGCCGTAGCATACCTATACCACGGTAAAATTGATAAACTAATTAATCTTCAACATGTTTAACTTTAAAATCCTTAAACTAGATAACGTTTACTGCTAAGTTAAAAAACATTTTACTCTTAAATCCGTTTGTTATTTGATGACGCTATTAATAACAGAGAATCGAACACACGTAGGTGGGAAGTGGGTAGTCGCCGCGCCTTTTTACAGAAACTTGACAAATAAAACAAAAATATCAAGGCGTAAACAAATCGTTATTCTCATTTCGTGAAATATAGCAACACTAGGTTGGTTATCGAGTCGGTAGGCGTGTAAGTGGATAACTGAAGGATACTTTGCCATTTAAAATGCAGAGACCTCGTTAAAATTAAGTCATAAACTATAATTCATATATTTTATGGACGATCTAAGCGTTGGGCGACATTTATTCTATTTTATGCCAGCTCTGCAAAATTACTTATCTATTACCTTAACAAATAACGTTGTATCTGTTAGCAAAAATTTACTTCTGTGAAGATTTGGCAATATTCAGGTAGTATGCAGTAAGACGGGTTTTATTTATCGGCTTGAGAACCATATTTTAAATTATCATCTTTATCACAGTTCCGCAATCTCATCTGCTCAAGTTTTAGGGTCAACAACGCGCGTGTAACCTCTTCGTACAACTCCTTTAAGTACGAGTATATAACCACATTAACCACCTGCCATGTGACTGGTATATGACATCTATTTTTAATCCATTATAGTTTTCTTTCTTGATTAAAAATGAGAAACCTGGCTCTCTTATATTTTTATTCATCTTGTTTCTTAGTATTCCGCTGGATAAAGGCTGTATATCAAGTAAAGTCACAAAGTCAAAACACCTATTGGTGTTTTTTTTTAAAGAATTAATTACGCTAAATTATTCTGCATGTGCCTCTATTTGTCAGAACCACAGTGTAGGTCCAGCTAGAATGAGTGAGTAAATGTTGGAATAAAACTAGAGCATAATTAATATTTATTCCCCTTTTTTTTTCCGTGCGGAAATCCCCTCGGATACCACCTATCGGTGGCATGTCGGACTCGAGCCGACTAAAACTGCACGCCGTCTCGGGTACTGATAGCCGGGGAACCAGGTATACCCTAGAAAGGAAGTCCCTGGTGCCCCGACATACCTCGGGCCATCTACAACAACAGGTAGACGACCCCCCAATATTTATTCCCCAAGAGTTGGATTTAAATACGTTCAGTATTAATTAAAAATAGTTATAATAGTATCTAGTCCCTAATTGTCAGACATTCCGTTACAATTTGGATTTATAAACGTTCACGTAATTAGGTATCTCCCACGCACTTTTCACCAGAATCAGGGTCTCGGATTATACATACATATTATACCCTTAAGGTAATTATTAAAATTACTTTTTAGTGATATTTTGTCACTAAAAATTAAAAATAAAACTACAAGTGACTTTCCGTTTGGTCCCATTTAAAATTGAAGAAAATTAAGGAATAAAGAATACAGTTTCTTACAATTAATCATAATGTAGGCGCTTTGAAGTCGGTTGATACATTTGTAAAAGTAAAAGTTAATAATTACCTACCAACCTAACTGACTGGCTGCTACAAGTAAATTGCATTGAATCTTAAGTTTAAAGAAGTTCTTCTTCAATAATTTACATACAATTTTCAAGAATATGAAATTGTACAACATATACATTATTAGGAAGTATACTAAATGTAATCACCTTCTGAAGGACAGTGCCATCAACTTTCGCACTCAATAAGGTACACACCATATTGATGTGTTGCATAACAGTCAAGTATTGACGGTCCGCTTTCCACCTGCCCACGACTGACTCTGTGGGTTAAGAATTTGGTACTAACAGCCAGGCATGGATTGTGCGCGTTGCGAAACGACACTACCAAATTGGAAGCACAACAGCGGTACGTAGGCGAGCTGAATAGAACGCTGCCCACAAGTTTTATAATCGAGTCCCCATATTAAACATTAGGCAAAGGTGCTTAGGTAATTGACATTACCTAAGCACCTTTGCCTAATGTATCTAAAACGGTATGATAACTATCTCTAGCAATGTGGGTACGGTACAAACGGTGTGATAACTCTCTCTCAGTATGATCTAAATAAATGTGTATGATCTATTTCTCCCTGTCTTTTAAATTTCCGATTCTTATGTTTCCTGGAAAATTGGCAAACACCTATAATTGGATGCAGTTGCCTCATCATATTAAGAACAATGAAATTCATTGAATGACAATCGTTGCAAGTAAAATTTCTCAGAATTTAGTGGAAACGTAATATGTTCTTGAATTTGTTTTGATTTTTTTTTTTACTTTGACTACATCTGATTTAAATTGACTATTTAAGGTTAGTTGTTAGTTGTAACTCTGGCAATTTAAATACATTTCGTGATGACAGCAGCGAATCAAGCACGAACAAGCAAACATAGATTTTTAAACATTCGGTGGCCGATCGGTGTTTGCTCGTCATATTTTTACAATGTCAAACTGAAAGTTAAACGTGAATGGTTTGAATACAGCACAGTATGACGTCACACGTTGTTATTTCATAAAAGTTTTTACAAGACTGACGTATATAATACTTAAGAGACAAATTCTTGTATTTTCTACATGACATCTAACACACAACGCCATCTAGTTTCAAACTAAGCAGAGCTACAAACCATGAAAGCTAGATTGACTAATAGAATACTTATATACTTTTTTTTTGTAAATACATACATATTATACATAGAAAACTCCGAAACAAATATTTATAGAGCATACAGATATTTGGTCCGACCCGGGAATTAAACCCGTGACCTCAGAATAGCAGTCGCATACGCTACCACTGCGCCACCGTGGCAGTCTCAAACATTATGCAGTTTCCACGGATGCCTCAAGCACCATGCAGTTTCCACAGATTATTGATTTTGTGCCATCATCCGTGTATTGTGCGACTTACAGTATTATCATGCGTTTACCTGTGAATACAATATCCATGGTTGTGCAAGTATAGTAGGTGGGACCGCATTCTCTGAATAGGGATACATTTGTACAGTCTTCGTGGGTGTGGGTACCACCGTGGGTGCGCCAACGCGACTGCGATATCATTCTATTTATTATCTATACATTAACACACACGCACATATGTATTAATTTATTAAGCGCTAATTTAAATCATAATATTTATTGGTACATAACATAGTAGGCTAAAACTTCCTTTCTAAGGAGAGGCCTATGTCCAGCAGTGGACTGTTAAAGGCTGTTGTTGTTGTACATAACATAACATACAAATTCTGAACAAGAATTGCAAGCAAAGAATGAGTGCCATGCCTACAAAGATGCAAAATACAGTAATATTATAATGATAATAATAATATTCTACCTCATTCACACAACGCCATCTAGTCCCAAACTAAGCAGAGCTTGTACTATGGCTACAAAACAACTGATATAAATACATACATATTATACTCTCAGACTAAATCAAACATTAAATGTTCATGCACACAAATGTTTGACTTAAGCGGAAATCGAACCTGCTACCTTTGGAATCCGTTACACAAACTACTACGCCATTCGGTCGTCATATTATTGTTTCGTGATATATTTTAACGCCATATCCTTTACTTTTTTTTTTTACAAATTAGTAAAATAAAGGAAGTATTGTTACATCGAAGACAATTAAGTCCTGTCTGTACAGAACTGCATTGACTGTTATTTCCAATGTTTTTTTCTTTCTTTCGTAGATATTGGTTAGTGTTACCCATGAAAATACATTATTACTGAAAAAAAACTTTTTTCCTACTTGAACCTTTTAAGTTAGAAAAAACAACTTGCAGTTTTTTAATGATAACAAAAATATCTGCTTAAGTTTATTGTTATTAATAGTTTAAAAAATTACGTCAAAAAAATCTCATCGCAACCACTAATTTTCTTTTTTAGACTCAAAATGTCTAATTTTCTTTCAGTAGTCTGGTTACCATTTTTGTTTACGTGTGGTAACCTCCTCGGGCCGTCATTACATCGGTGTTTGCGGCGGGGTTGTGTGTCGGAATCAGACCGACTAAGTTTAGGCGCAGAGTGGCACGCCGTGTAGTTACACGGCGTGCCACTCTGCGCCTGCAACAGGAGGGATCTGGGAACAGTCATTATTAAGATATTGGGACCCCTTCCAACGCCTGCCAGCAAGCGCGGGCCCCTCCTGTGGGTGAATTCTCTATTTAGGCGACGTCTGGCACACGCGGACGTCGCCTCCTAGCGGCTGGCCGCTATAGCATATGAAGTCGAAAATACTCAGGTCAGCATAAGGCGCTGGTAAGTGCGCCTCCGCCATCCGGCTCGCCGAAGCGAATTATGTCCGAGTTGAGGTTACACTCCCGGCCCTCTCCACCGCCTCCTTCAAGAGAGAGATCACGTCTTCGCAGAAGGGTGAGGCCGCGGTAACACATCTGTCGCTACCGGCCTTAGAGCGTACGACGGCAGGCAGACCCCAGAGAGATCCTCTCCGATGACTGAAATGAGGATCAGACACTGACGCTGCGACGCCCACGCCGGGCAAATTGCCAGCGGGACTCAATTATGCCCTAGCGACCGAGTGCAAATACTTCCCGAAGCAGTTGTGCCCGGAAAGGACCTGAGTCAATCAGAAGGAAAGGGTGCTGCCTCCCTGCCCAATTGACGATGACTGTCTGAAGTGCCTCCACGGTGGCAAAACCAGCACGTAGAGTCGCCAGCTCCGTTTCGACCAACTAGCCGTCGTGGCTCGGCGAGCGGCCTCCGCCACTTGCATAGCTTTTGGAGCGGGGGCCGACCGCTGGAACTCGCTTTGAACTCAGCCGTCCGCCGATAAACTTCGGCGAGCACCTCCGCCTCCAAATCCCACAGTAGAGTTTCGGCCAACGCGCAATGGTCCTCTATAGTGGCCAGCCGCGAGGAGGCGACGTCCGCGTGTGCCGGACGTCGCCTAAATAGAGAGTTTACCCAAAGTTGGTGCCCGCGCTGTTGCGGGCTGGCGCTAGGAGGGGTCCGGATGTCTTAATATCAGCTGTTCCCGTACCCCTCCTATCTAAGGTGTGGAGTGGCACACCGTGTGGTTTTAGTCGGTTTGATTCCACAAAACGGCCCGAGGGGGTTTCCACACGTTAAAAAAAAAACTGCTGTCTGGTCTGGCCAAGCACAGACTCCCTAGTTTGGGATCAGATTGCGCGTGTGTGAGATGTTATTATTTACTATTTGTTAATTTACCTTAAAGATCACTAACAGTCAAATTATAAGTTAAATAAACTATTTCTAAAAGTAGTTATTATGTTATTTATATGATACAAGTAATAACGAGCTACAATATGAACTTCAATACAAAAATACATTTGAACGTATAGACAGACGCGAGACGCTCGAAAGGTCGGTACGGAAATATGCGCCAAGTCATCGATCTAGTCCAGATCCATGTCTAACTAACTATAATCTTAACGTTAACAGATTGCAGTCTCGTATAAATGTTTATAAGCAAGATTTGTTACGTAATCTTTAACAAGCCGATACCTACAATTGGATTAAGAAAATGTTGCGTTGCTGTCATTGAATATACAAATTAATACCTATTGAATAGTGGATACTATTATCCACTATTAAATAGGTACTAATTTCTACATGCAGCCAATGTAAACGAAGTCATTTATGCTATCTTTTTTTAAATTGGCAAAGATATAATCGTACGAGTATTATAGATATACATTGTAGACAACACCAGCGTCGTTAGGCCTTTGAGAACAAAAAAAATCTATAACAAAAATGTTTACTAGACATAGCACACTAAAGTAAGCACACCAATATGCTTGCTTTAGTTATTTAGATCAAAACTACTATAAAGAAAAAAAATGTTGTTTGTAATATGGCAACCCAAAACTATTTTATATTAACTTCAAATATTTTATATTAACTTAACCTGTTGTTGTACTCGTATAAAGGTGACGCATGAAATGTTCTGCGTCCCCTTCTCTTTTCTCCTCTCCTCTTGCCAGCGGCAGAACACAGCCTTAGATTGGAAGTGCTGTGCTGTAGATGCAGTTAATGTAATTAATCTATTATACCACATGACTTTTATATCTGTTTGTCTGCATCTCTCAAAAGGAATAAATTTTCCCCGTTTTGAAACATTTTTCATTGCTACTCGGCTCCTATTATCTATCCAATACTAAAATATATCCAATACTAAAATATTTTTTCAATTCGAACCTAGTTCCTGAGATTACCACGAACATTCAAACTCACAAAACTTTACATCCTTATAATATTATTAGGTACCTATAGATTCTCCTTTGAGGCAGCGAGTCTCCTGGCCGGAACTCCACCGTGGGACCTGGAGGCGAGAGCCCTTGCGGCACTGTATCAGTGGCGCAAGGAGGCACAGGAGTTGGGTCGATGCCCCGAGATTCGAGAAATCGATGACCGGAAATCCCAACTCCGCCAGGTCATCATAGGGGAGTGGAGGGAACGACTCGGGCAACCGAGCGCTGGGCACGCCGTCATTGCGGCGGTAAGACCCGTTATGGAGGATTGGCTCGAGAGGCGTCACGGGACCCTCTCATACCGATTGACGCAGGTGATCACTGGGAAGGGATGTTTCGGAGATCACCTGTGTCTGATCCGCAAGGAGCCAACGCCTGAGTGCCACCACTGCGATGGCCAGACCATGGACACGGCTCTCCACACGCTGGCAGAGTGCCGGGGTGGGTTGAGCAGAGGCGAGACCTCGTGGCGGCCATCGGAGTGGGAGTTCTCTCGCTCGATAGCCTGATCGTGCGGAGCGAGAGTGCGTGGAACTCTGCCGTCTCCTTCTGCGAGCAAGTTATGCTCGCGAAGGAGACGGCGGAGCGGGACCGGGAGAGGTTTAGAACTCTCCCGGCCCGCCAGGCCCGGGCACGGGCCAGGCAGCGCAGGCGACTCAGGCGCCGGAGGTCGCAGAACGACCTCCGTCCTCCATAAGCGCAGGCCTGGGGGTGACAGGTGAGGCCATCTGTCACCCTAGCAGAAGCAGGCCGGGGTGGCGGCGAGCGCGTTGCGAAGCGCGCTCGCTTCCAGGGAGCACAGGGAACATGGGGTTCCCACACGGGGCGGGGGTCGTCTACTCGTCTGTAGATGACCCGAGGTATGTCGGGGCACCAGGGCCTTCCTTTCTAGGGTATACCTGGTTCCCCGGCTATTAGTACCCGGCGAAGGCGTGCGGTTTTAGTCGGTTCGAGTCCGACATGCCACCGACGGGTGGTATCCGAGGGGATTTCCGCACGGAAAAAAAAAAAAAAAAAAGGTACCTATAGATGACATTTTAAAAATGTGATTCGGTTGTAAATATGTTAAATATACTTTTGTATTATATAGTATTAATTTCTTATTCATACGTTATATATTACAAATCAGACGTCCGTCATAAATAGTCTTTATTTAGAGTACAATTTAAACCGGCTTGAATTAGTTTTAGACTGAAATTAAGGCACTTGCCGGATGTGATACACGAGTACTATAATAATAAAACCCAACATGTCATATGGCAATCACTAAGCGCCGGAAACAGGAATGTCTGGTCGTATAACCGCTAAGTATGCATCTCAGAAATGGGAGACGTAAGGGGAAAAGCCCACATGAGGACTTCAGGAATGTCCGGTGGTGTTCATCTACAACTTTTAGTTTTAATTTCGTTACAATAGATTATAAATAATTTTCATTAATACTGCGGAGAAAATATTGTACATAAGAATGATAAATTTTAATTTACTGAATCGGTTAGTGATTTATTTATTATCTATTATAATTTTAAAATTGTTGTAAGTACCTTAATTTAAAGAATATAGATATCGGCGTGATTTTTTTTTCTTTAAAGAGAAGAACAGTTTTCAGTTCACATTGTAAATATTCTAGACTGACTGCCTAAAGACAACCGATAGTTTCTATACTTCGGTTATGGCCCGAGTACACGTTGGGCAGACTTGGGCGAAGTCAAGCCGACGCCAATGTGTACACGGGGTATTTTGTAAATCCCGGGACTTTTGGCCAACTCGTCGCGACTTCGGCGTGTTGTCGGTTTTTTGGGTAGACTTCAAAGGAATCTTGGCGTAGCTGCGCCTGTGGTGTTTACACACTCGTCCAATGATCAGTTATTCAGTTCGTCACCGTCCGCTGACGGGGTAGCACACTTTTTAACACGCTTTACAATACAATACTTGACAATACACAAAGCGTGAATTGTTATAAAAATATTTTATTGGCAGATATTGGTTAAATTTAAAGTTATTATATAAAAATATTAATAATACCTTTTTCATTTTGAACTTATAGAAAATGATTTTCTACTTTTTAGTTCGGCTGGTTACAAAAGCGTGTTTTTAAGTTTTTTAAACTATAATTTATTACTACTACAGGAGTACATTAAAATATAACAATGTTATATAAACGTGGTAGGTAGGTATTGGTTTCATCTGCCAACATAGCGTAGTGGTTAAAAGTGTCGGTCTGAGCGCATCGATGCTTGTGGTCGAGGTTTCAAAACCTAGGTTGCGATATCGCTTTTTTCCCCGCCAGCAATCATTACTGCCATGCTGGCGGGGGAGGAGGGCTGGGGCGCAGTGGTCTCTTTCTGTGAAGCTGTAATGCTCCAGAAAGAGACCGCTGAACGGGATCGGGAGAGGGCTGATCCCGAGCGAAGAAGACGTCGACGACGTAATGAGCAGCCGACGGGACAGCGGGCCGCCAAAGAGTGGGGACCTCTGGTGGCAGATTAATTGCTGCGGTAGGGGAAAGGATGGCAGCCTGATCGCACTGAAAATGTGATCGGGCTGCAACATCTGGATAGGCTGAGAGGCAGGGAGAAGCCACTGGCTTTCCCTGAGATGGGACCTAGTTAGGTGCGGCGTCGATCTGGGGGACCTGAAATCACATGGCCCGGGTTCTCCCCAGAGCAGGGCGCCTAACGCTGGCCGTCGGAGTGGTTTTTAGTGGAATCACCACATACTCCTGGCTCCTATATCAAGGAGCCGGAGATCCGAAGGAATTTTCCACTCCGTCAACAAAAAAAAAAAAAGAGGTATTGGTTTCATATATTTAAAGTTACATCCATAAGGTAGTATAGTTAAAATAATAACAAAAAGCGATGCTTTAGGAGGGCTCGCGAAGTTTTCTACATGTCCTTTTTAATTTTATAATATTATAAGTATAGATATAAATTGTTCCTCCGTTTCGGTGACAGATGTCAAAAATTAAAGAGGCACAATTTATACCTAGTCCACTAAGTCCGATTTCGATTCGATAGAAAAAAACTGTTATCAAGCATCAAATGTTAACGTGTTGTAGGTAGCAAAGAAACACAATCTGTCACATACACTACCAGAAACCACGGCCAGAGCAGCTTGGTCATAACGTCTATCAGTTTAAGAGTGAGTAATATTTGTTCAATTCCCGTAAATGGTAAAACCTACAGATTAATTTACCCTTTTTGATGTACACACGGAATAAGAAATACTTGATCAGGTTTATACGTATATGTATGTGTTATTCCGGTAAATATTGACATGTGTGTGAATTGTAGACAACTCGTTCCTTCACTCATACTTTTGCAAAATTATTATTGTTTAATACCATTCCGCGTTCATTTAAATTAACTCCCACACAACAAAGGTACTTCCTACTTTTGTCCAGATATTTTATTTGTCATGTGTACATTCATAACCATCATATGGCAATTAGACTACCGACAGAACTATACCAATCTCGACACTTAGTAGTTAAATGAAGCGTTAATCGTTTATGTAATCCTTGCTATTACTCTTAGAAACACTAGAGATTTCTGTAGAAACACTTATAGTACAAATATACCTGCATGTATATTGGACTTTCAATCATGTACGCGTAGATATACATTGTGTTATGTACATGTTATTACGCATTGATAAACTAATAAGTCTGGCAACTAACAGCACTTGCATCCACTCGGATAGTTGATGTAAAGTTCTGAGAATTGTTAATAATATGATGATGTTTTGTGTAAATTTCACGGAAACGTCCGAGAACGATTAATGTGTTGAGAACACAATGCGTACAAACTTTTTTTATTTCTGGCTGACAACTGAAATAATGTCAATCTCAATATAGATAACAAAAGTTAGAAACATTTTTTCTACCATTGCCAGGGTTTATTATTAATGTTTGAATATTAGCATATTCGTAACTTATTTTTTTTTTTCATCAATACGTTTTTCTTAGAATTATGATTCTTTTTGTTAAGGGTAATTTATATTAAGATTTAAATATATAAATATCATACGTAGTGCGGCGCTCGTACGGGTTAGCTGTGTTATACGCGCATTCTTAATAGTTGTTTACGATAGTGTTAGTGAGTCATCACAGTGGAATTCAACCTGCTCAATCGTAATTATGAACATTTCTATTTGTTTACCTGTAAATGAATAAGCAACTAAATGCAACAAATGTAGATGATAACACAATTTTTAATGAGTCCTTATTGGACAATGAAATTGCGGAAATAGACGAAAGAAGATTAGTTGAATGTACACAAACAGAAAAAATGGATGCAGACACACAAATTAAATCGGCAAAAAGACAACGAGAAGAAGAAGAATGGACTGTAGTTGGGTCTAAAGAAAAAAAATTAAAGGAGGGTAGTATTCAATTATACATTTCAAGTAATGAAAAGTTACCTAAACAGTTTGCATTCGCAAAGATATTAGACGAACTCCACGTTACAGATGTTGCTAGGGTAAAATATATCAACCCATTCAAAGTCCGAATAGACTGTGCCAATGAAATACAGGCAAATAAGTTGGTAACTTGTGAAACTTTATTAGAGAAGGGTTGGAGGGTACAGAAGTCTACAGAAAAACATATATCGTATGGCATCATAAGGGATATTGAGGTCAATATTTCTGAAGAAGAGATTTTAAGTGCTATTTCTTGTCCTAGCCCGGCAGTGCTTATATCGGTAAAACGTCTAATGCGTCGCAATACAGACAAAGGAGGATGGAGTGATTGTGAAACTATACGCTTATGTTTCAAGGGCTCATTTATACCTACTTATATTTTGGTTAATAATCTAAGTATAAAGGTTGAAAAATACGTCTTCCCAGTCTCCCAGTGTTCAAAATGCTGGAAATACGGGCATATATTCAAATACTGTCCTGCAAAAAAAATTGTTTGCCCTAAATGTGGTAATAATCACCCTAATTGTGAGACGAAAACATTTAAATGCATTAACTGTTCGGGACCTCATATGGCCTTAGACAGAACGTGTCCCAAGTTTATTAAAGAAAAAAATATTAGACAGTTGATGGCTGAATTTAATTGTACATATAAAAGGGCACTTACTATTTACGTACCTCCAACTTCACCTATTCCAACAATAGAACCAGTTATTTTTGTTGAAAATATAGATGGTTCGTCTCATTGCATGATCGAGTATGAAGATGAAGAGCCCTCTAACAAAAGGAGTCAAACTTATGCTTCTGTTCTAAAACCTAAACCTATTAGAAAGAAGACCACTCTGCTTAGGCACAAAGAAGCTCGCCCATCTACGCCGTTCCCACAAGGAAGCGATACTCAGGACAAATTCAATAACAACTCTGCATCATCTTCACCCCCAATAACATCAGTGAAAGAGAGAGAAGTAACATTTGAAGAACTTTTAACTAAATTAAAAAATATATTATTTTTAAAAAACCAATCGTTACATATTAAAATACAAAATATAGTGAAAAGTTGTATAGAGTGGTTAATGTTAGTCGTAGTAGAAAATATCTCCGATTGGCCGATCTTGAAAAACTTATTAGATTACTTTAATGGCTAGACATAATCAGTCAATACCTTTGAACATTATTCAGTGGAACGCACAGAGTATTAAACCAAAATTAACAGCTTTTGAAAGCTTATTGTCACAGGAGAAGATTCATATTGCGGCTATAAGTGAGACATGGCTCCGGCCTTCAGATAGTTTAAAATTAAATGGCTACAATATTTTTAGGGTAGACAGAAGTGACGGATACGGAGGAGTTGCCATAGTCACTCATAAATCCATTCATGCACACACCATACCAATGACGTGTCTTAACGCAGGAATTGAAATTGTAGGTATTAAGCTACACAATTGTAATTTTATTGAAAACATTATTTCTTTATATTGCCCTCCATCTATTAATACGGCATATAGTGATTGGGACTACCTATTCTCCCGTTTTAAGCATAAAACTTTGTTACTGGGTGACTTTAATGGCCATCACACAAATTGGTCCACAAAAATCAACCAAAGAGGTGTCCAAATTTTTGACGCATTGATGGACAACGCGTTTATTACATTGAACGATGGTAATATGACTCGATTAAAATATGTTAACGGCAACTTACAGCAGTCATCTCCCGATCTATCGATAGCTTCTTCCGATATAGCTCTACGGATGAATTTTGCAGTTCTTAGTGAAACTTTAGGAAGTGACCATCAAGTAATTAAGATTACATCTAAAATAAATAAATCTATTGGTTTGAATGTAAAAAGGAATTATAAAAAAGCTGACTGGAATTCTTATACAGCTTTGCTCGATGAACTATTTTCAAATTTAGTTGTCTCGGACGTGTTGCAGGAATCTTATGATATGTTTATTGACAGTTTGTATGTAGCTGCAGATCTGCACATTCCGTTTTATAAAATCAATACTAATCCCCTCTCAAATTTTTCACCAAAACCCTACTGGTCAACCGAACTGTCTAAGGCTGTAGCAGAGCGTCGGTTAGCATTAAAAAAGTTCAGGCATAATCCTATTCCACAAAATTTTCATTTCTTACAAGATAAAATTAGAATAACACAACAACTAATACGCAAGGCTAAAATAAAAAGTTGGCAAAACTTTTGTTCCAGTATAAGTCAATCTTGTTCTGCTAAACAGGTTTGGGAGAAAATGAAATGGCTAAAAGGTAACAAACCAAATATACCATATATAAACAAAGAGTGTGCGAGGAATCTTCTACATACTCTAACTCCTGATTCTGTTATCCCTGATAAACCGATATTTAAGTCATATAATCCCAAGCTAGAAATACCCATAACGATACAGGAAGTAGAAAAATGCATCCGAGCAAAAGATACATCACCGGGAGATGACAACGTTACTTATTCTATGTTAAAGCACTTGCCAAATAAGGGAAAAATGTTTTTAGTTAATCTTTATAATGACTTTCTGCTCAATGGTTTTGTCCCTAAACAATGGAGAAACATAATTATAATACCAATCCCAAAACCTGGTCGAGATCCTAACAGTGTATCTTCCTTGCGACCTATATCTATGATCTCGTGTTTGTGTAAAGTCTTTCATGGCATTTTACTCAATAGATTAGAATGGTACATTGAAAGCAATAAGTTTCTGTCTAAGAATACGACTGGATTTAGAAAATGTCACTCTACTCTGGATAATCTCACTAATCTGACGTCTAGAATTCAGATAGGTTTTTCTAAAGGATTTACCACCATAAGCTGCTTTTTAGACCTTGACAACGCCTATAATAATGTAGATGTTACTTGCCTTGTGAAAATTATGGACGATATCGGGGTTGGATCTAGAATTTGCAACTATCTATGGAATTTCTTAAAGGAAAGAAATCTTAAAGTCAAAGTTGAGGATTTAAAAATTTCTCGAACAACAAGCTACGGCTTAGCCCAAGGAGACCCTTTATCCCCATTATTATTTAATATTATCACTATGAAAGTTTGTCACTCAATTAACTTTCCTAATGTATTTATTTCACAATATGCTGATGATTATGTTATATTTTCTTCAGGTAAAAAAATTACAGGCATTTCTAATAATTTACAAGTAGCTTTAAATTATGCCAATTTGATGTTTCAAGACATTGGTCTAAACATTTCATCTGTGAAAAGCAAAGTTTGTGTTTTTAAATCAGGTTCTTTAAGAGAACCTGTTACGTTGACAGTGGGTGATATTCCGCTTGAGACTGTGGATGATATTAAATATCTGGGTTTATGGTTGGATAGAGGGCTAAGGTGGTCGAAGCAGATTGATGAGATTAGGCAAAAAATTTCAGCATATTCAAATATATTTAAAGTATTATCGGGTGGTCAATGGGGTGTTCATCCTATCCATTTAAGACGGTTATATTTAAGCCTAATTAGAAGTAGGCTAGATTATGGCAGCCATATTTATGCTGCAAGTAGTAATACTCATCTTATTAAATTACAAAGAATACAAAATCAATTCTTGCGTTTGGTGGGTGGATTTGTGAGAAGTACCCCCGTGCATGTAATGGAAAGTGAACTTCTCATTCAACCGTTGCATGTGCGGAGGTACTATTTAGCAGCTAAGTACTGGTTAAAGTTAAAGTCTCTAGATAATTGCGAAATAATTAATGTGGTTACTGATCTTCACCAACAGGTGCAAAATTCTCAATGGAAGCGCAGATCCAAACCTCTTCTGCTTTTACCCTACGAACAATTTAAGACGATTCCTTTTTACGTTAGCAAGTCTTTAGGACCATTTTCACTGGAAATTTGGCTAAGCAGTGTGAATTTATCTCAGGTTGTAAGGCCTTTCATTAACGTACTCGATAAAGCAAAGGTACACTATAGACCTCACGTTCTTAAGAACATTTGTTGTGACTTTATAGAAAATAACTTTGCAAATTTTTACCATATTTTTACGGACGGTTCCAAGTTTAGCGGGTTTTTCGGTGCAGCTTTTTTTGATCCGCAAAGTAACAGTTTCGTTAGGTTAAAAATTAAAACACAAAATATATGCATAATGAATTTAGAATTGATAGCAATCGTAGAGGCTCTTTCGTATATTGATTCGTTTAAAACTGGAAATTACGTTATATTTACAGACTCGAGAAGCTCACTACAGCATTTGTTGCGATGTACGGTATCAGGCTTTCGAGGAGTCCCAATAGCTTATGACATAATAAAATTAATTACAAAGATGCTAAATGAAGATAAACACATTGTCCTTCAATGGGTTCCCTCACACATTGGTTTAGGAGGTAATTCTATAGTAGATTCCTTAGCAAAGCAGTCAACATTTATGGGTATATCAGTTCCTCGTGAACCTTATTTTACTGACTTGTTGCCGTTGATCAGAGAACGCTGCATTAACATGTGGAAAGAGTACTTTGATGAAAGGTCTCGTACTGTTGGTATTTGGTATAAGACAATACAACCATACCCCTCGCACGTTCTTTGGTTTGCGGACTCCGATCTGTCGGGACAGGAAGTTGTCACTGCCCTTAGACTTCGTTCTGGGCATATGCCTCTAAATAGCTTCACATATATGATGAAAAAAAGTTCTTCACCTAACTGTACTATTTGCAATGTTAGGGAAGATGTTTATCACATAATGGTAGAATGCCAAAGAAATAAAGCTGAAAGAGATCGGTTTCAAATGAAACACGGCATATCTCTGCGTTCTGTTGGAGTTTGTAACACCATCTTGTCTATGCCCGTGTCAGACCAAGCGAAACTGTTGTACAAAATTGTTAATTTAGGTTTTAAGAATAGATGTAGTTGATTAGTAGTATCCTATTGTATTAGTAGTTTCCTATGTATTAGTAGTAGTAGAATTGTATTAGTAGTTTCCTATGGGGGTGACATGATCACTTCGTGATCAAATCCTCACCTTTTGGTAAATAAAGAAAAAAAAAAAAAAAAAAAAAAAAAATATATAAATATATATATTTTATATGTAAGAGAATGCCTAAGAACATGACTTCTCAGTATATTTACCCGTCAGTGCATTCGAAATGATCTTTGAAAACTTAATTCTCCTCAAAGACTGTATATTTGTATTTATTCATGTATTTGTATGTTTATATTTCACGGCAGATGTATCCAAAATAAAAACTGTCCCCCATTGATTCTTCAAAAGGCCGACTGGTAGATAACAACATGTGGCATTGTCAGTGGAGTGTAAATGGTGTAAATGTAGGAATAAATAAATGGTTTTTTATAAGTGTCTTCCGATTAATATTTTTATATAATCACTACCGAATCCGACAGACGTTGTACTGTATACACGTACGAAACTAAAAACTATTTGGTAGTGGACCGAATTGTAAATCCAAACCATTTTCGAATCCACTTGAACACACAAAAAATATTCATCAAAATCGCTCCAGCTGTTTAGGAGGAGTTCACTCACATACACACGCACAGAAGCATTACATATACATATATATAAATATTAATACAAGAATTAAGGTAATCAATAGGTATGACATATCTTTGAATTGCCAGCCTGACACCTGGCCTGCATAACCTGGTAGAAAGTAGCAACGTGTCGTATTGATGGTAACAATTCCTGCATTAATAAGATGATCACATTAAATGACACCATACAACTCAATGACTTAAATGTTAAGTAAGCAAATTATTTATTTGAGATATTTATTTCGACATAAAATTGTCAAAAACAGTGTTTCGTTGCCTTGTCGTTCACAGTATTTTGTCCAGTCTGTCTTAAGCATTAAGTTGACGTTATTAAATTATATTTTATTGGATGAGTTTAGACACCGATAAATAAAGTTCAGTTCAAAAAAAATAACCGAACAGATCCAATACTGTGCTTTTTTAAATGACATGCATTCAACGGCAGGTGAAAAAAACTGTATCTAAACTGTATCTGTAAAAAACTTTATTTTGGATAAAGTACAATGAATGTTTTTAAATTATTAAATGACAAGTCTTTTAATTCATAGGTACATTAAGTTTTATACTATAGGATACTATAGGACACATTTGGTGAAAAACAATCAATCTTGTTTATTACTACATCTATTACAAAGGAAGTGTGCGTGAAGCAGAGAGTAAAAGTGACCTGTATCATAAGCAGAGAAAGGATTGAATCGCAGTATAGTAGTTCCCATATTTCGGTGTGCCAGGGCGCAGGGTCGTCGACCGCACTCTTCGGTGTTGGTGCCGTGCTATTTCGAGGCGGCGACGAACAGCGAACGCGCCCGACTCGATCCGATCGCGCGATGTGTTGCGCACGCGTATACAAACATGGCCGAACTGTCATTCACTAATTCATTCATAAGTGATCATTGTATTTAACAAACTGAGTGGCACTACTTATCTGTGCAACTCAATAAACAATGTTCACAGATACATTGTATTATTTTTCTCAAGCTTGTTATTACAACATCTAATGCGCAAAACAGACGTCCTACGGTCGTATCGTCATTGCACATCCCGGATGGTCAATGTATACATACCTATGCGCAGTCGGGAAGTACACCGGTGTATGTACCACAGATGAATTATAATTTAATTTAGTTATTATAACTTATATAACTAAAATAACTAGCTATCTAACAACTTCTTGTTGCTAAAATCAAATAAAAATTTACACGGCAGTCACGTACCTATAACAAGTCGAAGGTATACCTTAATGATTATAATAATAATAATAATAATAATAAATCTCTTTATTGTACACCAGGTATAAATATATAAAGATTAACTTAAGCTAGGTTAGACAGGTACAAATGGCGGCCTTATCGCTCAGAGGCAATCTCTTACAGGCAACCTTGGTATGGAGAGAAAAACATAAAGGCAAGGAGGTGCAGGGTAGTGGCTGGTGTACTAAGAAAATACGAGTAGATTAGAAGAGGAAATCAATGTAGCATCTATATAAATATATAAAAAAAAATAACTGGAAGGACTAGGTCTAGGACTCTGATACGACTTAGGTGAATATGACATAGGTACTAGAAGGAATATGCCATATACTATATGCTAAAAAAGACTAGTGGTGTTATTAGATACATACAAATAAATAAATAAAATAATGTGATTTATAAATACACGCAAATGTATATACTTAAATGTATATTAATATATACAAATAATAATACAAATATATATACTTAAATATAAGAAATAATGTAACCTTATTGACTTAAAAGGCGGTTAATAATTATTGTACATTTATGTCTCCTTGGTAATGTGCTTTCACTTGTTTCTTGAAGGAATCAAGTGTTTGTGCACGTCTTATTACGACCGGTAGGGCGTTCCACAACCGAACCGCTTTAACAGAGAAGGAGACGTCGAGGAATTTAGTGGAATGTCCCGGCATTTTTAGTTGCAGGTTCTCAGACGATCTCAACAGCTTGGGGAGTGTGTCATTTGAGAAGGTAAACCGTGTTTTGAGGTAACGTGGTGTAAAAGGATTAAATAGAATATTATAGAGAAGAGAAAGAGTATGTGCATCCCGGCGAAGGCGAATGGGTAACCACTTAAGCTTCTTGCGATATTCAGAAACATGATCATATTTGCGAAGTCCAAATATGAATCTTATGCAGAGATTTTGGAGTCTCTCAAGCTTATTCAATTGGTCTTCAGTAAGATCTAGATAGCTGGCATCAGCATAATCAAGGATGGGGAAAAGGAGGGATTGTACAAGAGCAATTTTGGTTAGAGTAGGTAGAAAGTTGCGTAGTCGGCGTAACGACCCTGCAGCGGCAAACATTTTGCGACTCAGTTCTTGTAACTGAGGACCCCAGGATAAGGTACTATCCATGTATATCCCCAGATTCTTGACCTTATTACTGTACGGAATAGGTGTACCATTGCAAGTAATTTGAGGCAGTTTTGTCCAGTCAATTTTGGAGATCATTCGCGAGCTTCCAATGACAATGACCTGAGTCTTAGTTGGGTTGATTTTCAGGCCGTGGGAGTTGCTCCACTTACATATTTTTCCAAGGTCAGCATTTGTAGTGCCTACAGCATCAGCAAGATTAGCCAGTGAAGCCCTAGCATAGATCTGGAGATCATCCGCGTAAAGGTGGTAGGAAGAAGATAGTTCATTGGTGATAGTGTTTATAAAAACAGAGAAAAGTAGCGGAGATAGCACGCCGCCCTGTGGTACACCGGCTGTAGTACTGCACCAAGAAGAAACAGTGCTTTCAATACTAATGCGCTGCCGGCGACCAGACAGGTAGTTGCGAAACCAGTCAATCACAGTTGGAGATATGTTAAGAGAGCGTAATGTACACAGCAAAACGTCAAAGTCAACAGTGTTGAATGCATTACTGAAGTCCAGCAATGTTAGGACTGTAAGCTCACCATTCTCCATAGCAGATCTGATGTCCTCCGTAATATGAACTAGGGTAGTAGTGGTACTGTGCCCGGGTCGAAAACCGGACTGGAGAGGATTTAGGAGCAGGTTTTTGGATAGGAAACTTGTAAGTTGAGAATGAATAAGACGTTCAAGGACCTTGGAGAGAAAGGGGAGGACGGAAATAGGGCGGTAATCAGAAAAGGATGCAGGGTTTTTCTTTTTGGGGATGGGTATAATGTCAGCATCCTTCCAAGCTGATGGAAATACGCTTTTTGTCATTGAATAGTTTAATATATGACAAATAACAGGAAGGATTTCATCGAGGATTGGGAGGATCATATTACGGCTTAGACAGTCAGAACCCACTGCATTCGACGTAATAGACATGATGCTCTTCCTAACATCACACTCTGCAAGTTGACTAAAAAAGAAGGGAGAGCAGTCAGGAGTCGGGGCAGAAGTAAGATGTTTTAGTGTAGCATCTTTAGTCATTTTATCAAAATTTGACGAAGCAGAGAAATGTTGATTAAGTAAGTCTAAGTTTACATTATTGGAAATGGAATCGTTAACAGATTTGTTAAAGATAATGTTTCTGTTTGGTAACTATTCGAGTCAAATGACGTATATATAGTAAAGAGATTAATAATTAAATAAGTTTTGTATGGCGGTTACTGGTTACCGTTTAAAAAACCGACTAAATACAAAACTTTGCCATCTCTATACATTACACATATAACTTTGCATTACATAACAGTTGTTATTTATTATACTACTACGTACATACGTCAGTCTCTTAATTCAAAATATTAACTTTATTTGCGTTAAACCCTTGTTAAAATGATAAACAAAAGCAATAGGTAGGTAAGTGACTCTTATTGTCCAACAGTTCTTACAATGTAAGTTTGTACAAATGATTGCTTAGATATTATTTCAGAAGCGTAACGAATTATTACTATCTCGTTAACGAGTATTATGTCTCGCGGCCGATGAAGGCAAGCATTGTTCGTGACATATGTACCAGATAGCACATCTGTAGTGCATATTCAGACGCGCCTTTTGTTCCAAGCCTGACCATGTGGCTCGCGGAAGGAACGCGCTGGTTTTTGTCACATTTTTTCAATACCTAAACGAAAACTTCTTAAGAATTACATCAGATTTGTAAGTACATGGGACAGTTATAAAATATCCTGTCCCTGCTCGGTAGCAGTGACAGGATATTATATCAGACATACATACGGGATAGATCGGAAATTGTAATCGGTGCATAAGCTGACTTCACCGTAACAAAATACCTAATGGTTCAGTGAGATCCTTCCAAAAAATTCCACGTGAACAGTAATGAAAATTATCATTTGATATGAAGGAAACATCTTAAAACTGGCTGGCTGGCTAAACTGGCTTCTAGGTTTACATCTCATACACTAGATGCATCACATAGTATGTAGAAATAATGCCGCAGTTATTTCCAATAAACTTAATTTTATCAAAAAGCAGGTATACTTACTTGTAGTGCCTAGTAAAATCAGAAATATTCAAGGAGATATTATTATCATTTGATTATATTTACCGAGGATCATCGTAATGCCGGTGGTGTATTGCAAATGCGTAGTGTCGTCGGTGGCACCACGTGGTAGTGTTAGTTGAAGAGTTGCCAACGATCGCTTACACGGTGCCACTTCCTGTTTACCCGCCGTCTCTGTTCAACACTAGATACGCTTATATGCTTCCACGGACTTTAGTGGATTTACCCAAATGCTGTTTACGTCACAATTGGGAAACAGGCGTGTTTTAATGTATCATGAATTGGAAACTATGTCCTACTCTCCTGTTATTCGATATGTATGTGTGTTCAATTTGATTCGTTAACAGTGTTTAAAAAATGTACCAGGTGTTTTAGCGGTCTTTTCAGATTAATTTAAAGTCATCTTTACAATTCATAGTTCTTGTCTGCTTCTTTCTATAGCCAGACCATACTCTTTTTGCATATATTATGTAGATAGGAGAACAATATAAGAACGAAAATGAAAATAAAGACTGAAAAAGAAAAGCTAAAGAGTAGCGGGGCAGAACACAAAGTCTATTATGGCGTGACATGCTGTATGAAGGAACCCACTCAAATTAAAACCCTTTTTCACTGTCTGCAGTCAATGGGTTGTTAAAATTAGCGTATGTAAAGAACCTACCTAAAAAAATCCAAATTCACAAACGCCCGATGGACACAAACACAGAAATAAGCCTCTAACCATAGTTAGTCATGAATGTTTACTTTAGTAATAATTTTATTAAAATTCATTTCTTGACTTAGGTAGCTCATATCCTTTAAATGTCCCCAATAACTTATTTGACATTGCCCAACTTGGCACGTATCAAATATATCAAAAACTTATTGTAGAATCGAGAGTTCCGCGTAAGGCGTGGCCTTGATAGATTTTGACTAAATATTTTTTCTCGTTCTCGTGTAGCGTACACAGATAACACATTGTGTCACCTTATCAAAGCTACCAATAACGACTGAATTATACTTGAGAATTTGACAATATTATTAAATAGTAGTTTTTAACAGCTCGGTGTGTAGATAAATATAAATATTAGTATTGTATTCGACGAATATGTTTAATTTCAGTCGCAATTCGTTTTATCATTTAAATTCAAGAAACTTTCATTCCTATCTTTTGACTTAAAAAAACAACTGCATAAGATAACACTAATCTTAGTTTACCAACTATGTTATATAAAGTTTCGAATGAAGTGAGTAGTGGTTATGTTGAGTTGAGCGTCACATCTGTACTCTCGCCTCTACCACATTCAAGCGCGGGATAGGCTTAACGGAGGACGCAATTATGATGATTAAATGAAACTGGTTCTTCGGCGACCGCTCCGTTGCCTGGATGTCAATGTAGAATACATTCTACACCTACCTTTACTTATTATTGAATGTATTACAGAACGTTCCTAACTCTCAGATTATTACATATAATATGGATTTGGGGTTCTAACTTTGTAATATATTATACAATGAGAAGGTCACCATTTAATCAGAAAGAGTTGGCTATACCCAAGTACATTAGCTGTTTAATTATTTAAAATCATGTACTTATAGATCGGAAATTGTAATCGGTGCATAAGCTGACTTCACCGTAACAAAATACCTAATGGTCCAGTGAGATCTTTCCAAAAAATTCCACGTGAACAGAAATGAAAATTATCATTTGATATAAAGGAAATATCTTAAAATTGATATTGCCTCTCACGACATTAGAATTGATTTAATATCTGAGAAGCGAATGTAGGTGATTGCCACTCAGATCCTGTACAACTTTCGACATCCGTGACCGCGAGTTTGATAGTTCAGTATCATAGTTTCTCTCGCTAAAACAAGATAAGCGGGGATGTCTCGCACATTAGCTTACTTGCAGCCTTTTAGTATTCTATAGACACATATACTACATAAAGTTAGTCTAGTTACCCTGCATAAGAATGAATTATGTGTACCTACCGATCTAGGCAAAATCCTGACACAATTCATTTTCAAATTCGTTCTGTTGAAAAAAAAATCATTTTAGACGGAAATTAAATAAACTTTAACAGAGAAGATAGCAGAAGCGGGTGCTTCAAAGGGATATAAATACTCCACGGCGCGGCGCCTGTCCACGACAACATACGGAACTCTTCATCTTGACAGCCGATCTTGCAGTAAGATAGACGATGTAATAGGCAGTCAGTCGTCCTGCTATCTTTAAGTTCTAATCTCAAATGTTCGATTAACCGTAAGGATGGATCCCATGGATTATGGGATCATTCAATTCAACTGTCGAACCTTCAGTTGTGAAGTTATAGGATGTCATTAGGCAAATAAGGACGTCTGTGTTTTGCTACATAACTGACATAAACTTTGATTTATTACATTATCATATCTAACACCCTTGAAGTTTTTTTCATGTCAATAGTACACACAATCTACGCGTTGTGTGCGGTATTGTGACCTTCAGGTAAGCTTTGATATGAAACTTTGCTACATCAGCTTAGTCTGACGATTGACACAACTATTTGTGTATGTTGATTGTGCATCAATGGAATCGGAATATTTATGATTAATGTAGGATAGAAAATTCTTAAGCTGGCGGATGTTAATTCTCAAAGCAATTATTACTTACTAAAGCGAGCAATTTTAACTCTCTAGCGAGCGTTTGATCATTTTCCAAGCAACAAATGTCCGCTTTCAAAGCTAGTAAATACTAGGTTATAAGTCCGATATAATATAATTGTAGTTCTATATAGGATAGACACCTATTCACTTTGGACACTTTGGTTCCATCCGTTCTTATAAGAATTATTTATCTGTAAAGTAATATTCTCGATAGACCGAGTGGGCGGTGGAGAACGTGGATATTTCGGGCCATTATCACGCACCCACGTTTTGCTATTGGCAGAAAAATGTTACAAAAATACACCGTAGCAAATTACAGTATGTCTTACACGGGGTCAGCTATTGACATTGATACCATCTTTCATCGTCTCTGCAGTAGGCAAAAAAGGGCTACTTCTTGTTTTTTATAGTGTTGATGAGCAAATATACTTGGTTTAGATTCGGGCAAGTTGCTTTTTGATGTGATGCTTTTTAATGTCGTAGATTTGTTTTAATATTAAGTGTTATCTGTACCCCTTATCATTATTACTGAGAACCGAGAGACAGACGTAATGGAAGATATGTGTTCCAGAGCAGTGTGTTCTCTAGCTCGTTTCCGGTGGTTGTTTACAAAAAAATATAATATAAACTCTTGTCCAAAGCGGCTATACGAACCGGCCGGCCGAGATACTTGCTACGATTAAAAATCGTTACAACTTCCGTTCGGGTCCGAGACGCTGAGCGAAGCTCCAGATAAATAAAAAAAAAATAAAGATCGATACGGTGGAACGGCGCTACCTGTTTTTTCACTGTGTTTAGCTTGCGGCTATCGAGCTTTCCTTAAATATACCACAAGCGTCCACAAAGGTCCACAAGCTTGTCATGATTGCCCTCCTTACTTTAGAAACTACTTATGTAAAAAAATGGGAATGTTGATAAATAAATAAATAAAATAGCATTCAAGAAAGAAAACTGCTAAGTATAATAATATCGGATGAACTTCACGAAGTAGTAGTAATATTACTTATCGATAGAACCAACTTTAGTGGGTTCACCAAAAAGACTACGAGGCAATAATTTTAGTAACAACTGATTAGACAAAAATTAAATCAGATTTCCATACAAAATTATTGACTTAATACACCTTTATCCACTAGTCTAGGAGGAACTCTAATGAAACGATCGATCGATTCCTTTAAAGATTTATAACGCTAAATGATAGCGCCGTCTGAGTGAATTAGCATCACGTGATGTCATGTATCCGGCTGCATCCATAAGAGGGGCTATAAAATCGAACGGGTTAAGCGTTTTACTTCAGTGTAACCGGTAATGGAAAATATCAGATTAATAAAAGATGTCGGTGAGACCAGGCGATATGCACAGCAATTTCACGAGTGCTGCGCCACGATAATTAAGTGTTCGAATGGTGTTTATACGTAGTGTGGTGTGCGTGGGCTCACCACTCCGAGCTCGGCGCTGAGTCGATACGGCGCGCAGTGCGGAGCAGGCATATCAAGTCTGGTAACTATGCGGCGTAACTCCGGTAGCGGCGCAACAGGTCTGTGGCGGGACGCGGCTGCGGGCGCGGGGCGGTAGGAAATCCTTCGCGCACGCACGCACACTACGCGATGTACGCTTGTGTGCACTATCCGGTTTTGCTTACGTGCGAGCAATGTGTACACTCGAACTGCGCCTGTAGTGATCTGTATCGAGTCGATCGATCAATGAGCTCGACATCGACTCGGACTTTTGCCTGCATGCAACTCATTGATTAACGCTATGAACGTGGAATTGTTTATTCATTCATGATGAATATTTTATATCAAATGGACGTTTTTGTTATCCGCATTTTATTCTTGAATTTTTTCCTTATAACAAAACACTACGCGATGTTTTGAGTCCAATGAATGCGCAATGATAGCCACTGTTCCGCTTGGTTTAAAGGTTACAACGGTGAATGGCTCCAATAAGATTATGGTAGAGTAGCTCTATGTATTTTCATTATCAACATTTAGACGATTCACAACACTAATTAATAAACAAAACGCATCTCAAGTCGATTGGAATGCTATTAACGTCTTGACCATAGGCAATTTTAAGTTACGAGCGATTACAGTTCATAATATTCTTACAGATGTTGGACTTGACAGTGCCCACGTAATATGTAGGTGAGTAAGACTTTTAAATATTGTAAGTAAATACTACTGAAGTACAAATAAAAAATCCCATAAATATTCATAATCTAAACGTTTTTTCATGCGAAACCTACCTACTTACATCCACTACCAGGATGACATGAGATTAACGAAGCGTAAGCAAGAATGCGGTATTATGACGTATATCTTCAAGATTCTTAAACAAAAAGTGAACATTCCATTTAAAATAATGTAAACTCTGTAAAACTGAAAATATAATTATGTTTGGCAAAAACAAAAAAAAAGATCACCTTAGTCAAAAAAAAAATTATAAGTAATAATCTAAAATAGTCATATCAGAAATAAAATTCTCAAATAGGCTCAAATTTTGAGGCAAAATGAATGCTGAACGCAATCGTGGGGAGGTCTCATACTTAGTAGCTTGCGGTTCTGGGGCAAAAATGAAAGTCCTAAATCCTTTTTTCCGAAAACTTACTGAGCGACTGTATCACATTTTACTTGCAATAAAATAATTGTTAAGTTAGATTTAATTGAGTTTCTTTTTAATGTTGTAATTCTTTTTTGATGTTGATGGTATAACCATTTATGAACTACTTTTGTTGATGGTATAACCATTTATGAACTACTTTTGTTTTTCTTTATGCCTACTATTTTTATTGCATGATGTGATCTATTGCACCGAACCGCATCCGCACTGTGTCAGGACACAGTGTCAGAACACCTAGACTCAGGACAACAATTTTTGAATCACACAAAGTGTTGTCCCATGTGGGGATCGGACCCACAACACTCAGCGCAGTAGGAAGCGGTGAGGTGACCGCTTAAACCACTACGCCATTCGTGCAGTCAAAGATAGTGCAGTAAAGATGATTAAGAGATTAATTATTTAATAAGAGAGAGAATAAATAAATATACTTTTCCAAGTTATCTAATCCACTAAAATTGTTAGGTAACAAACCAGGGCGTCAAATGTTACTAAACCATACAATTTTCGAACATTAATACTTGTGCTTTTAGCTATAATTATATAATTAATGTTTGCACAGCAATAAATAATATAATCACTTACCATAGTGACAGTAAATGAAATTGGTGATTATTAATTTTTAATTCAAAAATACTTGGAAGAGATCGCGTTACAATGCGCGTTATTTTTAAATGAGATTTTATCTTCTGTGGTTAATGTTGAGGAACACATTACTGATGCAAGGATAAACATAAGACACAGTTTTAATTGAAAATAAAGAAGGTTTTTGAGACAACACACAGGTTTTAGGATAGCGGTGGTACACATATCTATGGCTCAGCGTGGTATATTAGGCTACAACCCTCAGATAACCTGACGCACAATAAGCTATAGCCGTTCTTACCCTTACTTCCGTTTTACCTATATTTCCTTTCATTATTCTATATTTCCTTACATTTTTCCAAATAATTCTTAAAATATTCGGTTGATAGCAATAGGCTCGCCTCTACTACGTAAACGGGACGGGACTAACATTACAGTCGGCAAATCCGTTTAATACGCCTCTACGTACAGATGTATTTACTGTTTATGTACACATATGTAAAATTAATACTTATGTATGTATTAATTTTGTATGTAGGATGTTTATATGAATATACTACAGGGTAGTTGATTGTATCATAAATAAATAACAATGTCCGCTTCATTAAAACAAACATCACACAACGTCTCGGAAAATATAATTATTCTAGCTTTTTATAACTAATATATTTCTAAATACATACATATTCAGCAATATTTTGCTAGTGTACTTATTACGGTGTCTAGAGAACTTAAGCCACTACAGGTGTGGGTTGGAAGTGGTGGCTTGGAATTTGCGACGACGACGCTGCTTGACGCCCAGTGCTCTGGCGCACGAGGCACGTAGGCGGCCGCTGGCCCGTTCGCCCACGACGCCGCACCTAGCCGCGTCGCCGCCAACGTGTAAATCACTAAACTTACACCTCCGACGCATCACTATTTACCACCAGCCACTAGCCTGAGCCGGATTTTATCGGTTCAACCATACACACACAACAATCAAATAGTAAATCTATGGTAGTTTTTGAAAATTCCTTTTAATTCATAACTCGCCATTATTCAATGCAAAAAAACTTATTCTGGTTTAAAAATAGACATAAAAAACTACTTTAAAATTTGCCTGCTAAAACACATCGCATTTGATTATGTCACAATTTGATAAACTTACAGTTCTTCATCATTTAGTAAAAAAAATATAGTTTAAAAAATTCTAAAATAGCTAAAATTTATTTTTGCTTTTTTATTACATGAATGATAATTATTTTCTCACTAAGACTAAAAAAGTAACAATTAAGTAAGTCACATATCCTTCAGACGCCTTTTACTACGTAGCAAGAGACTACTGTATTTGGTGTAGCAAAAAACCGTTAATCCTGAAATTCCTGATCAGGATAATCGACCAAATTTATCAAATTATTGTATGGTCATCGGTCTTTGATAAGTGTACGAAGTTTCAAATTCGACGTTTTGAAGTGAGTCAAAATCACGTTCGAAGATTCCATAATATACATATGTATGTACATACAACATACCAAGCTAATAAAAGCGTGTACAAAATGTAGTTAATAATATAATAATAATAATATTTCGGACATCTGACACACAATGCCATCTAGTTTCTTAATATACATTACATTACATATAATATACTTTACATTACATATAATATACTTTTTTTTTGTAAATACGTACATATTATACATAGAAAACACCCGTTAAACGTACCAGTTAACCGTATCATATCTACTGTTAGATGTCAGCTGTTTCATTGGTTAATGACGTATTGGATTTGGTAGGTAGGCGTTTTTACTTACGTGGAAAGACTTACCATTTAGCCTTTTTCAATTAATTTAATTAAATAATATTTTTAAATTTTTTTTTCAAACCGTTACAGTTAATCATATTATAATGTCATAAGCGTAATTATGCCTGAATATTTTAAGACAGGTCAACAAACAAGATAACGATAGTACATAACAAAAATAATTGGCTTACGCGAAATATCGTAATCAAGTTAAAAGTAAGTTTACCAAATTATATGTAGGTACATACCTTATTTCATGTATGCTATACGTAGTAAAGCAACAATGTTGTATTTTTTTACGTAAATTTCTCGTAAACTGTGTAAAAGATAATCAGTTTATAATTTACCTATTATTGTTTCTCAGAATTCGACGTTAACTGTGGGAACAGAATAAAAGATTTTCGCAAAATTACTTTTAATGATTCCGAATACACTATCATCATCAGAGAGATTCTTTGAAAGGTCGTTATGAATGCCCTCAATCAAAGGATGGTATGTTTCAAATTATGGGCGAATCTGTGTGAATTTGGAAAGAATTTGTACAGTCTTTAGGTTATCTATACAAATAAATATGATTGAAGTGTCTGTTTGTAATGTCAAAATAATAGGTTTTTTTCATGCTCACACGGTTATTTGCACCATGCCTAAAAACTAGACTTGCAACGAATATTCGGTTACTATTCGGTATTCGGCCTATTCGGCTGCTTTTATTATATTCGGCCGAATACCGAATATCTACATATTATTCGGCCGAATACCGAATACTTAAATAATATATTTTGTCGTTGAGAAATAATTGGTAAAATGAAAAATTAAAATCGATTGATTACGTATATATTCATATTTTCATTTCTGTTATAATGATTTAAGTAGTCATTGGTGCATAACACAGGTACATAATCATCTTCTGAATTGGAAAAATGGAGGATTCTATGTATTTGAATTATTGTGGTAATGAAAATTTAGAAGGGTAAGGTTCTCATTTCTTTTATAATCATTTATTAAGTAGTCATTGGTACATAAAACAGGTACATAATTTAATTCACGTCTGTACAAGTTTTTGGCGCTAAAATCCAGCCGAATACTTTTGCCTAATATTCGGCTATTCGGTCAGGGGCCTTGCCGAATATTCGGTATTCGGTATACTGCCGAATATACTATTCGTTGCAAGTCTACTAAAAACCGATTTTGATAATAATTTACTACCAGTTAGCTGTCTATATCCTCATATAGACAGCTACCTGGTAGTAAGTTATTGTCAAAATCGGTTTTTCTGAGAGGAAAATTTGCAAACCCGAGAAATAACCTCATGAACTGCAGTCGCGTTATCAAATTCCACGCTAACGAAGTCGCGGGAACCAGCTAGTTTATAATAATACTAAAAGTTTCCAACTGGTGATATCTATTATTTTAATTAAGGTAGTGTCAGTTGCCCCATATCATAAAAAATGAAAGTAGTTAGGTACTATTCTGAATCGAATCAGTGACACACAACACAGATTTATTTTAAACACATTTCAAATAAAATAATCTGTACATTAATTCATCTCGTTCACAAAGTAACTCTTACGAATATCGGAAGTTGTAATTACACTTAATACCAGGTTCGCAATGGCCTAAGTAGGGTTGGCGAAGAAAGATCCGGCAATAACCTGACTGCAGGGACGTAGTGGTTTAAGCGGTCACCTCGCCGCTTGCTACTACGCTGTGTTTAGGTTCGATCCCCACATGGGACAACACTTTGTGTGATTTAAAAATTGTTGTTCTGAGTCTGGATGTTCTTTGTATCCGTTTCATGTATGTCTGTGAAGTCCCCCGCGACACAGGATGTATTCCTAGTGCGGGGTTTCTTTTTACAAGTAAAAGAATAACCAAGTAACAGTTACTCAGATCAATTCCTAATGGGGATTTTTCATTCATTTTTATTGAGGATCAAAATTTATATACATTAAACTTTAAGGTGTGTAGTAAGCTAGTAAAATACTAGAATAATTTATATAATGACGTCATGATCAGGAAAGTTGCACAATGACAATGGATCAATGAAATAAAGCAAAAAAAGAGAAAACTTAATGATTATGTAGAAAATTGAATCCCGAATTTTGATCTCGTTTTAAAATTTTTAGTTACGATAAATTTCTACATTGCAATATTTAATAAGCACTACAAAGCTAATTTTTTTCATTTCAAAGTTACATTTTAAGCCACACTATTTTCATTTTTAAAGTTGGACAGATAGGACTAGAAATATACTACACGTTGCGACCGATAAACATAATGCAACAAAACGTGTAACTATTGAAACAAGGTTGTGATCTATTTCCTGGGTCATAAAGTTTAGAATTACATGGCGGCATAAGATAGTTAAGGCATACTCAAGGTGGAAAGTGATGTCATTGGCCCTACTGCGTGTGGACGTTCTACTCGCTCTCTGTCAAAGCTACTTTTGCTTTTCGAGTGAGCATTGTCCATTCTGTCCGCATACGGCATAGCTTTGGTGTTTTCTAATCGCGGCTTTAAAAATATACAACGTAAACTTTAATTTCTTTTAACTGAGACGTAAATAAAAAATCATCTGAGATGCCAAATGTATGTACAGTGGTTATGAAAACTTTTGGATAAATTATTACTTTACCGTAAAATTGATTAAACATAAATACACACTAAAGATGAATTAAACAATAAAAATAGCAGTTACGACTTATAAACGGAAATGAGTCTTCTAGAATAATACCTATTAGAAAACACGCCCTAACTAACCTACAACAATACTCGATTTACCAAATACTAAATATTTGTAAATATTTTGTAGTTTGATAAAGTATTTATTTCAATTCTTTTATCTTCATTGGGTTTCTGAAGAGAAATAAAGCAATTTAAACATGAGAAACACCACAGTTTCAGTTCAAGATATCCTAAATTCTGTATAACAATTGTTATCTATATTTTTTAGATTGAATGATTGAAACAAGATGTTGCTGTAAAATGTAATCTCAAAAGGAAGTTTAGGTTAAAACTTTATCAAAGGCCATTACGAACCTACCGTCAATTTAGTACGTCATCAGTGTTAGTTTGACATGCGGGCCGAATGGAGCGGTGTGGCTTCCTGCGTTTGTTGGCCGCTCGATCGCCGGGAGCTGTAATAGTCGTCGCGATGGCAAGCAGCGGAGTGGCACGAAGCGGAGGGCCGGCAAATGACGGACGCGGACGGACGGCCTCACGGAAGGTCGACTGCCTCGTCCGTACCGCGCCACTCACCGCCCCTCCCACCTCACACGACCGCTACGTGGAATTTATATAATTGCCTTCAATTAAAACAAGAATACACGGAATACCATCTTTAATACACAAATATACATGTAGACATTTTCAATTACTTGTATTAGTACGCTTAGTCACTGAACAAATTGTATGAACAATTCGTCAACATTTCGTCAGACGTCAATTAATCCTCTGGCGAAGAATGTTCCCTACTATACCTTCACTACCCATTTTCTTGTCGTACAATAACAGTTTTACGTTATAATATTCAGAAATTGTGTTTGCTATAATCGTCCTCACGTTGAAGTATTATTACGATAGTGAAGTATGTTTGATACGCGATGTAAATTATAGTTTGGCGTGTGTATTAAATAACCGCATGGGATAGGAACGGCTAAGGTCACTGGCGATGAATGTGTGCCATGAATGAACCGAGTCGTGCGCGATACTCGACCATTCAACGAGATCCTTCATTCTAGATTTTGTTATTACGTAATAGTACGTTCTTATTAATCAATGAAATAATAATATTATTGTTAAATAATGTGTCTGTGTGATTTTTGTCTTATCATAATATGTTATGTATGACTAGGTATTATTTTACATTGCCAACTAATCCTAATACATAAATGTAAAGTTATTTTAAACTTTATTACATATATTTTTTGTTAAGGTGTCATAATATTTGTGACAGTCTACATGATTGGTAATATTTTTAATTAATCATCATAATCATAATCATCATTATCACCCTATCGCAGTCCACTGCTGGACATAGACCTATATACATATTATACATTATACCCATCTTTTTCTAGACTTTATGAGGGAAAATAATAAAAAAATATTAAATTTGGCACAACGATAAAACGTTGACCCCTGCTAGTTAACACTTGAATATATTTATCATCGGAGTTGTGATAGCTACTATACTGTACGTATTTTATGCGCGCTGTTGGTAATAATAACGATCTTACAATTAATAGAAACAACCAGAATTATAAATACAATATAACCTTCAATTTTTTTTCTACGGTAGGTATCGGGTACCAACTAGCTAGTGGGTAAATGACTACCGTCACCTTTGAACACATGCCATGCAACTTCAGAGACACTAGTGGCACCCCACAGAATATGAAGAGTTGAGGTGGAAGGTTGCCGTGGTAAGCTAAAACACTCGAAACTTATCTTCAAAGTTGATTGTAAAAAATAAGCCGAAGCACGACGGCTTATGCCGAACGGACGCAAATTATGCGCGGATCACACCAACATTAGTCGTAACGCTCTCATTCACGTTTCTTTTATCTGTAACAAACATCCGGTATTATTTTCAACGCGTCCACTGCGTTAGTACTCCAATATTATCAAACGATTCGACTATACAATACGATAATATATTTAGACAAACAACACACATATAAACGGTTTATTAGTTTTGAAATGAGCAAAGGTAATTACAGATGTTCAAAACAATATTCCGTATCGCTAGTGTACTTAGTCATGCTATTTCGTTATGTACGTAGGTGTAAGTTTACTGGAATCATCGAAATAATACGTTCAATTCATATAGTTATTAAATCTATCTTACACAAACAATACCTGTTATAATCTTTTTGGCACTATGGACATGTTGAACGCCTTAAAACGAATAATATATTAAGGTAGTATGTGATTTAAGTCTTAATACACTGAGTACCTTTGACTCATTATTTTAAAACGACTATTATGAAATTAATGTAGTCTAAAGAGTACGGTAGTCCTTAAAACTTGTTCAATCTGTCCCTTTGTCGAATACGCTTCCTGACGAAGTCAGGATGGCTACAAGTCGTTACTTTTTAGATGAAAGTAAAGGAACTGAACCGAATACATTGGCAGAATCAGCATGTCCTTAGTTCATCATTACTTAGTTCATCATTTAAAATTGTGTTTAATTATAAGCGAATCTTCAGGCATGTATCTGAAAGTTTATAATGATGATATTATCATTTGATGGTATAAATGATGTGTATGTTACTACATATATTTGTCTATTGTACGGTCAAAATTTGGTTATTTTTCCAATCAGTTATTACCTTCTTCCTCTAAGTGCCATAGGCATTAAATCTGCCGATGCATAAATTTTTGAATGAAACTAAAAAAAACATAAAAGTAATAAAACAGATGGGATCAATTTAGCTGCATAGGTGCAAGCAATAGCGGATGGAAAGTGCGGGTGGAGGCGAAGGCGGCTTCCGCTTCGAATCGACTCGCACCGCCTTCAGAATAACAAACGAAACCTGATTTCTATCGACTGGGCTCAATGATTACACCGCCTACTCTACCATGAGAACACATTTTTCCGTAATGATTCAAGATATGATTATTATTAGCACAGAATTTTAAGGAGAAATTGTACATCCACTGAAAGTAATTATTGATACAATTACTACAATAAAATTGATAGACTCGGACAATTGAATCAAGGAGAGTTAAAATACTTACTTCTTATAAGCTATAGAAATACAACAATGATAAACAAGTGCCGCGTTCAGAGAAAATCGTGTTCTTATTAATCCCATTGTCTAGATAAGGATCCAGAGGGTTAGTTGACTGTTCCATGAATTGGTTCCATCGTCCAACTTGGCAATGATATCGTTTTCACTACGACGTAAAGGTAGGTACCTATTTAAGCCACCCATTGTCACCGCTATTGTTCTTCCATGATGGGCATCGATTTTTGTTACTCATGAATTCAGTGAGGTGCTGCTTTTTGCAATCATTGGAATTGCTGAGTTCACAAACAAAAGAAATAATATTGAGTTAATATGAAGCATGTATGAGCTTGCAACATGTAAGAAATATAATAGTTTTATATATTTGGATATCCCATACGCGTATAAGATATTGTTTTGTCTAGTTCGTGAGAACATTGATTTTTTCCCTGTGAAAGGAACCCTATGTCCTTTTCTCTACCCCTGGCAAAGTCTATGCAAAATTTTATAATGATTTGGTAAGTAGTTAAGACGTAAAAGTGTAACAAACCACACCTTCTCATGGATATAATATAACCTCACACATCTCACACACGGCCGTCTAACCCCAAACTAGGTAGAGCCTGTACTATGGTGACCACACTGCTGATAAACAAACTTATATATTTCTAAATACATATCTACATATTATAGATAACTAACACAATGTTGATCTTGCTCATCACACAATGATTTGTCCTGTGTGGGCATCGAATCCACGACCTCTGATATCAAAGTCAGACTAGTGATAAAAGGCGAAAAACCGTTTTGATTTATAGTTGAAAAACTTGAGAGCAAGAATTATTTGTAATAATTTTCAGAATTTTGTTGGTCCGATACTTTCTTTAAATGACTTTCTTCGGCTACAATGTGTTGGCGGAGCAACACGTGTAACAATAGAACTTAAGGCGATGTACAAACTCAGGTAGAGAAAGATTTTTTGTAAAGCCATAGCCATTCTTTCGTCCCAACCATTCAACATCGGTGACTACTCTTTTGTTCTAATTTGGTTAATATTTATATCCATAAGCAAGTTCCCACTTTCGCAGATGAATGGTTTTTGTTTATTCATAATAATTATATCGTAGATTTTTTTTTAATGAATTGCTTTATGTCTCTAAATGGTCAAAAAGTGAATGGGAACGTTATTAGCTGGTAGATTTTTATAAGATAGAATACAAATTCTTATGTTGAAGTTTTGTAAACTGGAAAATGCATCGTATGCCACTTTTATAGTCCTATAGAAACGATATGGGAAAAAAAAAAAATTATTTGAAGAATTCCCTAAAGAATAACACTAGTCAAATTGTCGAATATTAATACGCTGTTTGATATAAAACTAGTACTGTATTCAATGGTGATAGGTAGGTAGTATGTTATGTGTGACATCCGTGGCGGTGTGGCGCTGCGTTATCGCTTGTCCTTGACACAGAGACGCGGCGTGCACAACACGCCTTATTGTCGCTGCAACCTTGCGAAAATTACCGCTGCGATAACAGATGCCGTCGTCGTCGCCGACGACGCGTCTCTCGAACACGCGCTTACCAAAATATAGTAGTGAATGGAAATGTTACGTGCCCATGAATTTCAAAACATCGTTAATCTGAAATAGAATGCAAATGATGTTTGCCTCTGTCTAAATAAAAATACTGTGGGCACTGGTGGTTGGGCATACTGACTTTCGCTTGTTGTGTGATGTAATGGTGCATTGCGTCTCATTGAAATTGGGCTTCTTATTTTTGTGTAAAAGCGTTATGCAGTTGCCGGGCAAATGTGGGTGGTATCCCGGTGGTACGACTCTCGTCAACCGGAAACCCAATTCCCGGATGCGGCTGCGCGGGGGGATCTCGCCGGAAGCTTGGTAAACGAGCACATCCGCTGCTGCCGCCCGCGCCGCAAAATTTGGCACCGCGAGCGCTCGCAGCCCGCTTCCGGCCTCCGTCCCCCGGACCCCTAACGTCGCTCTCGCCCGCGAAAATAGCGGCCAACCGCTCCGTGTACGCGGTTCATTCAGTATGGCCGCCTTCCATTCATAAAAAGGCGAGGCGCAGGCGGTGTGTTGCGCGGTGAGGGGAGGGCGGCCTCTCCCGCCGACCCGCACCCGCGGCCGACGCCAGTGCGGAATGTGCCAGCAAACGGAACGGTCGTTTCGTCGGAGCGTAGCCCTAACGCTCCCGGTTTTCCATTAAAATGTGTATAAGAATAAGTGCAGTGAATCCGCACGAGTTCGGAACGGTTACAAAAAACGCCGTCGTCGAGATTAGGAGTAGAAACCAACGAAGAACTTCAGCGAGGAAGTGAGTAGCGGCCATATTGCAGTGATAACCGCGCGGCGGGCGGACGAGAATCGAGGCCGGTGCGTGGGCCGCCCCCCGCCCGCGCCAGGTGCCGCTCCGGACCGCGCCGGTCTCATGAACCTTCCCGTGGATTTGCGCGGCCGAAATCCGGTGGTTCTGCCGTATTTTTGAGTGTCAGTGTATCTTCCGGCGCGGTTTCGGTGCGGTACGATCATTTGTCCGCCAAGCGATAAGTTGCTTAAGTGATGAGTGTTGGGCCACTTGGTCCCAGTGTCCTTGTGTGTGGAGCGATGTGTGTAGGAGACGTGTGACCGTGGAATGTCTGCTTCGTAAGTACATTAGTCGTCTCGACGTGGGACTTCTCGCCCACCGGTCAAAACCCGACTATTTGCTCGGTTTTAAAACGCGCGCGTCACAAGTAGCTTTCTGGTCGTAGATCACGAATTTATGTGTAGGTTGTAATTATATGAATTGAGAACAAATCGAGCTAACATGAATGATCAGTGGCGACGCTCCGCTTCGCCGCCTGGCGACCGGCACACGTGCAGCGATCAGCGCTAATAGCGAGAACGTTCTCAACAAACGAGTTAATAACGATGCTTTCATTTATTGTATGATTCAAACCTATTTATACGACGTTTGTAATTTATACTGTACAAAAAATAGCATAGTACTACAAACTTACCTAAATAGTATGAATGCAACTCCCGTTTCAGAATCGTTTTCTTGTAAGTCGAAAAACAAGTATCTCATTATGCACAATAATAAAATTAAAAACAGCAAAGCACTTTTAATGTATAATAGCGTTATTATAGCAACAGTGAACGAATTTCGACGGAGTTGATAACTGTGAACACAGATAAAGAATGAATTGTAAACAATAGGGACATAAAGTGTTAATATCTTGTAACGAACTCTGCAGATAAGGAGTATATTTAGACAAAACAAATAAGAATGTTTTAATAAATGTAACGGATAGTTAAACGTATGTTATTTTTTGCAATACTCGCAATTACACAAAATTGACAAAATATAAATAATAGAAACTGCTTCCGTTCTTTTTTCGTTTTTAACCGACTTTAAAAAAGGAGGAGGTTCTATGTTCCATTGAATGTATGTTTTGGGACTTTACTGCTCATTTGTTATTATTTCCATCAAATAATGTATAGGTCAGGTGTAAGGCTCGCACCTATTAACTGATATTGGACACGTTTAATCCAAGAATTCAACACAAAATAACTTTCTGCTATTTTATGAATTATAAGGTCTATATTGTAAGCTTTTAGGTTAAGACCTAGTCTTAATATAGAAGGAAAACCTTATTTAATTATGAAATCGTTTATGCAATTAACTCAATTGGCTACTGATAAAGGTTACTGTGTGTAATTGTGTTTGGAAGATATGCTGACTGTGTGTGTTGGAGGCATTTAGATAAAATGCCGCCAAACTTCGGAATTACAAACCGTAATGATGACACCACGTGTTACCTAAATAATTGACATTTATCATAAAAACATTTCAGAATTCATTCACTAACATTTAACTAATACAGCGATTTCTGTCTCTTAAATCACACATACAAAAATAAGGTTTTAAAACGAAGTTCTAATAACTTAGTTCAGGTTTTCTGTTATTTTCTATTCAATTCAACTCTATAACGGTAACACAGAATATACCTTATAAAAATAGACCTAAAATGAAAACTATAGTCGTCTAACCAGTAATTGAGTAACGGTACAGAATAAATATGTTTAAATAATTGGCAGAATCCGAAATAGGTGTGAAAGCTGTAGCAAGGCATTAAAAGAAGTGACGGATAAAATAGGATATAAATAACTCAAAAAGCATGAATACAGGTGTTTTATTACCTAACATCATCATCAACAGCCTTTAATAGTCCTAGTCGGACTATTATTACCTAAATATGAAGAATATCATAAAAAGTTGTGCTCGACTCGACTGCGTATAGGAATAGTCAAGAGAAAAAGCGTGCAATACCGAATACACTTTTAAAACAAAACAGGTTTAACCAGTCAGTATTTGGTACCTGTCTACATTTTTTTTAATGAGAAATAATATACACTCAATTCTTATTATCTTATGACGGATGTCGATAAAGCCCCGAACAGAGTTACGTTAAAATACTGTTTATTTTAATAGCATCATCAGCCATTAAAATATTGAGAAAATAAAACGAAATAGGACTTAGGTTTATGTAATAGACTTTTTTACACTCATAACTTAACAGTACAATGTTAAAAAAAGACATTTTTTTTTTGTTTATTGTAAATGAGTCAGAAGAAGAGTTAGCTAGGAAGTTAATTTGAGTTAGTACCTAAATAATTTAAAGAAAAATTCTGGTCGTAGTATCGTACGGCATGCGGCGGTGATATGTCCAGTAACCTTGTCATTACATTCGTTTGTAATAGGTTATACTGACAAGTATTAAATAAAATTCCTAAGGCTTCTCTAAAACATTTAATTAATATTACAATATGTTGTAATCATGCTATTTAGTAAGCCTGCATTTTACTGCATCAACACATAATACGGTATTTGACTGTCAGGTCAAATAAGTTTCTCTTTAATAGACGTCAAAACGTTAACGTTATTTAGAAGTGAATTATGTTATTATACCTAATTATGGCTAAATCAGAACTTAATATATTAGGTTTAATAGTTAAAACTTAAGAAGAAAATTGAAAACAGTACCGAATATAAAATTTACAAGCTTTGTTCATACTTTCCTTCCTGAGGATTGAAAAAACAATATTTTAACTATAGAAAACTACCTTTTTATATTACGTACCCACGGTAAACGTTCATCGTACAAAACTCAAAAAATGTCGTGTAATAAAGATATGTGATGATGCCACGACAAGGTTCCAGTTCCATAGGCAGACGAAAACCAAAAAATTCAAGGTATCGGTACCTCTTTAGAACGTTGAAATTGAAAAGATATTACACAAGAAAATAACTCGGCCAGGTTTCACTTCCTTTTATTGGTTTTGATGTAATGAATGGTGACGAAAGTGAGAACGTATAATGATTTTATTATTGCTAATGTGTTCCGTGTGTTGGTTTATTTAATGATAATGATTATTTATTTGCAGGTGGGGACGATGAGGGAACAGGAAGGCGACGGCCCGGAGAGCCGTTAGCCGTACTCGATGGATGAGTATGGCGGGCCGGCGGCGCCGCCCCGGCCGCCCAAGCCGGCGGCGCGCGTCCACAGGCCGACGGGCGCGCGCCAGCCCACCGTGTCACTGCTGCGGCCCCGGCCCGAGGCCGAGCGCGAGCGCAACGCCTACGTGGAGGCGCCGCGAAGAGCTCACGCTGCCGCACCGGTGCCTTCGGCTGCGCACCAGCCCCTTAAGCCGGTGACGACGCAGCCGGCCGCCGCGGCCGACAAGCGGCGCGCCGGCGCCTTACCGGCCGACTCGATCGTGTGCGAAACCTGTGGACGCTGCCGCTGCGAGCAGTGCGCCCGCCCGAGGCCACTGCCCTCGCGTTGGCTGTGCGGCTCGTGCCTGTGCAGCGCCGAGGCCTGTGTCGACTACGCATCGTGCATGTGTTGCGTGAAAGCGCTGTTCTACCACTGCGGGAGCGGCGAGGAGGAAGCGGGCGAGCCGTGCGCGTGCGAGCCGCGGCTGGCGTGCGTCGGCGCGCTGGCGGTGCCGCTGCCGTGCCTGTGGCTGTACTGGCCGCTGCGGGGTTGTGCGGCGGCGGGGCAGGCCCTGTACGCGCGCTGCCGCCGGTCCGGCTGCCGCTGCCCGGAGCCTCCGCCGCGGCTCTCCAGTATTATCTAGTCCCGCCGCGCGCCGCCCGCGCACTCCGAAGCGCCGAGTCGAACGGCGCGACCGCCTTGTACAAATATTTATTTGCGAGCGAAGAGCTTCGGACCGCGCGGGGGTGGACTCAGTGATCGCTGTGCCTGATCCGTGTGGTGTGTGGTGGCGCGGGGCCGGCGTCGGACGAGAGCCCCGCGTCCACTGAGTGAATCGTCTACGAGTACCTTGTAAATATAGTCGTATAGTGTGAATGTACGTGAACGTGTCGCCCGAACGTCGAAAGTCTCAAATTTTCTTGAGACCGTAACGTGTCATAAGAAAACGTTAACGTTAGTATTTTGGATTCCACACAAATCCAGAGAAGATTAAGAAATGAGATATAAAACATACTTATTAAGATGTAGATAATTTACCATTTATTTATTAACTGAATTTGTATTTATTTGTAAATAAAACAACAACATTATATTATAAATACGAATGTTTACTACATTATGTTTGTTTTTTTCTATTCCTTTAATTTCTTCAACTGCTGGTAGTTGTACTTTTAATATGCAAGAAAATAATTAATTATAAGCTGAACATACATGTATATATTACTATTTTATCTTGATGTTTCTTTGAGGTGATTTGATCACCAAACAAGACAAAATTAATGTAAAAATAAATAACCCGACAGAGGGCACCAAACTGTGCTCAAAAACATGCAATGCTCCCCTGTCACTTCATGCTTTTTACTGTATACTTGTACATAATATAACAGAATTGATATATATATTTACAAAGGCATGGGTATATTTACATATTTGTAAGACAAAAATAAATATACCATGATGAGACTGACCCAGGTGTATATTTTATTAGGATATAAGTTCTCCTAAACTAAAGATAAAATAAGGGATAAAAGGCTTTCGGAACAATACCGAGTTATAATAATAAAACATGTGAGCAGAAGCGGATAATCATTTAACAGAAGAAATATATATGACAAACTCGTTTGCACACACCAGTACACACAGAAATTAACTTAGTTTTATTAGACACAGAATAATTTTGCGTTAGAGTTACATGCTGCGTCACAATTCAGCTTTTCGTATGTAATGTCTAATTGTTTTTTTTTTTTCAATAGCAATATGGTCAATGTGACTTTGATAACGACTTCAAATAATAACTGCCCAAAATTAACTGAAATTGCGCGACATCTGTCTTGAATACAAAAATAAAAAAAAAAATTTTTAATTCAAGACGGATGAAAAACAGACAGATAAAACAAATTATTATCTTAGTAAAATGTCATTTTAGTAAATAAAAGTCAAAGGCGCGGTATTTTTAAAAATTAAGAACACATTTTTAAAATGGAAGAATTAAATGTAAAACACGGATAATATGCCATAATTAATTAAATATTTTAAGAGGTATACATTTCTTTGTGTAGTTTAATAATATGGCTTTTAATTCTATAAATATTGAAGTAATTCTTGTTTTGTCGCCTAGCTTCTGTTATCGTTATATGTATCATATTATGCACACTTATTTTAACAGCATTAATATTACAGATAATACAAATTCATGTGATAGGTCCAGCTTTAACAAATTAACCCTTTGAGCAATTAGACGGTATAAGAATTGATGTAATAAAAACAACATAAAATGTGCTCCTACCTCGTTTTCTTATTCTTTTTAATGAGTATAAGGTATACATACATAGAGTAATGCAGAGAAACTGATACTAGCATTATGTTGACAACACTCGGGCCTACCTTCTAAAAATTATAACTTTTATATGAAGCTTTTCCAGTAATTTGACACAAAAATCTAATAATGACAGAAAATGTGTTAGGTTTCCTTTAAAAAAAACAGTAATTTGCTTACCCTTTATCAGAGTGTGTAAATACTAGAATTACCTACTTAAGAGAAATACTTAAGGCATAAAATAATCAGTAATATTTATTATCTACTCATCGAAAGGACAGATATGCTTTAAAGGATGTGACGACTCGGCTCGGCGTCAGTCGTGGCATCACAGCGGTGTGCTTTGTCGCGCCTGTTTCCTTTACCGTCAGCGTCACCATCCGGGATGCACCGAGCACGCCTCTTATTAGACTGCTTCCTTCTACCCTCACGTACAGAATCAATAAAAAACACAGACAGATAAGTTAACGAACATTTTTCTATGTAAAGAATTATAATATTTGTAAAACCAGTATTCATACCGGTTTTTGTTAATTTCTAATCGTAATTAAATGAAAATAAAGCCTAGACGTTCCCAATTCATCGAAATGTTTTTAAGAATACTTAATAACTAATCAATTCCTAATCGATGTATTGGGAATATTTTCGTGACGTTTGAAAGTCCTACATATAAATTTGGAAAGAAGTATATGGTAGGAACCAATAAAAGCATCTGCTATCATGATTTAAGTGTATTAAAGTCGGTAGGAACTCCTTTACAAAAAACGTCTTATGACAAACTCATCACAAATACATGGTTTACAACTGCACACCTAATTACTACTTTACTCAACAGTGTAATTGATTCCACTACAATAATATGTGCCAGCATGGCCTGAATTGTTCCCCTGCTGCTAATTTAACACGTTACTAGTGCGTACGCGGGCTACTGTAGATCGTTTTAAATTGGAACAACAGATGTTGACAGGCTGTCGACAACGCTTGATGGCCGGATGAGGCCTGGCTATGTGATTAAAGAATTGGTTATTGCACGTAATTGTAAAAAGGGTTTTAAAGTTATTTTAGTTTATTATGTGTTTTATAAAATCAAATAAGATTCTGAAAACAAAATTTAAATAGGTATGTATTCAGGTATATTATATTAATCGGGCAGGTTGCAAATGTCTCTCATTGGATGAAAATCAATGATGTGACAGTACCCAAAAAATCTAATATTTTGGATTTATTTTCAGTGCCGACTAAAGCAGAATTTTTCGTATATTTACCTTTTTAATACCTATACCTGGCTATGTGCAATTAAAAATTAGTTAAATTTTCCATATAGATGAAAACTGTTCATACTAATATATTGTTAAACATATTGCTATTGAAAACATATTTTAGTGAACTTTTCTCATATTTTGTTCTTAAAATCTCACATATATTCTTATATTTATAATTCATGTGGAAATACTTGTAAAATTTGAATCCCCCGGTCCTTGACTATTTTTTTTTCTCATTTATCAACATTGATATTCTCAAGTCAAAATATCATACTTTTAATGGACGTACCCGTATGTTACAGGTGAACAATTAATAAAAAATATCTAAAATACGTCGGACTTGATGTGGCTCGTTTGACCTCTGATACCGAGGAGATGGATCATTCGTGCCATTGTGAGGTTGATTTGTAACCACGGCAGCCATTTGTGGTACGTACTGGTTGTGATGTAGCCTTTGTACATGGCTATCGTTATTTCACTGTCAAATTATGCTAGTTATCGAGCGCATTCCTTGACCTGTGGCCTGTGACGCATCATACACTACCACTTGAATTTCTTTTGTGTTGGTTTATTGTTGTGCGTGCTATCCAATTTTATGCAGGTAGATACTCTTTTAACTAGGTTTCTTATCTATGCCTATTGCTTTTATACACTTGTGTATGTTAAAGTTATGGCTAGCTTTGTACACTAAGCTATTTATAAGGCAGGTATATTAAAAATACGGCTGGTGTACTGACATAAGAAATCCATATAAAGAATATAATGGGCCGAAGCCGACAGCTTTCGATCATTGGCTGAACATTCCGATCCAGTGACACACGCTATTGTGTTTTCTAACGTTAAAATATTCCTTATAAACGACAGGTTTAGAAATTAACAATTGAAATGTTTATACTCGCATTTGTAAGATTATCAAACAATGAAGAGGAGGTACGTCGTGGACTTGTGTGGCAACTTTGATTGTAATCATTGGTATTTTATACGCACCTATAAATGTATTGAAATACAATACATACTGACTAGCCTTTTTATTGTCGTTGTCAATGGTAACCAGAAATGATTATTTCTGGAAAATAGTTTTGTTTAAATGTTAGATAATATAGGGACACAAAATACATAGACAAATGGCGCGTGGCGCGTAGCTGGCACGAACGCGGGCAGGTCATCGCGCAGGAAGTTGCGGCGCTTCAAACGAGCTACACTCTGCCAACGGACAGATAACAACTGTTGGGTAATGGGTAATCAGTACGAGCAGCGACCACTCACAGTTCTTATACTATCTCATCTTTGCAGAAATTACTAGATGTAACAAACGTTTAAAATTATTAGACTATCGTTTGGTACACACGCTTAACATGCACTTCAAATTTATTAGTTAGGAAATATTGTTTTTATTTTATTTAGTCATAGTACGAATTCATTCAACGTAAAAAAAGGGCTGCATTAGTTCTTCATTACAAAGGATGTTACTGCTTGTTGATATTATTAACAGACAAGCCGTCGAATTTCTGACAGTAAAATGTTCCCTACTGATTTTATGAATTCAAAGGGACTTTATTCTTTTCCCATTTAAGATTCCTGACGTCAAGCGGGCACATAAACAGTGTCTGCTCAACGAAACCATAAATCGATTCATTCATATACCTACGACGTTTCGCTTCATCAATCAATCGTCTATAAATAAAAGATCGAGACACGAAGGAAGCGGCTTCCACTTCGAGTACTGACGTCAAGTCAAATGGACGAGATGCTTTTTATTCATCACACCAAAATATTATCGGTGTTAATATTAAAATTCATCGTTAACAGCCTTTAATAGTCCACTGCTGGACGTAGCCCTCTCCGCTAGAAAAGGAGGCTTTAGACTACTAAGTTTACCACGCTGGCCAGACGGGTTGGTATGTCTTTGCAGTGCTGTTGTCCTTCGTAATACGCTCCCTTAGTCGACTCTTACGACATCCACGTCATGAACAGGGGTGGTGACACTCCTTATTCTTAATCCGTCACTACATGGATCAAAATTCATAAATAAGCGTAATTGCTTTGCTAAGGAATTAATGGAATAGGTACATCAAAACACCTCGCCTTTGGTTATAATAAATTGGGTTAGTGTGTGTTTTAGTCTCATTTTTACTTTGTCACTTTATTTATTTAACTTTATGCACTTTTGTACATCAGCGGACTTAATGCCCAGGGCATTCTTTTCCAGTCAACCTTTGGGTGCTGTAGAAATCTTGTAAGGTAGGTGCACAGAGATTACGTCTTAATATATTAAGTAATTAATGAAATATATGTAACGGTTCGCTACATACACAAGCTTATACATACTCACACACAACACAACACATCATAAATACAATCATACACATACTCGTACATATATATTTAATTATATTTATATAGATACTTAGACATATTATATTCGCAAACTATGAATGCCGGAATATAAGGTAAACTATCTCTGCCATTTCGTTAAAAAGGAGATTATGTAACTTCTTTTTGAAAATAAAGCGGTTTATGGACATCCTGACTTCGAGCGGGAGCGCATTCCAGAGTAGTACTGCTTGAACAAAGAACGAAGAGCTCACGAAGTAGGAGTTATGTAAGGGACATATGAGAAGCAGATTATTAACTGAGCCAAGATTTCTGTCGTGGTTAGTGGGCAGGTAACGGAAGTAGGGAGCAAGGTAAGTAGGTGAGGAAGGTGAGTTGAGAAATGAAAATAGAGAGGTAAGTGCACGCTGTTTGCGGCGCAAGCGAATAGGTAACCAGTTTAGTTGGGAACGCAAAGCAGACACATGGTCACACTTCCGAAGATTGAAAATGAATCGAATGCAGTTATTGAGAAGACGGTCGAGCTTATTAAGAAGATCTGCATTCAGGTCGAAATAACACACATCACCATAGTCAATTGTTGCGATTATTAAGGACTGCATGAGTCTGGTTTTAGTTTTAGGAGGAAGGATATTCTTGAGACGATATAATGTTCGCAAATTGCCAGTAATTTTCTGGCTCACGCCAGTAACTTGAGCTCGCCAATCCCCCCAGAAAAGCAAGCCCAACAGTGCTATTCTCTAAGGTAAGAAGCCTTGCGTACAGCGCTGTCACAGCGTCGAACTTCAAACTTACTTTCTTTAAAATTCGACGGTCTTACAGCGCTGTAGCGTCGAATTTCACACGCACTTAGTTTGAAGTTCGACGCTATGGCGCTGTACGCAAGGCTATTTCCTTAGAGAATAGCGCTGTAGTTCTTGACTGCAGGGCTGAATGGAATAATCAAACTATTGAAGACGATCGGTGAGATAGAGGCAGTATCTAATCTGCTCATTATACGTTTGCTGCCTACTACGATTGCTTTATTTAGTAGTACTCTTTGACACAACGTAAATTACAACAGCGTTCTTAAAAATGCAAATTTGTAGGCACTAACAGTGCCGACTAGACGAACGCTCTTAAGGATACTAATCCTTAAGAAAAAGTCTTCTCTATGAATAGATCTGAAGGCAAATTCTCGTAATAAACACTCAGTCAAAATTTAGTGCCGATCTACTGTCGATCTTACAGAGACCTATTTCTTGGCGTTCCACGAATTCACCATGTGGGTGCCGGGTCCATAGCATGAGAGATGGGGGCAATATATGACGTAAAAGGTATTTTCGTAATAGTAAAGTATTATCTACTAAGACTAGCACATTACCGATTCAAATTTCGGCCATAATATGATATAATCACATTTCAGCCAACGTAAGATGTACGATACTTCTACGAAAATTCCTTTTAAAACATTTGTGAGATCGACAGTAGATCGGAACTGAACTTTGACCAGTGGCGGATTTACCATGTAGCAAGAGGAGCAAAGGCTACGGGCCCCGAGCACCAAAGCTTTTTGACCGTAGAGTAAAGTATCTACTTATTTATATCAAAGGGTGAAAATGTTTCTTTAAATCAATATAGCCACAATTCTTATTATGAAAAAGTTGCATCTAAATGTCCAACTATAATTTAAACATTAAGTACATTTCTAAAAGTGAACGTTGGATGCACTATAAATTATGTTTTGCACTGCGACCCGCACCCGCGGGTACCGCGTCTACCTCTAAATCGCAAGGGGGTGTGCCGGCATACGCGCACGCCGCGTCTGTCGACACGGTAACCACATATGGCTCTAACCGCCAACACCCTCTGAGGATGCCAGAGGCGCGCTCTATTCTGGGCGGTCAGAGCCGCCGTCCACACCGGAGCACCGTACAGTGCCATTGACCGGAGAGCCCCCGTGTACAGCCGTCTTGTCGCGACGCTGGGCCCTCCCAAAAATCGCCCAAGGGCGGACGCAGCGCCGAACAACCGGCACGATGACCGAGTTGACATCGATTGAGGCGCCAATGGGTGGACCACGACCCATGAAATAAGAGGCCTCCGTCTTATCCAGGGCCACCAATGCCCCCGACTTCCAAAGAGACATCCCTGGTGGTTAGGGCCGCCGCCTCCTGAAAGTCCACTTCACAAGCTGTAACCAAAGTGTTGTCCGCGTAACAGATTACGTCCAGCCTAGGGGGGAAGTCACCTCGAAGGGCCCAGTCGTACCCTATGTTTCACAGGAAGGCCCAAGACCAGAGCCCTGTCTAGTCAACCAGCCAAACCGTCTGGCCAGTGTGGTATAGCAGGCAAAAGCTCCTTTGTCAGGAAAAGCTTATGTCCACCAGTAGAATATTATAGGCTGTTCATGATGATGATTAACATCTTAAGCCACTGAGATAACCTAAAACAACCCAAGGGCCCCTTGAAAGAATTGCTACAGGCCTCGCACTGGCTTAATCCTGCACTGACTTTGACCGAATTTTTAATACGAGAATTGGCCTTCTGACCTTGTACTTTATTGTCCCGCAAAATATTTATAGCGGTGTGTATGGTGCATAGGTGCATTTACTTTTATAACATTCTAATGCACTTTATTGTAGCTTCGTGGAGGCGGCCGTAACATTTCTGGGAGTGGCTTTGGGTGTGTAGTGTCGTATGTAGTGTTAAGTTTGACCCTCAAAGCATTACGTATTAAGGCAGTCAGTAAGTGAAAAGCTAGATACAAAAACCTATCGTAAGTAGTGGGGTAGTGTTAGTTGTTGCGGCTTCGAACTCCACCTACCACCCTTACGATGTCTTTCTTAAAACAAATCGGCTAAGCAGTAGGGGTTAAAATCAATACTGATAAATGTGTGACTTACTCTACTCTATTTTTAAAAAGAAAAAGCATATTAGTATAAATTTAATCAAGCAGTTCATACATATTTTGATTTATATCAAGCAATAACAAAGGCTGCTAATCATCAATTTCGCTTTCAAAGGTTCGTTATCTCATCGCAATAGGTTATACTCGTAAATGCATATATGATTAGGTATGTTCTGTATGTGGGCAGTTCAGTCGGTACGACGCCATTCATTTTATCGGCTCCAGAACATAAACGTCGTTTATACATAACAGTTTCAATGATCTCTCATGTTTTCGAAATGTGTTTAATATATATATATAGATATTACATAAATGTGCAGACGCGGCAGTTAATAAAATATTTTTCTAAAATCTATCTTGTCTAGTTAGTTCATGTCCTTGTCGTAGAGGCGTTTTTAATCACAGACACGTACGGGTACGCGACTACGGCCTTTTCAAGTGACTTTAGTCTGAAATACCGTTCCCCATCCGAGACTTAAAAATGAGGAATTAGGGTACGGTATGGTTCTGGTTTCTCACTCGGTGAAAATCAACGAAAAAATGGCTTTCTGAGGTTTTCTGCGAGGCCGTGGTATAATTCCGGGCGAGACGGCCCAAGTATGCCGAAGTATGACTCTCACAGAAAGTTTTCATATTTTATTCGTTTTCCTTACTTTTGTCCCATTGGAAAAGAAGAACATAAATGTAAGTAAGTAAAAAAACGTATCGTTCTCTTTAATGTTAAATATGACCGCGACCACTGTGTGATCTGAAGTGACGAATCTCTCAGTCCGATCTCACTTTTTTATTTACATAAACATATCATGTAAGTACTGTACGTACTTGTTTAGGTAGCTGGCGTAAACGCCCTTCTCATGAGTATCGTTGTTTACATGCATGTCTATTACTACTAGTATTGTTGCTTGAGATTGTTATGGGTAAAATGTTTACTCTGTATTGTCATATACATCTGTGATATACCCAAAAAAGATAGCCCTTTTAAGACTTGAAGAAAAGTTCTATCTTTTCGGGTTAGGAAGCGATTTTAGGAAAATATATAGATATCTAGCCAATATAGGGTAAGTATTAGGGTTTCCTTAAACTTTTTAGATAGCAGTAGCCCCCAACTCCCCGATAAAAGAAGTCAAGTTTTTTACATTATTTGATGACCCTCTACCTAATGATTTCTTATCGAAACTGAACAAACACCGTCATGATCATGAGAGTAGTCCAAGGCAGCTGAAAATGAAAAACGAACAGAAACCATTCCGCTAGCATAATTCCACTGCATTTATTACCACTTAAGCCACGTATTCTGCTCAGGGATGCACTATACCATAAAATATATCAAATTTTAGAATAATATTTTGGGCCTCTGCTACAACTCACCTTCGAAATATCACATACCCAAATATGGCATTAACCTACAGTGTCACAACACTGCTAATATTTTATTTATTGATAATTTAAGCACCTGGGTTGGTTTCGACTGAGATGGGTAGATTTCGATTTATTTTAGATCAATTGAAAGCTATGGATGGCAGCCCGTCTTTCAGACAATTGAGGATTTTTTAAATATTTGATTTGATGTTTAGCGATATACTGGAAGAAACAACAATCGAATTCTATCAGGTATATACCGTCATATAGAAAAGATATTTTTAGAATGTTAGTGATAATATTTTACCAAAACTTAATAAAGTTTGTCATATCAGACAAAAGACAGTCATGGAAGCAACTTAAGTACCGACCAACCGATAATGTAGCGATAATCGATTCCTGAAAACGCTTGGAACGGAATTAACTATTAAATAGTTCTATACTTTTGCAATCTTTATCGTAACGTGAAGTTCTGGCAGTTGCCCTATTTGGAGATCCAAACACTAGTAGAGATACCACACAACGTTGACAGTCCTGTTGAATCAAACCTGTAGTCAGTAGCGTTTAACCAGAACCTCCATGAGAAAACTTTGTAATTGTATCCTGGATACATCATGGACACAAGTACTTAGTAGAAACGGGCCATACGATACATGGACATTGGAACATTTAGGACACGTAGGCCACTAAGCGGGCCAAGTCTAATACACCATATATTCAAACTAATAATTTCCAAATTTTAAATTCTCCAATATTGTACGGATATTAGACGAAACCTTTTGCTTACCAGCGGCAACTGAGTGGGAGTAACTAGGTTGAACTCTAGAATTACCGAGCAAATATCCGGTTCGATGTGAGGAAACTGATACTGCCACGTGTATGTGGGCAGCAACGGGGGCGAAAGTTAATAACGACACAACATTCTATAATATTATATTTTTCTACGTAAATTAACATTACTAAAATGGAGTCAGTTTGTATAGTTTGAAGTCTTAATTTATGTACATATTGTATCTTTTCGATTAACACTAGGGATCGTATAGTCACTCAAAGGCCTTAGTGAAGTCAACTTCGCTTAGTTAGGAACGCGAGTGTCACCCTTTCAATAGAAACGTCTTGGTGCGAACAAGTTTTTACGTGGGTTGACTCGATGGAGCCGCACTTTATCCTATTATGTGTTATACGTTACTATTTAACTTGTGCCAACCGGTTTTCACTAAGAATTAAGCTAACTACAGCTAATACTAGATTGGTATGTGCTTTAACAAGAATATTATCTTCTTTTAGAATACATTTGTTTAATTAGGTAAGGTACCTTTACTCTTTGTGTACTGTGAAATGATAATTTCGCGTTACAATTTATTGGTCACACTAGGTATACTTCAACGAGTTCGAGGATTCCGTACAAAGTATGTAGATAGATAGCCTGTAATACCCTGTTTATTTATTTGATATAACAACAAATTTAATAAGTCCATGAGAATCAATCAATAGGGTCAATCAGAAGTACCTTTTAGATTATGACTTACGTGACGTATTAAAATGGTTCAAAATTAAATTTCAAATGACCGTATCTGTCGATTATAGTGACTTAGCTTGATTTTTTTAAAGCTTCAAGGAACACGGCCAATAATATTTGATGTTAATTGCCATTTAATACCTTCACGTGTCAACGACGACGATATTCAAAACGAACGGTCATTAATCTTACAATTAAATTGAATGTCCCAGGAAATATTTATTAATTACTCATTAATATCTGTAGTCGTAATATCCTCTTTACGATTCAATGTCAAAGTATTATATGCCTCGCTGATTCATTACAGGAAGTCTGGTCAGGGAAAACCTCAAAAGATTAAAGAATCATTCAGTAAAATGTTTAACTGCCATTACTTCCCGTAATACTTTGATAACAACTGTGACCCATAGAGGTCGATTACCTATTAAAATAAATATTGTTGAACAATAACATATTATGTAGTATTTGTGTATTCTAATAGCTATTAAGTTTTATTACTTATGAAGTTGGAGATTTTTAAAACGAGCATTTTCAGATGTAATTATCTGATGATTGGCGCTCAATACGAAATTCAAATAAGTTTTATTTGAATGCCATGTTATTTTACTTTAAAATTCAGTCATTTGTTTTAGATAGTGTTATGTTTTTGTGTAATTGTGGTAGTTTTTGGCATATGGATAAACTGAAAATACGTTCAATTTTCGAAAATGAGTTAAACGTGGAAATACTGCTCCGCAAACAACAAGAAACAATACTACTGGCATAAACACGGTCCTTATGGTTCAATCGTTTTAGATTTGGAAGTTTTGATTTAAAGAACGAGCCTCGCGTTTGGCCGATAACTATCTATAGTCGAACAACGAGGAATTGAAGGCGATAGTGGAAGCAAAGTTACAACAGTTACAGCTGGAAGTTCTCCGTTACCCACCGTACTCACTGGACCTAGACCCAACAGATTTCTACATTTTCAAAGTTTAGACAAATTTTTTAAGTGGGAAAGAATTCAACACCCGACAGACAGTACAAAATGCTTTCGCTGAATTCATCGCCTTCCATCCAGTAGATTTCTCCAGTAAAGGGATACACAAACTGTCATCAAAATGACAAAATTGTATAGATAATTTGGGCCAGTACTTTGATTAGCTAAAACAAAATAAAAAACCGAAATTTTATATTTTAAAATTTTTATACAAATCTCCAACTTTATGGGTAAAAACCTAATATAAATTTATGATTATTATGAACCAAATGTCCCGGATAACCCCGGCTCACCTCTAATTTATTTCAGTATTTTTATATAAACTGTCAAGTCTCTTCGCAGATCGTTTAACCATGTCCTAATGCAAAATTCGTTCTTAGCGGTCGCCTCTTATCTAGTAGCTACTTCAGTATCAAAATTAAGGTACCTTGTATAAAAAATCAAAGAAGTTCATATAAACTTGCGAAACACTTAGAGCTTTTTAATCCGGTGCACTCGCACGTCATTGTCAAACTTCAGGTGTCTAGATGGAAAAACATTCTCTGCGATTTTTTAAAAATTTTATTTAAAGTTAGAAGGTTTTTGTTCATTTTGAAACCTCTGTTCATCGGACAGTACAATACGCATAATATAAGCATGGGCATCTGCGTGTACAGTAAGTACCTAAACGCTGTTTTGCGTTTTAGGCCGCAGCTGTGGCCTATCAATATACTCTAACACCGACTTGAAATAATCGAATTAGGTGTTAGAACCAATCTCATTCCTGTGATTCCTATTTCAGGTATTCCTATTTCCTAGGCGGTAATATAGTCTGTAGGTGTCGTGAAAGCTTGATAACCATATTTTCATTTTAATAGAAATTATGTCATTATTGGATTTGGCATGGTAGTCAATGAAGTCTTTTGTTCAAAATTCGACTTTTTTAAGTGAATAATAAAATAATAAAAACGTTTGTCACTGCAAAACGTTACATGATAAGGTAATAACAAATAAATGACTTAATTTAGTGACACTCATTTTACAGAGAGCGTAATAATAAAAACTTATGTTATCCGTTGGTTTCGTCACTAGGACATCCTGTATCGAGGAAACCTTGGTTTTTAACAAAATATAAATGTTAAAAAAATATAATAAAAATAAATAAATAGGCATATACTAAAAAACAATTTTTAAAGTCTTTTCAGTGGTGTCATAATCTAAGATTTGTTTGAACCATTTATAAATAATATTTCTTGCCTCAGCCGTTTTATTCTTTAAAACACAATGCCTGGTGACCCCATTGTAGACATGCGCGCCTATGAACTTTCAGAAACGCTGTGCAAATCTAGTGTTAACAGATGGGGTGGTCAATCTATAAACTCTACGCTTTGTAAGTGTATCGTAATTAATTGATGTGATAGTAGATCTGTGCTCAGTTAGCGATGTTCTGAGTATGAAAAATTTAGTACCCCGGCGTCCTCATAAACTTGTACGGTAGGGTTTCTAAAAGGCTTTTCAAGCATCATCTTTAGAACTATTACTTTGTATTCATGAGCTTTTATATTAAAAAGTATGAACGTAAAATACGAATATTTGTTCTGTGTTATCATAAGGCTCAAAATTGTTTTCTTTTTTAACCTTTTACTTCCTTCAAATTAAAAATAAAAATTAAAACATTAATTTATCCTTTATGTTATGTAATTTGTTCCTAATGAATTGGACTGCTCAACTACTCTAGGGGTTAACTAGTAGTTTTAGTCGGTTCGTGTCCGACATGCCACCTATAGGTGGTATCCGAGGGGATTTCCGCAAGTAAAAAAAAAGGGGGTTAACTGGTAGTCAATGCAGAGGTCCATTGCCAACCTCCTCAATAACTTCTTTGTCGCGGGTGACTTGCCAAACATTCAAGCAAAATAAACTAAAAATACCCAGACTCGGGTACGCTAACGTGTGGATGAAACAAAATTTGATCACGTGTAGAACTTAGCGTGACGCACAGCCAAGACGACCAATTAAACCATTGAGTCACGAGGAGTTTTAGAGAGAGAGAGAGAAAGATAGAGATTTATTGTCATAAAATATCTATATGATGTTACTATCGTTTATAAGCAAGCACCTGTAACTGTTGTTCTTAACTTACAACTACTAAGATAAACTGATTTCCATGAAATTCATCTGGAATATTCCAAACACTTTCTGGGAGTATTATTGACTGGAATATTACGAGTATACATAGTAAACAAAAAATAGGCGTGTCGTTTGCGAGGTTATCGCATAGACATAGAATATGCCTACTGTTCTAATAATTGTATTATTAGAATGCATTTTGTATCTCAGTACACAGGAAGAGCTTGCGTTACGACATCGACTGGTGCTATATAGATAGAGATAAGATCGTAATTCATATAAATCAAATACTTCAACCAGAAATAAATGCAGTTTAAATAGTTACTGAACAACTTTCCATCTAGACTTAAACTTAGTCTCTGCAAAAGATAGAAACTATAAAAGACTTTTTCTTTTTAATCATGGCTGGTATCTGCGGTTCAAACGTGATAAATACTATATGAGATGTTTTATAACTCATCATTGTAGAAATAAAATGAGATGAACAGCTCCTAAATTGCAAAAAGTGCCTTCAGTATTCAGGGTAAAAGATTCGGGGTAAAAGGTTCGGGGTCAGGGAGCCCCCTCGGGCCGTTTACCCTGAATACCTACGCACGTGGCACTTACTCTTCATTGTCAATCAACTGGTTACACTCTTGAGCATCTGACCCCATTTAACTGTTACATGTGTATGTACAAACGTTACGAAGGCGGGTTACAAGTACAATGGACAAAGTTATTACGCGACAATACGAGTGTGGATTCCAACGTAGTCGGATGTGGCGGTACAAAGCGGACGCGCGTCCGTCCGTTGGACCGGACAGGCGGATACCGGCCGATGCCGAGATATCAACCTCTCCCGCATCCGCCAACCGTTCGACAATGTGACCTTTGTTACACTAACATTACAATCAACCGTACCTATGTACTGTAGCCCTTACGACGAGGAAAAAAGTTTACAAGACATCCAATCAATCAGCGTTTATGATCGTCGGGTAATGTCTGTCTTAGACACTGAATTTAGATTTTAGGGACAAATTTTAGATTTATCATTATCATTTCAGTCATAGGACTTTCACTGCTGGTCTAGGGCTAGATTAGACAAGGAGGTGGAGAGGAAATGTTACCACTAGAAGACTGGTCAGCTTGTTCACTGCATCATTAACATCATCTACAGCCTTTAATAGTCCACTGCTGGACATATGCCTCTCCGTAGAAAGGAGGTTTTGGCCTACTATACCACGCTGGCCAGACGGTTTGGTATAGGCAAAGAACAGTAAATAAACATTGGTATGGTTTATTCACTATTCTGTGGTATACTCGTAGGGTTTGTTTCAAGTTTTAATTCTCTTTGCAGTGCTGTTGTCCTGCGTGGTTAACTCCCATAGTCGACTCACATGTTGAACAGGGGTGGTGACACTCCGTTGTATACACGGTTTACCCCGTATGCTGTGAACTGTTCGCAATATTTGAAACAAAAAATACATGCAAAGCAAGACCTCATCCTTTTTTATTATGTATAATGGCAATGAGATAAGATAAGATTTGATCTGTGTAACAGTAAACTGCATGTTGTGTGGGAAAAAGTAGACACTGGTACTACCTGTTAATAATTTTTATTACCTCACTTCCTGACTGTTATTTCTTTCTACGACAAAACAAATCATTATTTTTTTAATTCTTGTCATATAAAAATCAATTACTTAGTTGTATGTGTAAATATTTAACGCTTTGGTGTATGTGTACGAGAGGATGTAGTTCATAATTGAAACCAAAAATAACTTTTTTATTAAAAGAAACCGCTCTTACGTAAAACCTACGTCAGTTATTTCTTCCCCATCGGTTTTAGAAATATATACTGAAATACCAATGAGCCAACCCTCAATTATTTTGCAAGTGAAGTCTTACGACACAATTTATTTGTGAAGAAGTAGAACCCACTCAATCCTTTTATACACCTACAGCTTCTAATATTAACAAAGTGAGAAGAAACACCTTCAGACCTCCACCTGACATAGCTTTCTATACAAAATCCCCTTGCATTACTTATTTTTATGTGCACGTTTCGTCGTAACCTTTAAATGTAAAGTGCTAACTCAACCTACGTCATAACTACGTAGGTTTTATTAAATCTTGAAGCACAATCTCAAAATTCAACCTTAAAATGCTTTTATTCATTGTCTACCGTATTATAAATCACATTAAAAACGTTGCTAACGCGGCGTGTGACGTTGTTTCTGTTCATTCATAGCTGCATTGTCATTGAATGACGAGGGGTTGGGATGAGCGTAGGCTTACACCCATATAAACTTATGATGAAATAGATCATTTAAGTGAAAGATAGCTGATATCCTTTTATTTTATAGTTGATCCATTTTAAACATTTTCATGTGCTGCCGAATATATCACGTGAAAGTAGAGTAGTAGTAGCTTTCATATATTATGCTACCTTGTACATTTATTTCAATCATCACCGGTCCTGTATTGGATCTTTAAACTACTGATATAATTATTCCTCCATATAAAACTAAATGTTTTTTAAATAGACGGTTGTCTCACAGTCGTTTATTAACGAAGTTCATACCAAAAATGTACCGAAATCATTAGTTAGGGGATTTCCAACTTTGCCTCTTGAATATGATTATGCAAATACTTTTCGTTACACATCGTAATCTAGTCCCCTCTCGGCCTACGTAGTGAATGAAGGGGGTGATACGTAGACTGAAGTGAGAGGGTGGGGTACTTCTCCTCCCCAACCCCGTTCTTAGCAGTCTTAATTTGTAGTAAGTTCTACAAGTTTTCTGTGGTTAGCTTTTACCACCTCTAAGGGTACCTACAACATGGGTATTAAAAAAATAAACTCTTTCGTATATCTATTCCTCCACACGGAGTAAATGCCATTACAAAAACCATAGATAGTCTTCAGTATCATTAAATACTAAAATGTAATATATTTACGCTACAATGTTCCTTTGATGCGGTGTTCATCAATGTTTTTAATTGTTCATGTCTATCAAGACATTTAACATGGCATTTGTCTGTGCGTATGAAAAAGTGGCAGGTGTCGGTACAGTTTGCAACATACAAAAAAAATTTAGAGGACTGTCACATTTGGCAGTACAATTTGTTTTCTTTTTTTTAATTTTTGTTATTTGCTAATTAGAATATAGAAAATAATTGAGATTGGTCAAATTTCTGGGCATATAAGAATGTCAAAAGATAGTCACAAAATGTTAGTCATACCTGTTTGATAGGTTTTTTTATGTTATAAGGGGGCAAACGAGCAGACGGGTCACCTGATGGTAAGCAACTACTAAGTCACAAGTGCGTTGCTGCCCTTGGAGTCCCTCCCGCTCGAGTCAGCAGAAGGGGGGATTTGGGCTCCGGTAACCTCACTCAGTCAGTGAAAGGCAACGAAAGAATGGCTTTACACCGGTTTTCTGTGAGGCCGTGGTATCACTCCGGTCGAGCCGGCCCATTTGTGCCGAAGCATGGCTCTCCCACGGTAAAAAATAGGTACCAGAATGTTAAACTTGGAAACTATCACAGTAGCCCCCAACCCCTGAAATGTGATGTGCCACAGGGATCAGTCCTCGGGCCCTTGCTTGAAGCAGGCTTAAGAGGTGAATTAACTCTCTAAGCAGACCATACATGTATATTTGATTATGGGCAAAACTTAAATTAAATTGTACAATGCGCGCAAGAAGACCTGAGTATTCTACAAAACTGGTTCCAGTATAATAAATAAAGTCAAAAGTAAAAAAATAGATGACCATGATAAAAAAGTTCGAAAATCAACGGACAAATCTTACAAAAATCTAATAAAGAACATCGAACATCGAAGTACCTTGGCTTGTGGCTTGACAGTAACTTAACCTGGCGAGTACACATAGAATACGTAGAATCTAAGCTCTTGTCGCTAGCAGGATCATTACGTGGTATTATTATTATTATTATTTTTATCTGTTTTTCTCCTCCAACATGATCGGAGACCTTTGGTGGATGGTGATTTTTTAACATTTGTTTTTTATCATAATTACTATTCTACACATTTGTGGTTACTTTTATTACAATGCCATACTTAATACATAATGTTCGTAATTTTAAGGGATCGCTTTTTCATATAAGCTTATGCTTTGACTATTTACTACGCTCAGCTTAACTAGCTCTTATTATTTATCTTAACACTAACATTGTGACTTTTTATCCAGCTTTACTTATAACTATTTCGATTCTATATTTAATATGCTTTATATTTGTCAAAATACGTGGTATTGTTAGATGTATACCGCGCAAAGTTCGCCTTCTAATATGTAACGCCTTGTAAAGTCTCACCTACTTTATCTCATTGAGATTTGGGGCAATGCAGCTAAAACCAATATAAAAGCAATACAGGTTTTGCAAAACAAAATCATAAAAACACTCTATCATTACGACTATTTAACTCCATTTTAAATTATATACAAAACAAAAAACTTATGAAAATTAAAAAACTATACACATATGTAGAATACATGTATACTCATACATAAAATTATTTATCAAACTAACTAACAAACAAACAAAGTCACACATTAAAAGAGAAACACTAAAATATGCAACTCGCCGTGCTAACCATATAGAATCCTCGTGTAAGAACAAATTATGGTAAAAAACAGTGACAGAGAGCACAGCTATATCGGATGTTAAAGACGCAAGCTCGCTTAACATTTTTAAACAAAAACTTGTGATCTACATTTTTAACAATATTGTTTTAACGTAAAAACGCTCTTAACTTGTACCATCGGTCACTATGGTTCGACATCACATTCATTCTGTACCGAGCTTGCATTCTTGGACAACCGTCATGTAATTAGTGTTTTCTAACTTAAAACTACCTGCACCGGATAAACATAACTTATTTCTTCTTATGTTGTTCTCATGTAAGTCACTATGTCTTCATGAGAAATAAAGACCTTTAAACCAAAAGATAGTTTTATTCCACCAGAAGAGACAGCATCGCAATACGGTACGGTCAGTAATATTAATTGCTATCAGAGGAGTGACAGGAGTGTAAATTGCCATCATGCCCTGGATGTCTGAATTTGTTAAGCATTATGTTTTAGCTATTGGATTGATACGAAATAGTAATCACATTTCTCAATTAGGTTCTAACTATAGGTCGAGAAAATATGTAGAACTTAATATGTAATACGATTACCTATGGGTGTGTTATGATTTATGATGTAAATATTTAGTGATATACGATTATAAATATGTTTATGAACAGGCGGGTTATACCAGTATTATATTATTATTGCCATATTACAAGCTGTCACTAGTTTGGGATCAATCGGCTGTTATTGTGATATTTTCAGTTTTTATTACTACATTTTTCTATAAATTTAAAATTTACTTAATAACTATATTGTAACTGATGATCAATATAAAACGTATCCATTGCTCTGCAATAATAGATTTCCTGTATGATGTAGATCCTACACAGATAACTGATGAGCGAGTACTTTGTGCTATGAGTCCTTTAAATAATTGTAGGCATATTAATACAGGTCCTTTATCTGGTTCAGAGTTGTGGTTAAAAAACTTCAAGCGATAATCTACATGAATTAAAAATCTTAAAGATATTCTCTATTCTTCTCTATTAGGTACATTTTGCTAATTTACTCCTTATAGCTGTCTTACAATTTAACTCTTTACAATCTAGAGTGAATATCGTGTCATTTGTTTATGTAATACATAAAACATTAATTCAAAACAGTGCATTTCGAACATGAATTTCATGATATCATTGGCCGATTCTGAATGACGCAAGGCTCCATTGAGTTATGCTGCGTCTATTTTGATTCATAATTTTAGGTATACTGTTCCGACACAAGAAACTTTTCAATGTCGCTAATTTGTAGGTTTTCTATTGTATTGTTGGGGAAAATTTGTTATTAAATTATTACAAAGCTGATGATGATGATGATGATGATAAATGACGAGCGAGTGAGGCTGAGAGGGCGAGATAGCTTAAGGATAGACGGAGGTATTATATAATTGTGTGTGTTACTTTGGATATTTGAAGGTTTCAGGATATCCAAAGTAACACACACAATTATATAATACCTTCTTACCTAATACCTACCTACATAATACCTTCTTTAATAATATAAATACATATCTTGAAACCTTCTTCTTGCACAATCTGGGAAGCAAAAGAACTTTATATGAATGGTTGGAGTGTAGTCGAAGTAAACCGTACTATTAATACACTGAGACAAACCTGCAAAATTAAAATTATATTAAGACTATTGACCAAACTGAAACTGATCTAAAATATTTGGGATTTTTCACTTCCAGACATCATAAGTGGTTGCCATAATAATTCGGTGTCATACAACTAGTACGAGTGATGATAATACCAGTAGTCGACAAACTAATTAATGTTGAGAGTAAGTCTAGAAACAATTCGTGTTGGCGCAATTGAATCGGCTTGTCGCTCGCCCCTTGTTCGACACAAAAGGATAAGCTCAAAGATTAAGCACAGCGAACATATGTAATTGGTTAATTTAATAAGTGTCCACCTATCTATCTAAGTTTATTTAGATTAGATGTCGTTAAAATAATGAGAGAGTTAATACGTGGGAGAGCCAAGCTTGGCACATATGGGTCACATCGACCAGAGGGATAGCACGGCCTAACAGGAAATCGCTAATTTTCACCGAGTGATTAAGGTTAACGGAGAATTCATCCCCATTCTCCTCTCCCCGAATTCTGAGGGAGGAGGGGAGGGGGGAGACACTCAAACATACTCTTTTAACACTCTCATAAACAACTCTTTTGAGTGACAAATGTCCATGCGTAGTCACTTACATTCAGGTAGCTCTTCGCTGTTTTGCGCCTTATACCTACCAGCCGTAAGTAGAAAAAGCCTTATCGGATTTTATTGTCATAAGGTTCTTAGATACTTCAGATCATACAGATCATACTTCTAAAGTGCTAATTCTTAATCGAAGTAATGAACCTTTATATGAAACTTTTCTTTTTATAGTTACTTTTAACACAGACTATCAGTGTTAAAAGTAACAACAAGCAACAAAGTAACTCTGATAGTCAGTGTTAAAAGTAACTATGAAAATACATATAACTATGAAAATAGTATTCATCTATTAGCATCTATTATCACATCACATCAACAGCCTTTAATAGTCCACTGTTGGACATAGGCCTCTCCTTAGAAGGGAGGTTTTGGCCTACTATACCACGCTGGCCAGGACGGGTTGGTACTTATAAGGTTTGTGTCGAGTTTTTCTTATTTTTGCAGTGCTGTTGTCCTGCGTAGTTTGCTCCATTAGTCGGCTCTTACGACACCCACGGGATGAACAGGGGTGGTGAAACTCCGTATTCTTAATTCGTCGACCTCTAAGGATAAAATTGAAATATGGACAAAATCTTAAAATTCCATTCTTGTCGTTATAAAATAACTAATATATATTTGCAGCTACCTTAGATAGAGTTATACCCCTAGAATTTTAACGGTTATCCTGGACATTAGGTTCGCTTTTGAAGAAATATGTATAAAGTTTTAAATAATTAATAAAATACATCTATCTTAGAAATAACCAAACCAATAACAAGAATTTTAAAGAGAAATACTCAAAATTGTTTTTTTGACTCCTTTCTGTTTATTGAAAATAGAGTTATGATTATAACAGAGGCTATGATGCGTACTGACTTCTCGAATTTCGAACTAAAATTAATTGCTTTGTAAGGAGTGTGTTCACGTTGAAAAAGTTTTGGGTTCAGTTCTACGTAGCAGTCTTTCTATCAGAAGCCTGTTATCTTAGTACGCTATTCAAATCCATGATTACGTTTTATTTATGGGTAATGTCTCGATCTAAAGAGTAATGCCGTGTCTGTAAATACATAGTCTAGCGCCCATAATATGAGCCTACGCTACTACGTCCGTCTGAGATCAAGAGGAGCTGGAGGGAGGCGTGGGCGATGCGTAGGTGGTGCGTGGGCGAATCACCATTTATATCTATAACTATACACAAATACTATAACAAAATGTTATTCGCATTTGAGCAATTAATGTGCGTGTCGCGATAGGGCTTTGACGTCAGCATATTTTTAAAATGTGGTTGCCAATGAATTTATTGATAGAAAATATAATATTGCGTGACTGGAATAACTCGAAACTGGGTTAGAAATCGAATAAATTATTGGATTCGATAAAAGAAAATATTTTCGGTTAATTTATAAAAAAACCTATGCCAAAATGAAATGGATGTTTAGACTTTAATAAGTTCGGTTGGAAATAAAATAATTAAGAACAGAAAAATGCGTAGGTAACAATAAATACTGTATTTTTTATTCTTACTTGTCCGTCCTTAGATGTTTTTATTGAATAAAATTTGACTTAAATGGAGATAAATAGATACGTCAGATAAAGTGAACATAAACCACAACTGATCACAAGTAGAATACATTAGTCATAAATACATAATAATCATCTAATGTTTTATTCAGTTACGTGTTTACGCGCAAAACATTTTCCATTTTCTTTGACGTGTAATCGGAATGAAAAATCATAGCGCTCTTACTTCGGCTGCTGTCGGAGGGATTTGGGTTCGTTCGTGCCCGATCGTCCACGGTCGGGCGCGCTCGGCTGCGCGTGCGACGCTCTCGGCCCTGCAGGAAACAGGAAGTGGACTAACCGCGGGCTTCCGCTCCCATTCGCGCCGCTAGCCAGTTCGCTGGACGCGCACTGTTTCATTCACAACTCTTGTATTTTGTATCGTTGAAGTAATATTATCTAGTCGCGAGTAATGTGGTGAGCTTGGAATTACACACCGTGCTATCCGGAAACCTAAGCGTAAAGCGATTCTGTTTACGAAACCATTGCCGGCTATCCTTACCGATTTATGATTGTGACATGTAATTTGATACACGTTAAAATTGTTTATGTAACTTGACATGAATGACAGTGACGTAAATATGTTCTTATATACTTAATATATAATTACGACAAATGTAATGAAGCAACTCAGTCTTGTAAGATTTTGCGTTGGTTCATTACATTTGTCGCAATTTGCTTTGAAAAATGGATCCACTGCATTTTGATACGCAAAAATTACTAAGCAACGGATAAGTAATAAGGATATTGACAAATTTTAGGAACTGCTTTTATTTTATAACAAGGAGCTTGTCGATCGCAAAAAATAATATAAAAAATATCTGTGAATAATAAAAATAAAGTTACTTTAATACTTATATCACTAATATGTGATAAACTCGGCAACACCTCTAGGATGTAGAGACAAACAACGCATGGCATTCGACCAAGAGTGTAGCCAGGTTTCGTTTTAAGGTGGGGCAAAAAAATTATTTGTTTTTGGGTCACCTTAAATAGGTAATAAATTTAAATGATAAAGTTTAAATGATATTTCACATAATAATATTAGGAAAAAGTAGTGTGGCGTACTCTATGGTTCGTGGTTATTCGCGAACGGATTTGTACTTCGTAGTTTAAGAAAACAATAAGATTTTTGGTTACCTAACACGTTATCAAGGGTAAGGCCTTGCCCTGTCCCACCGCTCTTGTATCGAACTGCTTTTAATTATAGGAAAGAAAGACAGCAGGCACTAAGACCCGCAACCGCTCGAATGTAAGTCCGACAACTTAGTCAATTCACAGTCTTCACATATCTTTATTAGGTATATGTGTCAAAATTCAACGTATTACAAGAATATTATAGTGTTATAAATGGAATTTGTTTACTGTGACGTAATTACTCTGACGTCACCGTTAGGATGAAGTAATAAACCGGGGTGGGACGGTAAACGGAGTGAGACAGCGATGCCTAACAAACATCTCAATGAATCGAAAGATGCTCTGTTACGTCACGATGAACGAACTTACATCACAATGTAGTTAAACTAATAACAATAATGTAACAGCGAGAGTCTGAATTAGTAAAATATCGATTATATTAAAGGAAATATTGTGTGGTATGACGTGTTTAGAAGTTCGTCGATCCTTCCAAATATTTTGTTTTCTACGGTTTATCAATATTTAATTTATTACAGGTTAGGTAGCGGCGGCAGTAGTCTAAGTTGATGTGTAGGTGTAAGTAGGCACAGACCTAATAATACCTGAGCTTGCAATAAAGCAGTGTGTTAATATCCTTTCGGCGCCGGCGTTTTACTTTTCTGTCCAGTGCATACAAAACTAGATCAAACCTCAAAAATTGACTAGTCTAGTGTCGTAACCAGAGGTCGTGTTCGATTCCTTTTCAGAACAAATAATAGGGAATATGCATGTGTTTTTTTTAAACGTTTCTACTAGTTATTACATTACCAAAAATAAATATAACACACCCGAAAAATAAACCATTGAGCTAAAAAAAATTACAAACATCACCATCATTTTCGGGCAATTTAAACGCGGCCAATGTAGCGCGCTTTTTCTGTGACGTCAGATTACAGAGAGTTCGATGTCAACAACAAAGTGTTTGGTTCACAAAGTTACTGAAAGTTAAAAAACTGAGTGTTAAAATCAACTTATTACTATGGCAAAGCACAGAAATAGTTATTATAAATATTGTCTTTCCTACGCGCCAAAATAACTCAAAACTGCAATATAATACATGAGTATTTAATCATAAGAGTATCGCCTAAAGAAAGAATTATATCCCATTATGATATCATACCCATCTATTTTAGGAAGATCATCTGATTGTGCTTTGACAAAAGCGGGTTCAGTCATTGTACTGTCTTTCTTCACAAGGATTTAATTCTTTCATACAGAAAACTAAGGAAAGTAAGTAATATGAACAACCCCGAAAAAATACAAACAACAAAGTTCCACCAGTTCCAAAGCGTTGCGTTTTAAAAATTGGCGACGCCATTTTAAAAATGCCAATTTTTGATGATTAAATTTCACTATTAAATTATGACGAAATTTCAAAAATTTATTTATTTATTTATTTATTTATTTATTTTCTTTAAAAACAACTATTTTTACAGGCTTAGCCCAATGCAATAGTGTTATACCATCTACTTATTTATTATAAGAAATAATTCTTAATGCTGTTATAGTGAATTCACTCAGTGAGCAATAAAATAAATCTACTTCGTCCGCAATTATATTCAGAGTACGTAGTGCGCGCGTCAGCGGTGCTTCTCTCTGCAGGTTGGTGCGCCCGCACGGGACAGCCAGCAGCGGCGGCCGGCGGCGCCGCCACACGTATCTGTCCGGAAAAAAATAATTGAATAGGTATCTTTTTTAGCAATAAAGTTTACAGATAAAAATAATTTGTCAATTTTGGAGTCACGCGCATATTCCCTATTGTTTTAAAAGCGAGTGTTATATAAGTGTATGTGTACATAACTATGTATGAAGTATGTTTATTAGTAGTAAACATTCTACGGTAATGTTCAAACCGTCTGATCCCAAACTAAGTACGGGCTCTACCTAGTTTGGGATCGACAGCTGTTAAAATAATAGTTATTAGTCCTCTGCAATATAATAATTGCTGTTTTCTATGATCTTATGGTGTAATTACCATAATACATAAAGAAATTAAAGAAAATGAAGACAATTCGTTTTCGCATGCACTATAATACTTTAAAATGAAAACAGTTAGACTTCAATTTTAGTAATGGATTTATGATCATTAATAAACAGAAACAGACTCACATCTGTTACTATGTCGTTGATAGCGCCGAAAACTTCAATGAATGAACCAAGCCTTTATTATATTTACACTTCCGCCATTTATCTCTGTCGCTCCCATATCATAGCTAGTGTATTATGTGAGACAACACGCTACTTATTCAGTGCAATTCAGACAATATTATTGGCTATGTTTAGCAGCAAAAACCATTTCTAATAAGGACCGTCGCCTTCGTCGGAGTATTTATTATGGTCATATAAAAAATATAAAATGAAGCAAAATAAAAAGCCTGGTTCATGTGCGTATCTATTGTAACATTAAGATAACCTACTAAGGCCAATTTTGGTAGCGCAAGTTCCAGTATGTACAAGTCAGCCACGTTAAACAACAGCGAAATCGGCATTATAATTTATAAAAAGATAATCCGATCCATCAGTCAATCCACAAGTTCTCAACCCACAGGAACACTACATTTTTTCGGAATAAAAAGTAGCCTATGTGCCAGGATTGCAGCTACCTCCATTTCAAATTTTATTAAAATTGGTCCATTTTGAGCCGTTTGAACGTGAAGAAGTAACAAACGTACAAAAACACACAAGCTTTCGCCTTTATAATATTAGTTATTAAAATACAATGGGCGAAGCAGTCGTGCCACAAACACACATTAAAAAAACTGTACAATGCAGAACACCCTCATTTTGTAAGTTTGATAAAAAAATTGTCAAATTGTTTAGAGCGAAACAAAGAAAGGTTTATTCAATTTATAGATCTCAAACCTACTTTATTTTACATTAACGCCGATATAGACATACATAATTACACAATTACAATACATAATTACACATATTATGTACGCAAGAAGAGAGCCACATTTCAAATGCGTATAGTAGGAAATAGTTTGTTTCGTGTTAAACATGGCGTGATTATGATATAACATGCGAAACGAATCTTTAAAACTGTTTAGGTAAATTATGGTAACGTTTTTTTTCTTTTAATGGACTACCTACAATGATGTTTATATTTAGATTTTGTCGAGTTGTACCGGACCAATATTAAACTTCTAGTAATAATACTCGTAATTTTGACTATGGAAGTTTTGTTGTAACGAAAACATCTATTTTACTGATGTAAAAGTGATTTCCTATACTACTACTGACTTTGTTAACTAATACTAGATGTCAAAAAGTTACTTTTTTAAAATAATAAAACATACGATCTCGACTATTGCAATCTCTATTGCAACATCTCATCAACGGAATAGTGCCTACCGCTTATTTTAGGACCAAACGGTTACAAACTAGGCGTTAGACACTATTACTTAGTTAAATTTTTTGCTATGCTCGTAATCGTAACTAGTCTAGTTATGTTGGAATCGGTGTAGCTATTGTGAGAGTAGTTTCGCACTACGTCCGATCCGAATCCGATACAAAGCCCTGAGAATATGGATCTAGAAATCTCTGACTGATATTCGGATATTGCTTTTCTCGCTATTTCTGATTTCTGATCCGTGATAACGGATTTAAAAGGCTGACTGACTGACTGAATTCGTATATTAATAACAAACTATTGCGATCCCTGATTCTAATCCAAGCAATTCAGAGGTCACCTTTTGGCATACGCCATTTTACGCAAAACGTTCACGTCGTTGATCATGAGTCCTTTCGATCGGCGTCAACGAATAACAAAAAGTTGGGTACAGCTGGTTTACAAGAAAGGACATATTACAACATTTGCAACAAAAGACAAACAGTAAAAAAGAAAAAAAATGATACAATTACACAATACAATACAATTTATATCGAGAAGTAGAGCAGAAAGCTAATTTTTATATATCATGTGTGCTAAATATACATTAAGTTAAATATTACCTAATTGCTTACGTTCATACTGCCAATGTCAAACACGTAACGTGTGTACCTAGTCTGTTTGCGTATGACGTATTTATAAACAGTTGCAGCTGACGTAATAGAATAATATAAAATATATAGGCAAATATTATATTACGTGTACATTCACTGGTAGAGGATGAATTAGACAAAAGACAAGATTGTTAAAAGTTACAAAAAATAGAAAAATTGTCGATTTAGCGAATAATATTTAAGATAAAAAAAGAGATATATTTTGAAGACGTTAAAAATTAAGCTTCCATGAAAGGAAACATTGAGAAGGAAATAATAATTGATGCGAACAGGGAACATACGTATCCGGTGACGACCGGAAGTAACGCCATACGCCTCACTCCGGAAATGACGCGCCCCTTTCTTTCGCTCCTTGAATCATATGCAAGGGCACTCCATTCATGCAACCGTGGGAGACTTGTGAACGGAACTAACCGTAACTTCTAATATTCATGAATGAAAATAAAACGACAATTTACAAAGGTACGCGGGTATTTAAATAAAATTAAGTGTATAAATATTTTTAATTTGGTCGGTTTCTCCCACCGTGTGCGAGTGAATGAATTCGAGGGGAGGGTATTTTTATACAGCGACCAACTGCGTGCTTCTTGTACTATTTTTAATACGGTATTATCTAAATGCATCTGTAAAAAAGATAGTAGTTATTTAAAAGTCTCGTAGGTATAAATTAGCTTATATAATGTGATGTTAACCTGCCACGGATTCAAGCAAGATAAGAATGTAAAACTGTGTGTATGTGTGATGATTGTAATCAAATTGATATGACAGATGTCATTAGTGTCATCAGTAATTACCTCTCAGTAATGGCACATAACTAAAATAATGGATGAAAGAATTTGTAATGCTTGCTCAGAGTAACAGTTACAGAAGTTGCTTCTCAAACAAGGTATGGCCAGCACGGATAAAAATATTTTAGTTGAATGATTGAATAAGTATGTAATTACAACAAAAAAATTAATGACTTTCAATATGAATATATCAAGCTAAATACCGCTATTTCTAATCAATTTAATTATACCTACTTACTTTTACATTTTGATGTAAATGTCCGGAAAACGATTTCAAACTCAGTCGTGTAATGGAATATTGTTGGTATTGAAATATTATTCATATTTGAGTCTTTCCGTGAACTTCAAAGCAATAAAATGTATGGAAATATACATAATACGTTTAAAGTAATTTGTGGAGTAGGTAAATGAATAGGTACTTAAAAACTACGGAACGATTTCCGTGCCGCATATCAGAAAGGGATATATTTATAAAACTGTATTTATTATACTTATTAACCAGATATTTAATGACAACAAACTCATGCGTTTATACATGATAAGTGTTTCGTACTAATTACACCTGTAATTTTCAGAATATACCTACCCGGAACTTCTGTTAGTTACGAAGCACGTTAAAAACTAAAGTTCCATCGTATAACCGTATATTATGGCTTGTTTTGTTTTCCTGGTTTCTTGACCTCACTATCTGTTACAAGCATAATAAATTGAATAAAACAACTTTCAGTAATAATAATTAGGTACTTTATTTTTGCCTAGGTATAACTTTCAATGATTCCATCTTGAAATAAAATTGATTAAATAACGAACTGTCAAAAATAAATAGATAGCCAAAGTTATAGCAATAAAATATTTTTTCTTCATTTAAAATTCGAAAGAACTAAAAAGGTAATAGTCTAGGAGGTCGATAAATAAATACGTTTGTATTGATAGTGACTGATTTATGTTTTCAAATGGCACGTCTTTATAATTAATGGGCCCGGTAGGCTTATTTGGTATTCGTGTCATTAACATTGCTGGTAGTCTGGACAATCTAGTTTTCCATTACATGTAATATACATAGTTATAACATAACGTTTAAATGTACCGACGGAACTTGTTGAGAGCGTGTATTGACTTCATATTGACTTGTGTATCTTAAGAGTGCTTGGCTACCGTAAGATTGTTAGATGTGATCTAAGTGGTCGCAACGGCTTTGTTGTATGAGATATAACCGCTTGCCTTCTGTTTGTATGTACCATGCATGCTTGCGAGGGCTAACAATGACTGTTTATAGAAACCGGAGGCATTATTAAGAATCCACGTTATGAGAACTCAAGTGAAGCTGTGAACCACAACCTGCTGTTATCTATTATCCGACTTGAGTGCTTATGTGTTTGATGAATATTTCTAATACTCGGTACATAACAAGCAGGGTCACTTGTAAACTCTGTGACAGGTACCACAAAACACTGGATCTTGTACGCGCATTTGGAAGTCAGATGAATTACTCACCTAGATGCTAGCAACTTAAATTTACTAATCCATATTTCTAACTGTTTTTTCTAAATAATGGAACTGTAAATAAGTGTCTCTAGGTATGAATCCCATGTTTTATAGGGTCCTTACCTAGATACCATATTAATGTATGGCATATTTGCGTATTAATACTCCAAGTCAAGTCCCCTCTCCCCCTGGATTAAGTGTTCCTCTTTCGATAACCTCACCCACTCGGTGAAAAGCAACAGAGCAATTGCTCAACACTAGTTTTACGTGAACCGTCATTGTGTCGGCTCATGAGCTGAATCATGGCTCTCCCACGGCTATCTTGGACGTACTGTATTTCATTTGTAGACACTTAAAATTATCAATTGTTCGTTTTATTAAAACGAGGGGTGTTGTCTGTCTGTCTGTCTGTCTGTGGCATCATACCTGCCGAACGGTTTTTTTTGTACGAAATCCGATGTGATCGAGATGGTTATTAGCTATAAATTTTGAAGATCATCAGCTCACTTCCTAGGTGATAAAGGGATCTCATGACTATATATACCACTACAGCATATATACCATGTTTCGGCTTTATACTGTTTTTTTTTGTGTCGGGGGTATTTTAATATTGTGTTTATCATTGTATAAATCGATGATGATATTTCCATATATAAACTGAGGCAATTAGTATCTAAGTAAAATAAATTTCTGTAACAAGAGCTTCACTAAAAAGACGGATTAAGAATACAAAGTGTCACCATCATCCTATTTATCCCCTGGGTATCGTAAGAGCCGACTTAGGGAGTAAACTACGTAGAACAACAGCACAAGGAAGATTTCACACAAACCCTTTTTTTGCTTTTTTTTTTTTTTTAACGTGTGGAAATCCCCTCGGACCGTCACCCCATCGGGGTTTGCGGCGGGGTGGTGTGTCGGACTCGGACCGACTAAAACCACACGGTGTGCCACTCTGCGCCTGTAACAGGAGGGATCCGGGAACAGCTGTTATTAAGACATCCGGACCCCTCCTAGCGCCAGCCCGCTCCTGGTGCGGGCTCGGTCTCAAATTTTTTTTTCCTCTCTTTAGGCGACGTCCGGCACACGCGGACGCCGCCCCCTCGCGGCTGGCCAAACTAATGCGGGTGGAGGGGAAACCCACCCCGTCCACCCGCGGCCACACTCAGGGCGGCATGAGGCGGTGATAGGCGCGCCTCCGCCGCCCGGTTCGCCGGCTGCGGATCGGGTCAGAGTGGAGGTCGTCCTCCCGGGTCTTCTCCGCCGCCTCCTCTCCGCCTCTCGCGAGGAAGTAATCTCGCAGAAGGTTGCGACCGTGGTAAAACAACTGTCGCTACCGGCCATGGAGCGTACTACGGCCGGTAGCGACAGATCCACTCCGATGACTGCAGTGAGGGTCCGGCGCTGCGTCGCCCATGCGGGGCAGACCGCCAGCGTGTGCTGGGCCGAGTCCTCACTGCAGTCGCAGTGGTGGCAGGCGGGACTCAGTTCCCTCCTAGCGACCGAGTGCAGGTACTTTCCGAAGCAACCGTGCCCGGAAAGCACCTGCGTCAGCCGGAAGGTAAGGGTCCCGTGCTGCCGCCCTGCCCACTCGGCGATGACCGGCTGGAGAGCCTCCACGGCGGCGAAGCCAGCGCGTGGAGTCTCCAGCCGGAGCGACCAACGAGCCATCGTGGCTCGGCGAGCGGCTTCGCGCCACTCGCGCACGTCTTCGGGCGGAGGGCGAAATCCGCTCTCCGCCCGGGAGTCAGCCACTCGCCGATAAACCTCGGCGAGCACTTCCGCCTCCAAATCCCACGGGGGAGTTCCGGCCAACGCGCACGCCACCTCCGTCGAAACGGTGCGGTAACCGCGTATGGCTCTGACCGCCATTACCCTCTGAGGGCGCCAGAGGCGTGCCCTATTCTGGGCGGTCAGAGCCGCCGCCCACACCGGTGCACCGTATAGTGCCATTGACCGGACAGCCGTCTTGTCGCGACGCTGGGTCCACCCAAATTGGGCAAAAGTCGCCCTAGGGCAGACGCAGCGCCGACCAGCTTTGGAGCAAGCTGTCGGAAGTGCTCGTCGAAGATCAGGCCCAGATATTTCGTCTGGGCCCGAACCGGTACGAGGACCGAGTTGACCACGATTGAGGCGCCAGGGGGTGGACCACGACGGGGCCCATGAAATAACAGGGCCTCCGTCTTATCTAGGGCCACCCGTAAGCCCAGCGCCTCAATGCGCCCGATCACCAGGGAGACTCCCCTTGTGGCCAGGCACGCCGCCTCTTGGACACAAACCCTATACCAACCCGTCTGGCCAGCGTGGTATAGTAGGCCAAGAACTCCTTTCTAAGGAGAGCTGCTCATGATTCAACAATGATCATGTCGATCATCACTTTTATCCACAGTCTCTCTACTGTTGGTCAACATAATTATGAAATTAAGACCTGATTATATTAAAGGGCTTATAAAAGATGACACAAACTTATCGATACATTATACTCGCTTGACTCTACATTTCTTGGCACATAAAATAATAGGATCACCTAAGTTACAAGTTTACTTCTTGGTGCCACAGATAATACAATAGTTACTGAGTTGTTAAATGAAAATGTTTAAGTCATATAATCTGAAGAACTGACGATTGTTGGGGTAGAAATATTTTCAAACTCCCGAAATTAGCGACAGATTTTTTTTGCCATTTGATTTGATATCAACGGAGATTTAAACACAACATGAGGAGCGTCCCAGGAATGAACACAGGTCACACAATGCACAAATAGTGTGAATATATTTCTAGCTAAAAAAATACAAATAAGAAACACACAGTATTAAAGTCGGTCAGTAGATAGTAAGTACGAGTACATAATTAATTCAGAAGGTTAATTTGTGACCCGTTTAAAATTCAGATCAATAAATTATATTAATAGCAATGAGCATGTTAATACAAAAATTGAGTCCATTGATATACTCAATAGATATTTGTGAAATACAATGACTATAAAAGTATAGTGTAGGTTGCTTTGCAGCCGGCAGCTGCTTCATTCAGTTCAAAAGTTAGTAATTGATGTCCAAACGTCACAAGTTTCTGCATATGTCTAAACAAAATAAAACTTTAAGTAATGTTACTAAAGTTTAAAATTAATTGTAGCCCGTCTTTACATGTTTGGTGTTATTTGAAGCAAACAAGGTTTACCAATAATTATGTAAGTTCCGTTACAGGCAAATTGCCCCACCTCCGTAGCGCTTTCATTAATGAAGAAACTAGTGTGTCGAAGTGAATTAGTTTTGTATCGTCGTAAACAAAATGAGTTAGCACGCGAAGGTTGGACCAGCACGCGAGTATATGCTTATACGGTTACTTGTTCATCCAGCAGACGTGTTTTTACTTTATCGTAGACGAAATAAAAACGTGGCGTCTAGAAATAGTTGCCATAAAATACAATCAGCTGGTAGCTACAAAACTTGTAGTCAAGACTTGCTCAACATGGAATTTATTAATCAATGTATAGCATCGCTATTGATTATATTTAATGGCTTGTAAAATATTAAATAACAGTACACGAAAAATGACTGTGCGTCAGTGTACATACACTAATACACTTGATCTGTAGTTGTGGTATTTGCGGAAAAAAACTAAAATGAATTTATACGCCTAAGTTGTAAAACAAGCAAGCATATGTTAGCAATTAGAAGTAAGCGTTAAAATATTCGCTTAATATCACGGCTACGAACTCCGGTGGAAATCACATGTAAAAATATTGATCGGCGAATCACGTCGGGGACCACAGAGACGTAGAATGCACGATAGACGTGGGCGAAATCACATCAGCGATCCCCCTTTTCTTTCGTTCGTTAAACGGCATATCATGTACCTCGACCTCACCTTGGACTGTTGCTGGAGCTTTGCGGAGGAAATCCCCAGGAGGAAATTCGCCGCCTATACTGTGCGGTGATACGATTTATGCTCTTCTACGGAGCGCCGAAATGGGTTAAAGGCGCCTATTGGCATCCTCTGAACTCAGTCAATGGCGGCTATACGAATTGTACGAGGATACCGTACCATCTCGTCGGAGGCGGTAACAGTTCTGGCACGTTTGGTGCTTTTAGATATCTTGGCGGATACGGACACGAGGGTCTATGACATGACTCGTGCGATCACCCACAGGCACCGATGCAAAGGCGCGCGGTTACACCAGCCGCGGAATGTGCGCCAACGCGTTGTTGGTGCTGTTTTGGGTAACCTCGAAGAGTGGGTAAGTAGGGATGCAGGTCACGTCACCTTGCCTCAGTTCACGCACGTACTCCTCGGGCATGGTTGCTTCACATCCAATTCACGTACTCACCACCTGAATTAGATTGGACGTGAGTAGACGGTACAATACCAGCACTGCGCAGCTGTCTGGTTCTCCGACCAGCATGCGTAAAAGAAATACCACGCGTTGTATCTAAACGGGAGGTCCTGCTAGATGGAATCGAACGAGATTTGTCCCCGTCAGCAATTGGATCAAAACATGGTCGGGCCACACCAGTGTTGGGCCAAAAGGTGGGGACAACATTGCGGCTTCTCCTAGGATAGGACCTAGTTACGGCGTTGATCCGGAAGAGACCTGAAATCACATGGTCCAGGTCCTCCCAGAGTTGAACATCTGTGGCTGGACGTCGGGCGGGTTTTAGATGTGACATTACATACTCCTAACTCCTATTTCCATTTTCCACCCCGTCAACAAAAAAGCCCCCTAACTAGTAGTAGCCCAGGGCCCCAAAATTTCACCATCCGCCTCTGCTCACAGTTATTGATCTCTCGTATTCCGTCAATCTAACAGTCGCAGTCTTTAGGTAATTACAATGCCCTCGCAGTCGCATTTAAGATGGGGCTTCTTGAGAGGCCCGAAATAAACACACTTCAAGCATAATGTGATCAAATTAATTAGTCATCTGTGGAAAGTGCATTTAAGGAGCCTCGCGAGGCACCCTGAAGTGCGAGGCCGTGGGTGACGGCCCACTTCGGCCATGCGCCACTTCTTCGGAACTGCCGAGGTGATCATGCCCAGCGGTACGCGGCCTCATGGTTACCGTTAAGTTGAATATATGTATACTAATTGGCTTGTTAAATAATATTCTAAAGAGGTTCCAAATTGTGGTTAACCTAGAACCCCTTAAGGCTTATACGGCTTTGATGACTATTTACAAATACATAGTTTATCAATTTGATGATTTAGTTAACATATTAATTTGAATCACGCAAAAGCATGCTAACATAAAAGTAGTATTCTATAAGTTTTATCAGAAAATATGTAAATATGTAATATTATAAATACGTTCTAAGAGTTTTTCTAGGGTAACACCGTTTGTGGAACATCGATTTGATGTCAGTTCACACTGAATAGCATTTTATTGCGGTATTGTCGTGAGAGTCTATTGAGTGTAATATGCTACTGAACGGTATTAACTCAGTTACGGTTTTTTAAGGTTGACTACATGCTAGCAGCAACGACGACCTATCAATGTGGCTTTGATCATTGGACTGCAAAGTCGCGGGTTGTTTATGAATAGGGACTGTTATCCAACTTCAGGGTATATAAATATTGATTAGGCTGAAGTCTAGGACAATTTTAAGTTCAATTTTTTATAAAGTGCAATTTACATACAATTTGCGAAAGCAGCTTATGTGTACACGACTGTACAACAGAACTAAATTTGTCTTCTGCCGTCACGACTTCGGAAGCTAAGCACACGGTATTCCGACTCATACGAACATTGTTTCTTCTAAGGCAGAATATTCGCAAACTGTTTATCGTGTTTATTAGTACAGCTTTAAAGAGCTTTTAAAAAATTTTGGTGTGAGAAATAATTCAAGTAAAGGTTACAAAAACATATGTTACAATATTTTTTGTAGAACTTCGTCACATAGAGCAACACGGTAGTTAGTAGCCATACGTAGGCGTTCCCCTCTGCCAAAGTATAAGCCAACACGATCCTATTATGCGTACAATAAAACTACTCGTAGTTGCGGCCGGACCGCTCACTAGACTAAATCTAGTAGCGCTGCTGAGTAGCTGTCCTTCTTTTTTCTGTTCGAAAATCCCTTCGGATACCACCCACCGGTGGCTATGTCGGACTCAAACCGACTAAAAACTGCAAGCCGTCTCTGGTACCAGTAGCCAGGGTCGGGTCAGCCTCAGCCAGGTAGATGACCCCCTCCTGTGAGTTGTCTCCCATGTTGTCCCCCACGTTCCCTATGTGCTCCCGAAAGGAAGCGCGCGCTTCTTCAGGCCTATGGAGGACGGAGGTCATTCTGCGACATCCGGCACCTGAGTCGTCTGCGGTACATTCTTTCTTTTAACAATGACTTTTATTACTTTTATTTTAATAATATTCGGATTAAGAACAATTTGAATATGTAAATTCGGAAAATTTGGGTGTACGTCAACCTGATGCTACGAAGGCGATTTTATGTCGTTTCACTACTATCAATAAAATTTTGGAAGACAATTCAAGTAACATGGATCAAAAAAGAAAAGAATCGTGATGAAACTTACGGACTAGTTTAAAAGATGAGTAAATTTGAAACGGGAATAATGACAATATTGTGGAACGGAAACCTAGAACGTTTGCAAGCGACTGGCAGGATAGTCGGCTGATCAAGACTTCAACACTGGATACGCCCTTTATGTATCAGTATATGGATACGTTCTAGCAATGTGATCTAAATTTTCAGATTTTTGAGGCAAAAGCCAAAAACCATATTTTCTGTGAGGCATATCAGCACGAAATTTGTAGACGAAGAAAGCGAAATACAAAATACGACCATTATAGCGGCTCAACTACACTACGGTATTTGTCGTCGTTGTTGAAAATCAAATACCTGGACAACAATATGAAATTAAGGTTTTCATTGTCAGCATTGATAACGTACTCGCCGCTTTAGATAAACGTATGAGAGCATATCATAAAATTACAGGTGTTTTCAGAATATACCGAGAGCAGATTATGAAAAAATCTGCAACCATCGTAAGTGCTTACGATATGATATTATAATATGGGATAATATAGGATTTTGTTGTTAAAATTGGTAAAAGGTTATTATTTATTTTTTTGTTTCTTTACACACATACATTGAGACCTTTATTGTCACGTAATATTTATTTGTTACCCATGCATGCTCATCGGAGTATTTTATAGTTATTAGTGCATAAGCTCTCATGTAAGTGAATGTACAAATTCTTATGAGAATAAAGATTTCTGAAACCAAAAATATTTATAAAATTGCCCAATTGTTTGTAACAGTTTTGTTTTATTTAAAATCATAAAGTTGATAACTTAAAACAACCATGAGCGTTTGATAGAATTTGCTACAGGCCCCGTCCTGGTTTAATCCGGCACTGGAACATTCTTAATGAAAAAAGCTATTTATACAAAATTAATCCAGTTTAAAAACCAGTGATAGATGAACCTATTGGTAATATCAATGGTTATTGTTGTAGTAATAAATAAAGTCTTATCGATATTAATATATAATCCACCTTTGTCTTACTTTTTTAACCTGTTTTCCCTAAACCGACTTCTCGAATTTATCGATATTCGATAGTTGTTACAGCCACGGTTGTTTGCAACATGTCACTTAGTACGTCGCTTCATTACACTGCGGAATGTGTATAGGTGTGTGTGAAATTGTTAGTGTGTTATTTTAATTATTATGTGTAAGTTCCGTAATGACAGCCGATTGTTTTTGTATGAGAGTCTGAGAATGACTACCGACTATTTTGCCGATTATATTGTGTCGCGAAAAGACGCCGTGGCTACTCCTCTCCTCTCCCTCCTATCGCAGGCCTGTGTTGCTCCCTGACCTCGTCACATACATAAAAACAGACACCAAAACCAATTAGACAGGCAATTTACTTGGCACACGGGTCATCTAGCTAAAACTATTTCATAGAATAATTTATTGTAACTACGGCATAACGGTACGGTGCAACAGATTGCACCCAATACACTATAATATACATATAATACAAAACCCACGACTACTAGTTTTGAATAGCCACGTGAATATTACCTAAACTTAATACATGAATAGCAGATAGCAGCACATACACTATACATGTCAGTCAGAGATCGTCACACAGAGATAACAAAGTGGATTTATTTGCCAACTTATCACAGAAGTTATGAATGAACTGGTCCGATAACGGTAAGTATGTAGTTGTTGTTAATTTGTTTTGATACAGAGCTGACTCGTGTTTGTTTCAACAATATCTAATGCAAATAACATTATGAATATTTACGGTAAGCTTGGTTTGTTCCGGTGTGATTGCTACAATCGGCTTTGAGGTCACAGTGCTTAGATAATCTCTTGTTGGGCTAATGTGTGGTGTATAAATATTTGTGGATGTAATTCCTGCTTAATAAATCTCTTTCAGCCTATGACGTAGGTCGGCTGATTGCCATTCTTAATTTTCTATTATATTTATGTAAATTTAGGATTGATTAAGTAAGAGAAACAGGTATGATACTCGTAAATTAGTGACAATGCATTCTTAGTTTCCTTTTTAAAAAGAATCAACTTCCACAGTAAGCAAATTGCCTCCCTGTATGCCAAAGGACTTGATAAACAAACAATTTACGTAATTATTACTTATTTATAAATCATGTAAATTGGTACTTTGAAACGTGACCTTAAAAACCATCTTTGCAGACCCAAAAACAGACCTATGTAATCGAACTGTAAACTGTTTTCCTTAAAAATACGTTAACTACAACCATAAAACAAACTTGATTGTAGTGGTGTATAAAAAAATAAATAGAGATTTGCCTTAAATGGGCTTAAATGCGCTGGGTTAGATAAAACCAATGCCAAATTTAAAAAATCCAAGAGGCAAGATAAAGCTAGTTTCTGCCAATAAGGCACAAGGGTAACAAAATTACCGAAACGTAAGATATTTGATAATAAATATAAGGACAACGTACCTACTAGATCACTGTATAAGGGAATTACGTAAGTTATTAGACATCAAGTTGGTTTTTATAGCATATAACTTAATTGCTGACGTGTAGTGCATCAATATTAGTTTTAACGGCATATGCGTGTTTTCAATTAGTGTTTTAGCATTAAGAGTAAGTAAAACGACTATAAATTACGGACATAAAGAGATGGAGACATTGAAATATAATTCGAACCTATAATGTGAACGACTGAATATATATTATATACATTCGGGGTCATTTAGAAGGTAAATTGGCCTCGGAGAAGCTCGGTGTGCTAAACAGATCGAGGCTGTATTTCACTCCGGCCCACCGCCTTCAGCTGTATAAGGCGCAAGTCCGGGCGCATATGGAATACTGTTCTTATCTATATGCTGGGGCACCCCAGTACCAGCTTCTCCCTCTGGATCGTTTCCAAAGAAGAACGACTCGAATCGTCGATAGCCAAAAGATCTCCTACCGCCTCGATCCCTTGGCGTTACGTAGACATATAGCTTCATTCAGCTTCTCTAATGTATATATCATGGAGAGTGCTCCGAGGAATTGTTCGGACTAATACTGGCCGCAACTGTCCGTCATCGTTCCACACGCCAAAATTTTCATACCCACCACTCGGATACTTAGCACTCCAATACTGTGCGCTTTTCAAGACACTTTTTGCCTCGCACAACCAATCTGTGGAAGAAGTTATCGTCTGCGGTATTTCCGAACCGATACGAACTTCAAAAAAAGAGCGTACTCCTTCCTGAAAGGCCGTCAACGCGCTTGTGACTCCTGAGTTGCAGGCGTTCATGGGTGGTGGTAGTCACTTTCCATTAGGTGACTCGTCTGCTCGTTTGAACCCTCTTCCATAAAAAAAAATCTTTACCAAAGTCTCAGAAGTCTTTTTAGTATCGAAAAGGATCAAGTAACTACAAAGGACATTTACATTGACCTAATCCGTAGTACATTATTTTAATGTTGCAACACCAGTAAACTCGTTAGACTCCAATAGGCCAGTTCCAATTCCAGGTTGATACCCGAAGAAAATAATGTCAAATAATTACATACCATAGTACTGTTTATTGGTATATTCTACACGAATTCATACTAAATTAAGTAAACTATGTACTATTAAACAAAACAATTGTAAAATGTAATGACGTAAAATTTAAAATTATTTTTACTCTATTGCATGAAGTTTTCTTTGATCTTTTTATTAGTCAATACATATTTAAAACAATAAAAAAAGTTACGCAACATGGTGCCTTATGAACGTCTTCCTCATCTACCTACTTCTGCTTAATATAAAAAGTTATTCATAAAAAAAATGTAGTGAATGGGCCGAGATTGGAGCGTCCGCAATTCATAAAATTCAGCGGGGCCTGAATGAGAGCATCTGGTACGCCAGGTGTGTCGACAGCTTGCCACTCGACGCGACAGGCACACAAAGGGTGAACTACTTTTGCTAAAATGTCTAGAAGATTATACAGATACCGATACTCGCTAACATAACATTGTAAAAATAGACCAGGAAATTATTTCTTTATATTTCAATAGGGAAAGAAACATACAACAAGCCCATGTGTACAATCATCATACATCAATGTGTATTCATAGGTTATAGAACCCACACAGTTTTAGTGTAAGAAGTCAAAACGTAAGAAATACAATTCAAACGCTACTACAGATAAAAGCAGGCCATAAACTCAGAAATCATGTTCATGTACAAATGATTGAACTACTTCCTTAGCATAATCATGTTATAACCAGTCAATAAGTAGTTAGCCACTCTCCCTGCTAGTATCTAGCACGGATCTCTATTTTTACATGCCGCAAACTTAAATTAATTAGTGCCCGTCATTTAATCCGAGGAGCAGTCTCGTAGGTGGGTGCGCGCGTTCCCACGGTGCGCCCGCGTCGCCGGAAACCGTCGCCCCGCACCCCGCACCGCACACCGCCCCTCTCGGTTCCCCTGTCCCCGGCCCATGACGCCAGCGCACTGCTGCTAAGCTCCGAATCGATCCATCGCTCACGAACTCACTTCCCATCAAAACTAAAAACCGTCCGATTCACTCATTCAGCTGCGAAACCATGGCAAAGTCACGGATAGCAAATATCTATTCATAAAGCGACACCCGGCAATCCCTTTTACAGCTCTATTGCTCTTCCTTCCGTTTGTGTGCTGTATATATCGTAGCTTAAAACACATGTTAAATGTATCACTCTATTAAAGTTTCTAACTAAAGGGCATAGAGTATAATTCGCTTTTAACAAGTTTCAAAATCCGCAGTTTGCATTAGAAACTTCGCATATAAGCATGCACAAGCCTATTGTTGTTTATAATGAATGAATGAAAAAAAGCCCATTGGGATAACATAATAGCCCTTTACTCAAAGGTTCGGAAGGAAGTAACGTATTCGAATGTTATTAATGTACCTAGTAGCAAAATGTTGCCGTTGCTATTGAATACGAAAACATGTACTTCCGCCTTATCTTTGTGCCTTATTTTGGATTTAAATGCTTGCTTGACGGCATACAATAACAGAATATTGGGTAAAATAAGTGTTAACTTCGGTGGACAATGGATAAAAACGGTTCCAGGGCCCTTAATGCTATTATCGCATTGTGATGATAAGTTTAAAGTATGGATTGTTCTATCAATATCAAATAATCACTTTGTTTTCACATAAAAAACAAGGAATGTACCAAAATAAATTGTTTTACGGCACATGATGTATGTTTGCATCACTATAAGTCTTCTTTTGGGCCCATAGTCATGTTCTATTTTCTATCAATACCAAAAAACATCCTATCATTTGAATTTTCTTCCGACGATTAACGTTGCCTAACGATTAACGTATCCCTTTTTTTTCTGTGCGGAAATCAGGAAACAATCACACATCGCAAACTGACTCAGGGGACGATTAACGTATCCCTGAGTCTGTTTGCGATGTGTGATTGTCATGACCTGCATCTACATGTCTCGAGAACACTAAAAGCTACAAGGTAATTGACTAAAGTAGAATATAGCAATTCTAGTTATTTCACCTACAGAATATGCAAACACTAACATATTTTTCACTCATTTTTAAAATAAAAGACCGACAAAACTTTAATCTAGTCAAAAATTAAGAAGAATTATTAATAAACTACGCAGGACAACAGCACTGCAAAGAGAAGGAAAACTTGAAAGAAACCCTATACCTACCAACCCGACTGGCCACCTTCTAAGGAGAGGCAGAGTAGGTATTTCTAAATAATACAATTTCTAAGCATACTTCTGTACGAGTATTTCTAAATAAATGCTTATTTTACATAAATTACACCCAGACACAAAATAAACGCTCTTGATCATAACACAATATTTGTCCGGAGTATTGCAGACAAATATATAATAATATAATAAAAAAAAACAACAAAGCAGAGCATTATATTGACTCCATTGAGTTAAAAAATGTAATATATAATCTAATATAATAGATCAATTATTGACTCAGTCAGTTTGATACGAAAAATCTGTGAACTGTTTTGTGTTTAGAAATACACATAACACAAATCACTTTTAAAAAGTATTACTGGCTTCTATTCGCCTATACCATGATGAATTGTAATATGATGCTGTATTTCTTATTCCTTACTTATCACCCCTAGGGGTGGTACTCGTTCTTAAAGTTTGATTAAATAGATAAAAAAAAACTCAAATCAATTAACGAATGACAAAGGTTTGAGGTAACAAAGAAAAATAAAAATTTTTTCACTTATTAAACACAATTTAAGTAATTATAGGTTTTGGAAACTGAATTTCGGGAAAAGTTCGGAAAAACAGGGAGACTTGATTTTTGAACTATTTATAATAAGTACCTACAAATTTGTTCGGAACCGTCGGTGGGCGAGTCAGACTCGCACTTGTCCGGATTTTCTTGTACAAAACATACATCTACATTAGTGTCAGATTGGCGGTCTACACTATTGTAATGTAAATTCATTTTACGTGATTGAGTTGACTAATACATTAGTATACTATACATTAGAGTTAATTAAATGAAAAAAAAAACGAAACGACAGTAAACTTAATTTCGTGCTCACGACTTATACTGCCATTAATTAGCAATTAATTACAGCAACTGCAAAAGAAAACTTCACGAGAATGTATTGCTATACACAGCTAAGGTGGCAAAAAACCGCAGCGTCTTCGGCAACGCCATTTGTATTACTATACTCCTTCTAAAGCAGCTTTGAACTGCCCACTTTAGACCATAAACAGAACTTATTTCTGTTTGACCGCGGTCTCCTCTGGGAGAAATTCTCTCAAAGTAGAGGGTTCAAAGCCAACTCTACCACAATATTTACTATTGTACCTCACTTACTTCAAACTATTCATAGATTTCAGCAAAATAGCACTTTATATTTTTTTTTTGTTATTTTATTAAAGTTCATGTTCACAGCAGAAATGAGACATATTAACTAATTAATTTAAAAAAAAGCTGATATCAATGTGCGTAAATTGTTACAAATTCTAATGAAACTCAATCCAAACAAAATAATTTTTCGCGCAATTTGAATACATTTTCAATCAAGTTGTCTCGTGGGAAGTCAAATTGCCCACTTCAAGGTCGTTGGGTTGCCGGGACTACCTGACTTGATCATTTCAAATCAAATCGGGTGAAATTGGTTTGTTAATTGGCCAATTTCTTTATTTTAGTCTGCAAGCCGCATCCTAAGCGGATATGTTTCTAATCTTTTATCACTTTGGTGGTGGAGACGATTTATATTCAGATCTTTGGAGGTAGCATTTTTTTAAAAGGAAACTACATAATTAGATAAATGGGAACTTTTTATAGAAATGTGCAGAACAGAAAATAAAATAAAACAAACATTGGCGATTGCGTTGCGTACGACTGGACGCAAAATCAATCAAATTTAATTGCTAATCTAATCAGTACAGTAGCAACATTGTCATTATGTAGAAGTTGTTTAAACTATATTTATTCCCCAACTTTCCACACTCTATAAGAGAGAGAGATAGAGAGAGAGATGGTAAAACTTTGAGATAAAATCTTTTCATAAAATATAAACGGGATCAAGTTTCAGTGCAAGCAATTAATGAAATAGAAATTATTGAAATGAATTCAGACAAAATATTTAATATACAAATATGAACTTTACCTCTAGGAGTCGGTTATAAACCATCCTAACAATGTAAAACATGTAACCTTAGAACCCGGTCATGCCGGGGACGAGACACGACCGGCGTCTGTACACGAATTAGTTCGTATGTAACATTTACACGTTACAGTTTTTTTTTGTGAAATATGTATGTTTTACATTTTGGATGTGAGCACATATGTATGCATGTGTGTGCATTGCACGGTTTCGGCTTTACGTCAACGCTCAATACATAGCGTTTGATGTATTCTAATATACGACTAGTTATTTCAACCATATCAGTTGTTTTAATGAGATAGGGTACTCTCTAGTAAGAAACTAATACTGGACGGTGGGAATTAGGAGGCGCGTCCCCGGCCTTTTCTAGCTATTCCAGTCTTAGTCCCACATCCCCGTTGAGACCAGAGGTGTCCCTCACCTGATCCGTTCTCCTTAGCTTGATTCACCTTCTTTCTTTGTCCTGTCTGAAAACGCAATCTCCAAGTAAAATTGTGTAGAGGACAGATAAATGATGATGACGGGGTTTATGTTGCCTTCGTTTGTTATATATGTATTTATAGTAGATGTTCGCTTACAGTGAAGACTAAATATTTGTTTGTACCTCTTTCTTCCTATTTATTTTGTATGTATTTATTTGTATACAATATATAAGACTGTAACATTTTAGATTTTTTTAAATAGTTTTAATAAAGTATGTGTACTTCTTAAGTACGGGCAATACTTTAGACAGAGGGCTATGGGGCACGTTGGGAGAGCCCTATATTCAGCACTAAACTGCAACAGGCTGATTGATTGAGAGAACTTTATTCAGGCGATCACAGCAATAAATATAGTTAAACAGAAAAAAAACTTATTCAAAAAATGAACTCTGTATGTTTTCAAAGCTAAACGTATAGCAGCAAAAAAAAAGCAATATTTCTCAATTCATTTCTTTCAAGGACTTAACCGTAAGGCTTGCACATATGTGTAAATAAAGGGCCGGGCTTGAGGCCGCCCGCTCGACCTTAAAGGTTGTGACGCGGGCATCGAACCTCGTAACTCGTTATATAACGTACACGTTTGCGTCCACTCAACTTTGTTGCAATATTTATGACGCACAAGACATATTACTTTATTCGAAACACAAAAGTATTTTATTAACATCGTGGTAATAAAAAATACCTATTTAACTTATATTTTGCCCAGTTGTTCTTTGGAATTATATCATGTTACTTTAATAGACAGTCATTTATTGCAGGTAAACCCATAGAAATTACATTTTTTTGACATTAAAATTACAGTAAATTATTCAGTGACAATAGTATAATTTAATTGAGTTTATAAATTAATTTAAATAATACAATCTATAAACAGTTAAAAACAAAAATAATAATTTAATAATAATATCATAATAATCACAAATTCACATGCAAGTAAATTGTAATAATTTATAATATTAGGCAATCGTATTGTACATTATTTTCATGTCACATATATTGAAACGGCAGATATTATACACAGCTTGAACCACAGAATTTCTAGTGTTTCCAATTCGATCCATGAAAGAGGCGGCTCTTTTGCTCATCACTCCATAGAATCATCGCTCATAGCATGATCTTGCTCTTCTCATCCTTTTAACAAAATGTTCTTTTTTGCTTTGGCGCGGGGGTTATGTCAATCGGTAGCCTGGCTCTTGGGAATTCGTGCGTTGTGCGTGCGAGAGTTTTACACAAACGGTGATTCGGCGACTGTAGCGCGTAGAAGGTTCTGTAGTGTTCGAGGTTTTTGCCATTTAAATGATGCGCCAAGCATTCCTCTTATTCGAAAATGGGTCAAAAAGTTTGAAGAGACCGGTACAACGCTGGAAAAACCAAAATCCGGGCGACCAAGGTCATCAAGAACGGTAGAAAACGTGGAGAGTGTTAATCAGTCTGTTCGTGACGACCCGAACCTTTCAATTCGGAAGCGCGCAAGTGCTTTAAATGTGCATAGATCATCATTGCACCGCATTTTGCACAAAAACCTAAAGCTGCACCCCTACAAAATTCAATTGGTTCAAGAATTAAAGCCCCAAGATGCCAGTCAGAGGCTTGACTTCGTAAATCAGGCGATTGAGCGCTTTTCAACGTTTACCAACATCTTGTTTTCGGATGAAGCTCATTTTCATGTTTCACGCTACTGGAGTGCAATGAATCCAAACGCAAACATCAGAAACCCCTTCATTCGCCTAAAGTGACCGTATGGGCTGCGATGTCGGCGCGAGGAATTATCGGCCCTTACTTTTTGAAGACGAAAGGGGGCGTGCAGTTACAGTGAATTCAGAGCGTTATGTGGAGATGTTAGACGACTTCTTGGCGCCTGAACTGCAAAACTTTCCTGGATATAACCAAAAAACATGGTTCCAGCAGGACGGAGCAACGTCACACACGTCCAATACGTCTCTGCCACGAGAAAAATTGATCTCCAGGAGAGGTGACATGAAGTGGCCTCCACGCAGTCCTGATTTAACCCCTATGGACTTTTTCCTATGGGGTTATCTTAAATCTAAAGTTTACGCGAATAAACCGACTTCCCTGGCGCATTTGAAAGAAAATATCCGTCACGAAATGGCAGCCATCACTGAGTTCACCTGCCGAGCCCTCATAAGTAATTTTACTGTTCGATTAAATGAGTGCCGCGAACGCGAGGGTCTACATTTGGACGATATTATTTTTAAGAAATAAATTCCCAAATTGTGTACTTTAATAATTAATAAACATTTTTTCGATACACTGCTTACTTTTTTTTCAATCGGTCTACTAAATATAAACTTTCTTTTGAGACAGCTTGTACATGCATATCCATACTAATAAAGGGTGTCTCAGTAAGAGTGCACTTTTTCATTTAAAAATAAAAACACGTATTTTATGAAAGAGTTGTGATATTATTATTACAATATAACGAAGACGTGTTCCCATTAAGTATGGAATAAAATAGCCAGCTAATGGGCCCCACGGCTCTGATGACAAGCCATTACTCTTTTCATGAAATTTTCCATGACTTTTACACAGTGATGTGGCTGTATGTCACCGATGACGCGTTGGATCTCTGATTTGAGCTCAGGAATTGTTTCTGGTTTCTTCGAATAAACCCGAGATTTCACAAAATCCCAAAGAAAAAAATCGCACGGCGTTAAATCACAAGATCTTGGTGGCCAGTTGATTGATCAGAATTTCGTGAGATAATGTGTTCGGGAAATCGTTGCTGCAATAAGTCGATGGTTTCATGCGCGGTATGGCAGTTGGCGCCGTCTTGCTGCATGTAATCCAGATCCAGCCGTCCAGTTGAGGCCACAAAAACTCCGTTATCATGTTAATGTAACGAATGCCGTTCACAGGCAATGCAATTTCGGCTTCATCTATACTAATATTATAAAGCTGAAGAGTTTGTTTGTTTGTTTGTTTGTTTGAACGCGCTAATCTCAGGAACTACTGGTCCGATTTGAAAAATTCTTTCAGTGTTAGATAGCCCATTTATCGAGGAAGGCTATAGGCTATATATCATCACGCTAAGACCAATAGGAGCGGAGCACCAATGAAGAATGATTTAAAAACGGAGAAAATTTATTACTATTGAGAGACGCAGACGAAGTTGCGCGGGTCAGCTAGTCTTCAATAAAGTAAAGCTGACTAAAATCCGCACCAGACAGTTGCTCGCAGTGGGTGCATTTGTTTCTCATGGATTGCATGAGGATTTTCTGAGCCCCAAATTCGACAATTTTGTGTTTTCACGTAGCCATTCAGGTGGAAATGCACTTCATCGGAGATGACTTCTTTAAAAAATTGGCATCGACTTCACTTTGCGCCATTGCCCATTGAACGAATTGCCGGCGCTTTCCATTGTCTGCTGGTTTGAACTTCTGAGTTAGCTGAATCTTGTACGCATGAAGGTGGAGGTCTTTTGTCAAAATTCGCTGCGTAGTGCTTCGTAAAATTTGAAGTTGTTGAGAGCGATGCCGAATTGATATTTTCGGGTTTTCGGCGACACTCGTTTACAGCAGCAATGTTTACAGCAGCAGCAATGTCATAATCGATCCAGTTTCTTAAAAAATTTTGACCACTCCAAGTGGTTGATGCATAAGGCGCACTTTCTCGACTGAAAATTTTCAGCGTCAAAAGTTTCAGCGTAACATTCATCATTTTTGTAATGAGTTTTCACAATTATAACGCGTTGTTCTTTCGAAAAAACATAGGTGACAGCTGTCAAATTTTAGAGTTGTCAATTATTAGATAGTTTAAGTCCCAGGAAAGGACATGGGATAGTTTATATCCCAGAAATCATCAAGGCTGTGAAAAAGGGTTTGGAAGTTTGCATGGGTACTCAATAACCGCTGAACTGATTTAGATGAAACATACTTGTTATCGCGATCACCGACATAAACGAGTAATAATCTAGTTATAAATAAATTACACCTTATTTTTTTTTTCTCGTGCGGAAATCCCCTCGGATACCACCTGTCGGCGGCATGTCGGACTCGAACCGACTAAAACCGCACGCCGTCTCGGGTACTAATAGCCGGGAAACCAGGTATACCCTAGAAAGGAAGTCCCTGGTGAAGACATACCTCGGGTCATCTACAGACGAGTAGACGACCCCCCCCCCGTGTGGGAACCCCATGTTCCCTGTGCTCCCTGGAAGCGAGGGCGCTTCGCAACGCGCTCGCCGCCACCCCGGCCTGCTTCTGCTGGGTGACAAATGGCCTTACCTGTCACCCCCAGGCCTGCGCTTATGGAGGACGGAGGTCGTTCTGCGACCTCCGGCGCCTGAGTCGCCTGCGGTACCTGGCCCGTTCCCGGGCCTGGCGGGCCGGGAGAGTCCTAAACCTCTCCTGGTCCCGCTCCGCCGTCTCCTTCGCGAGCATAACTTGCTCGCAGAAGGAGACGGCAGAGTTCCACGCACTCTCGCTACGCACGATAGCCGCAATCAGGCTATCGAGCGAGAGAACTCCCACTCCGATGGCCGCCACGAGGTCTCGCCTCTGCTCAACCCACGCCGGGCACTCTGCCAGCGTGTGGAGAGCCGTGTCCACGGTCTGGCCATCGCAGTGGTGGCACTCAGGCGTTGGCTCCTTACGGATCAGACACAGGTGATCCCCGAAACATCCTTTCCCAGTGATCACCTGCGTCAGTCGGTATGAGAGGGTCCCGTGACGCCTCTCGAGCCAATCCTCCATGACAGGTCTTACCGCCGCGATGACGGCGTGCCCGGCGCTCGATTGCCTGAAAATAAATTACACCTAGACACAAAACAAATGATTGTGCTTATCACACAATTATTTCTCCTGAATGGGAATCGAACGCACGACCTGCAGCTTAGCAGTCAGGGTCACTAACTACTAGACAGGCCAGTCAAAATACAAATTAAAAGGAAAAATTTTTTAATTATTATTTTTTAATTGAATATAGATTAGCTCAAATGTGCGCAAATATTACTTTTATGAAAATGAAAGTGAAATTACACATTAGCAGTACCCACATAACTATAAGAAGAACCTTCCACGGCGACTTTTATTATTTATAGTACTGTATATAATTACTGTACCGATATAAAAGTAAACAACACTATGTTTTTTTTTGTAAATACACACCAAAATCAACATGCGTTAAAAATGAAAAATTCATTTTAGAATTTACTTAGTTTTAAAAGCCATCTCAGCCAGACACGTCCAATTACAGTATGTGTAAATAACAAAACGAAAATGTCTGCTAGTATACGTTAAAAGCAAACATTTCAAAGAGTGACCAGGGCTTGCGCGGGAGTGGATCCTCTGTTGTAGGCAGCGCGCGCGTGCCTGCAAACAAAGCGAGCGGGCCCCCTCCTCGCGCCGCTACCCCTGCTACATCCCCGCTCCGTCACAAATAATAAGCAAATACACTTTGTTCCCTCACACGCTGTATTTTTTATTTTAACAGTTGCTCAAAATGTAACAAAAAAAAGGACTATTGTTGTTTTTCGGCGTAGGCTCTACCGAATACTCTACAAAATATGTTAAAAGATTATTCGCAAAGTTAATGCGCGTGATACGTAGTCCTTAAATCTGTCTGAATGGATTTTCATTGCCCAAGGCCCTGGCGCAGCTAAAAAGTTAAGATGGAGGGGAGGTCACATCGACTTATTTATAGATGAAGTTGATAGCTGTTTTGCAGGATAAGAGATATCTGGGCAATCTTAAAGTTGTATAGCCAAATATGCGACTGAACATTTTGCCGAATGCATTGCTTGTGTATTTTCTTTCATGTACGGTTCTGGGGAGTTATGACCCCTCGGACCGTACCTGCCGGACTCATTGCATAAATCACTTATTTAATCATTCCTAGTGTTGTTTTATTTTTACCAGTAATTATTTTTCTATTTTTAATCCCAAATCTTTAGATTAAGAATATTGTGTTCATTGTAAGTGTACGCAATCGTCGTACAGTCAGAAATGATATCAATGGTACACTGATTTCAGAAAATATCTGTCTCGGACCTATTTTAATTTCATAAAGTATAGGCATCGACTTACATCATTTGGGCATAGTCTGAAAACTTAATCTAAAAATATTCATGCACTTCTGATATTTTGTGTTTGATAGATAGATAGATTTTTACTATTCAAAATAGTTATTTTGAATGAATGACTGACAAAAAGAAATAAAATATGGAGGTACACTTAACGAATTCAAACATGACCATAAGTGGCACCTAACTATGATTTACTGAGAACAAAAAGTGAATCAGGTGCGTGTGTTAAAGTTGATGAATTAAATCTTCATTGTTTTTTTACGTTTCAACGCTGATGTGGTGGCTACTAAAATTGGTTGGGTGTTGTCGAAGTTTGGGATGGAATGTTACGGCAGGTGTGCTAGTTGTGGAGTAGTAAGAAATGTAAGGACATGCTTCCTATTAACATTTTAAGTTATGTTCTCGCACTCAAACTTCTCTTAGTATGTACACAAGATTTTTATTCTCAGGTTCGTTTCAATATTCTACAATTTTTTTGTTGATGTGGTAAATATCTACTGCTATTCGTTTTGGAGACAGTATTCTGCTCATTTACAATGCTGTTATATATATTTTTTTAATAGCAATATTTTGTGATTAACAAAATCTTTATTTAAGAAGATCATAAAGTATGTAATAATTCAGAAGAAATATTATTACTATTAGAGAATGACAACATGAGAATAAAGATAACTATTAAAAATCACAGTGTGTATCTTACTGCAAGCCGTACGTTCAAGAGGTTTGATATGATTAGATGTTTATGTCAACGAACATTCGACATAACATGGCAGATAAGAATGTATTTATAGAATTAACCTTATTTCTCTTACACTAAATTTAGAGAAGATGATTAAGTTTCTTCACAACTCATTTTCTTACTTCAAGGGATAATAATTGTATTTAATTATTTGCTATTCTATTTTTGGTGAACATAACATAAAAGTGAAACCGATAGAAAAATAAAGGAACTAGAAAGCGAATAGATAATATTAAAAAACACTTATTAGCCTAAGTTAAACTCTTGCAATGATGTAAATGCCTCAATTATTGATTTGAGGCCTTTCTTCTTTCTTCGGTTCAATTTTTGGTGAAATGTAAATTCATACTTGTATTATAAATTTGTGTATTATGTTTGTTACGCTTTTACTCCTAAATCACTAAACCGATTTTAAAACTACTTTCACACATGATGATGATGTAATCCGACCGATTTCGGACATGGCGACCACTTCGACCCCTTATGGGACCTGGCGCTGATGCGCCCGGAGATAGCTTATATAGCCGATTTTCGCAGCAAACTCCCTTGCACAGACTAGGCAGGTGAGCTTGCCGCTCTCATAATTATAGTGAATGGCGGCGAGTGGACGGGCTTTGAGATCATCGCGCTTGGCATCGAGTTCAGCTAAACGCTGTTCCTCAAGTTCGCGGATTCGCTTCTTCGTCATCTCGCGCCATTCCGGTCGCTGTGCTGCCAAACTCACATGCCAAACATCATTACACATTCATGAAATACAATAATTTATAGTTACTTCCATGTACGTAATTAGACCAACCGCACGAGTCCATTATCTTATAGGATTATTTTATGCGAATTGACTTTTAAGTTTAATAGTCTGATAATAAGAATATATTTAAAATGTCCAGCATGTTATAAACGTTCATAACTAACACAACGGTAATTTTGATTGAACTGCATTGTAGGTACTGCTTGTAATGTTAATTTCAAATTTGGAATAATTATAATATAATGATATGACTGTATCTTTTTTAATTTAATGTAGTTTAGTTAGTTATTTCCTTCGGACATTCTTTCCTACAATACTACATACTTAGTTCCTACATATTTCGCGCTTTACCGAAATTCACCATAAAATGGGAAAATATACGCGGCTGAAACGAATTGTAATGCCAAGGAGCATTGTACTGTAATACAGTACTATTACTGTCTTATCTACAATATTCTTACAGATTTAAATTCGAGCACCACATGTCATTTCCTTTACGACCCCATGCGGGGTGGGTATGTATGCAGTGATTTCAAAAAACTATATTTACCTACCAAGAAGGGTTATATTGCAAAAATACACCTAAAGCAAATAAAACTACAATTAAAAATAGGTACGTGTAAAGGCTATAAATACAAGTAACAGGTAGTCTGGATTCAAATAATTAATGTGACATACAATAAAATATTATATTATTGTTTCATTTGAAAAAATATGCAAAATTACAATAACAGCGGATTTACAGATTTAGGATTGGGTAGGTGGGCCTATTAGCCTGGTGTGCAATTCTGGCGATCAGTGTTTATGGGTTCGGTTGCCTCCTAGGAAAAGTAATTGTGTCGATCATTTATTTTGTATCTTGGTGTTATTTTTATAAATATAATAAATCAATTATAGAACAGGGTCAAATTATTTTTCTGATCATCGACATCAAGAGAGCCTTTAATAGTCCACTGCTGTACATAGGCCTCTCCTTAGAAAGGAGGTTTAGCCTATTATACCACGCTGGCCAGACGGGTTGGTATAGGGTTTGTATCAAGTTTCCCTTCTCTTTGAGGTGCTGTTGTCCTGCGTAGTTGGTTACTAAGACCCGTCTTACGACACCCACGGGATAAATAGGGGTGGTGACACTCCGTATTTTTAATCCGTCACTACACGGGCAGAAAAGATTCTTTAAAGATTATTTTATGATATAGAAGAGAAAAGAGAAGACGGAACACCTGTGGGCCTAGTGCGAGTTTATATCACATCAGGTAGCTCTCGACGGCGTTGCGATTGGTGAAAATTTCAGTGCTGACTAATCGCATCATTTTGTTCTTGTTTGATACTTCAGTAACATAAAACTCCTCCAATATTTCCTTAGATAAAAGTAACACAAAAGCAATTACGATATTCGAATACTTCGAGTGGTTGGCTAGATACCCTCATATGCAGAGAAGTATAGACTAACCACCAGTACATCCTTTTATAACATAAGGATAATAGGTATACCGTCATATCGTGCGTGAAGTCACGGGTGACAGTAATGGTTTTAACTAAAATATAATAATATATTATACCTAATATAATATTTTTGGACATCTGACACGCATTCTATCAGTCAATCTAGTTTCAAACTAAGCAGAGCTTGAACTTTGAAAGCTAGATTGACTGATAAAATACCTATAAACTTTTTCTTAATACGTACATATTATATACAGAAAACAAAAAGATGATAAAGTGACAATCGTCTGCGCCTGCGCAGCCGTGCAGTCTCACATGGGCATCACTCGTGACGAGAATACGATGATCATGTGTGTGGAATAGACAAAAACCATTCGGTAGCCTTGACAAACTACTAGATTTATATCATGCGGTCAATCGTATTTCGTGGATACAAAAAAATTGCGTCACATTTGGCTGTTTACTTATTTTAACACTCGGTTTTCGTTGTATTTCTGATAAAAGGAAATGTCTTATACCGCTATACCAACAGCATAGAGTTGAAAAGCTTATTTTTTGTTTGGATACCAACACTACTTCCTACTGCGCTGAGTGTTGTGGGTTCCGCATCCGCATATGGAACAAAACTTTATTTGATCCACACATTATTGTTCTGAGTCTGGGTGTACTCTGTGTCCATCAAGTCCAAGATCCAAGTCCCGCGCGACTCGGCGGGACACAGGATAATATACTTTTTGTATTTGGAATCTCACTATGAGGAAGCTTGTTTAAGGCCAAAATGTTAAAGGCTAAGCTACTTAATATTATTTATTTACGACCCTTGGAAGCAGATCAGTGACCGTAAACGACTGTCAAATTACGGGAAACGACTGGTATTTTGTATAACTAGTTTTATTTCCTGTTAGTCTAATCTATTTTTTTTAATTCGCAATTAGTAATTGAGGACAGGCCTTACAGTTATTTATAACGAACTTTACCCTTCAGATGACTAATGCATGTTGTTCCGTTCTTCTATTGCTTCTAGAATAATTTATGTTCTACGAAATAAGCGTCAAAGATCGCATGTTATGCGGTTCAACTTCCTCGTGCAGACTTATGGTTCTACCATAGTTTTCTCTGTGGTTTTCTCAAGACTACAGTTTAAGGTTATGTGTCAAACATGTAAGTATAATAGTAAATAGTTTACAAAAAAAAGCCCCGTCAACTAACTGTATAAAAGGTTGTTTTATTGTACTTTGCAATAAAAATCAAAAAGACACACTAAGATTCTCCCAAATAACATCAAAAAGGTATTATGGTGTTGCCAACGTCTATTGGCCCGATGTGTGGTATTATTACTTACTTGTTTGACACATAGATTGTATAATACAATTCTGTTCAATGTCTCAAGTCTCTGGGTACCTCACTTTTTATATTTCACTCGCATAACTGTAACTGTTTAACAGGAAGCCAAAGAAATATTTATAAGTAATACTAATCGTATCAATTATTTACGAAGAAAAAATTCTGCGTTCGAGTTTGACATCCGCACAAAACAACTTATTCGATTAATGTGAAAGCTTATTACGTTGTAATTTGTATTTATAACTGCTATATACATGTACAACAATTTTTTTACTCAAATAGTTTAGTACAGAATAATTAAAACACTGTTAGTCTAATGGTCCGTGACGCTGACTGCTAGGCCAGAGGTCGTCGGTTCGGTTCTCAGCCGGGGCAAATAATTGTATGATTAGTATAATAAATAGATATATAAAGGTTTTACAGAGGTGGATGATAGCGACTGAAAAAGAAAACTTGATTGTTTTTCAAAGCTCTACCACTGAGAGTCATAATTTCAACATCCATTAATGTAGAACACTCGACTAAATTATTATTATTACTATGATAGTATGGTGAGCGTGTTTATTCTAATGTAAGCGATATTCATACCTATAGACGGATTCTTGTTTTAACCTGAGGTTTTTTGTTTATCGTATGTTACACTCAGAGCCAGTACATAACGGCCCCTACATTATTCGCTAAATGCGTGTGCAACCAAAAGATGAAAAGAGATATTCTATCAACGCTTTTATGTCACCAAGACGTCACCCTACAGTGATGAAACACACTTCGAAGTGGAACGCACATGCGGCGAACAGGACACAGCGCGTACGCGAACATTAGCATGCAGCAACACGCATGCGCAGGAAGCCGCGCGCGGGAACCACCGCGCACTTATATCCAAGATGGTGGCGCACCTACGATGAATCGATAATTAATCGATAACCGACTTCATATTTCATATCCATCGTGCCTTATTAACGAAGTGTGATGTAACCTGGACTTGGAATCCATAATAGGAAGACATGCCACAATAGAATCAGAATGCGTACCGTACCATCCAGGATCCTTGAGCGCACCAAATTGATCTCACAAAATTAATCACTTGAATCATTAAACTATTTTGTTTTATAGTAGGTTGAACAAAGTACATGAGTACGTTTTTATTGTTTTAGCTACCAGGTATTCGGCACCAACTACTTCTAGCTACTGTATCCACCTCTATTGGTGAGTGCCTACCGTATACCTGCTTAATATTGAAATAAACAAGGAATAAGCGATAATTATACACCTCATCTTACGGGAAATATCTGAAAGTGCAATTAGAAACCAACACGAGTAATAAAATATGTGGAAACTAATTTTAAGACTAGAAAGGAGATATTAGAAGTTAGCTAGATGCGAATGTTTAATCTCACTGTTAACCCCGTACGAAGAAAGATTAAAAAATCTATTCATTCTCACATTCATCTAAGTAACTATACCCTTCAGCAGTCGTGTCCACAGAAAACCTAAAATGAATTCACAATGTCAATTTCTGATTTGCCTTTCCGATATTGGTTTGTGGTGGTACCATTCAATTGTTTCACAATCATTATTTGACGATTGATACTGTTAAACTGCAAACTAAACATCTAAGTAATGCTTTGTTTGAATCTGATAGAGGGCGTTGTTCCTTCTACTTAAAGTGCGTTATAGTTTCGCTCAACCTAGTACTATTAGATGTATTTTTTTTGTTTTCAAATGAACCACCCTTGGTAAACAATATCCCAAAGCAAGTGACAAATTTCTTTATGCAGCAAACTAAAAACGGTCCGTCTGACGATTAGTGGTAACTGAAATCACTGAACTCACAACACCATTTTTCAAAAAAAAAATTTACTTAACCATTTAACTTTGTAGAGCATCGATATCCACCAAAAATCTTTTGAAATTCTACCTATTTATACCCACTTTATGAAGTTTGCCGATCAATTATTTAATTTTGAGAACGGTATCACTAAGCTCTATCGAAATAGAATAATCGGTGAAAGAAAGTATCGCTCGGATTGGATACTGTCATAGATGAGCGCACATAGTTTTTTACAGCTACCCTCGGTAATGGTCCAGTGCGCGCGCTCCCGGCGGTGTCACGACCACCGAACAACTGAACTGTCATCTTGACAGCACAGACTATACTATACGTACTATACGTATTTTATTAGGACATCAAAGGATGGGTGATTTTGATTTTGTTTTTGTGTTATGAAAGAGTTAATATGGTGACCAAAAATTAATTAAACATACCGCTACGTTGTATTACTGGATTAACCGGATTAGTTATAGAAATAAGGCAGATAATTATAATTTTTTTTTTCACTTTTATGATATTTATTAATTGTTAATTTCCATCACTGCTTATTATATAAGTTAAGAAATCTTGTATCACATTTTCATCAAATATTTTATCTCACACACAATAACATGAAGCTCGGTATTATTGGTTTAAAATAACAAAATATACTGAAATTCGACCAGTAGGCAGTTGCCTATTATTACTACTACTAGTATCTATAGTTTAGGATTTTTTTTAAAGAAATAATGTAAATATTTCTAACATTTTTGCCCACGTTTATAGAGTCGTGCATGTTTGATCTCAGATTATAATCTCTTAAAAGTAAAGCTTGTCGAAAATAAAAGAAATCGGTTGACAAACAAAAAAGAAACATACTGTCCTGTTTTATCTTTGATCTTATCCTACTGATAGACATCACCGTCACCAATATAGCGATGAAAATGGAAAACTTCTTTAGAACGAGCATTATTTTTGGCGAAAGTGAGACATGACATAAAGGCGGGCCTGTTAATACTGTCATACCCTACTTTAGGGTTTTTATGTTAGGAATAAACATAATATAAATCCGAGTTTAGGCTATGGATTGTGAAAAGGGAAACAAACACGTTCACTATAGATAGTTTGTTATAAAAGTACCGAACCCACGTGCACTGTCGAGCGCACCTCAGGTCCTGGCGAGGCTATAGCATATGTGTTATTACACATATGGCTATAGTGTAGATTATAGTGATATGTGCTACTTCGAATGACTAACTTCTTAACAATTGCATTAAAGATTCGTTCTTTGCAAGGACGATTGCGTCTTCGCCCTTTCAATCTGATGTGATACGTGTTGGTAAGCACAGAAACTTTCTTCCTTTTGGTAATCTTCTTTTTCTTCTTATTTCTATATTCTTGTATATTTATTTATCAATTATTACGATAATTTCTTCTAAGTATGAAAATATAAAAAAATAGTACTTATTCCACAAACCGATAATTTAAAAAATATTTAATCTCTGATAACAATTATACTGTTGCAACAGTTTAACTGTTGTTGTTGTTATTATTATATATGGCAGATATTGTCCGCTCATAAATTAAACAAATTTGTTTTAATTAAGTATATTAAATATAGATACTACTAATGTGGTACCGGTGTATGTAATTTAAATACCATTATTATGATAAGACTATTCAAATCTTTGAAAACTCTTGATTTTCTCTACTATCATATGCATGTATTAGACATACAAACCCGCTTCTTGTGTTATTCTCTCTATTAGTGAAAACCGCATTAAAATCCGTTGCGTAGTTCAAAGCGTACAAGAACAAAAAGCGACTTCATTTTTACTATGTAAAGAAGCACTTCCAACGTTCAAGATTTACTTTACACTTTTTCACCGGTATATAATTAGGCATTGGACGCCATATCGCCCATACGGAATCCGCGCCCCTGCTTTTTGAGTTCAGATAAACAGCTATGCACAAATATGTTGAAAACCATGAAAACTCTACATGTCTCGGCCTGACAACGCCAGACATATCAAATCGAGTCCGTAAAACCATTAATTCTAACAAGGGCTTTGAAATCTATGTGGATTGATTTCAAAGCCCATTTCAAAATGATATGGTTTCTGTACCTTAAAACATAAATAATTGTTTTAGTTAAAGATCCCTCTTCGCTTATTAAGTAAATAACTTCGTAAATGACATAATTATGCACAAAATTCGTGACGTCTATTTACGTACACATAGAGAGTTTTAAAGGTTAATCAAATCGGATTTTAATGGTAAAAACTGTGACATTGTCTGATAAAGCCGGAGCCCGCAAGTGACGTAGCAGTCGTGACGTAGGGGGAGACGCGCGGGGGGACGAGGTGCGAGGACGCTGACCCGCGGGCTCTCACTGCCACCGCCGCTCCGTATCCTGGCTAACACGCGTTATTTATTCTGCCCATGCTCACAAATCATAGACTCGCTGTTTTTTTTATTTTAGGAACCAACAGCTAAGTTAAATACTTTTTTTTAAATTAACAACCTCAAGGTACTTTGATATTGTTTGAAAATCTAATAAGGTGACTTGTTTTCTTGAAAAACTTTTTTTATTAAGTACAAAGTTTTGTAGATGTACCCCAAATAAACTAGTATCATGTCATCATTATAATTTATGTATTTAAGGTTCGTATCCGTATGCGTGGTAGCATATGCGACTGCAGTATTTAGGTCTCAGGTTCGATTCCCGGGTCGGAGCAAATGTTTGTATGATCTGCAAATATTTGTTTTGTAGTTTGGGTGCTTTTATGTATGATATATTAGTCAGGTTTGCTTACCACTAGGCCACCACCAAACCACTATAGTTACTATGTTGAAGCAATCATCTGATACTTCATTATTGTGAATTGGTTTGTTAGAATTAAAGTATTACCTAAAGTTACTACAGCTTGGTATTGTCGGTCGTTTGCTACTTTGAGCTAATCTTACGAAGTTAGTCAGACAGATCCACGTTTTACTATGTAGTTCCTCACTACCGACTAAGCTGTGGGTGTATTGGTTCTCTAACCACAGGACAGGAGCACCATCCTGACTTCTAAGACAAAGGTCATCGGGTTGAGTTCCACACTAGAGCACGTCATAAGCCACTGCTGGGCATAGGTCTCTCGAGAAATCGTAAACCAGAACTTCCAACTCCACCAGGTCCTCGTAGAGAAGAAGAAGGAACGACTAACGATTAGCAAGAGGGGCATCACGGGATCCTCTAATACCGGCTTACGTAGGTGATCACCGGAAAAACCTTCGGGATCACCTGTGTCTGATCCGCAAGGAGCCAACGGCTAAGAGTCACCACTGCGATAGCCGGACCGTAGACACGGCGCTCCACATGCTGGCAGAATGCTCGGCGTGGTTGGAGCAGAGGTATGACCTCGTGGCGGCTATCGGACTGGGAGTTGCAGCCATTGTGTAGTGCTAGAATGCGTGGAACTCCGCTGTCTCCTTCTGAGAGCAAGTTATGCTTGCGAAGGAGATGGCGGAGCGGGACCGGGAGAGATTTAAACTCTCCCGCCAGGCTCGGGCACCCAGGTACCGCAGACGACTCAGGCGCTGGAGGTCGTAGAGCGACCTCCGTCCTCCATTAGCGCAGGCCTGGGGGTGACAGGTGGTTTTAGCTCAGGCAAATTTGAATAATATTAAACGGTAATTTAATATAATTCAATAGTTACATAAAAACATCCAGGAGAAGGCAGTTACACTTCCCTGCCCCTCCTAGTAACATCCATTATTATAACAGTGTTTTTTTTATTATTTAATGTAACTTAAGACACACAAAATAACGTTCAAATTGGCATGAACGTCAATAGAGCACACATCAAATGACACGTAAGGAGTAGATAGAACAGTAGAGTGCTAACGGGAAGTTCTTAAACCGGTGTCCGTTTGTAGATGATTTCATTGCTGTGGAATTGTGAGGGTCACGGCAGAATGTTGACTGAGAACAAGGACGCTGAAACTATCTAATCGTGGATCTTGTCTTTTCCTCTAATGCACAAATACCAAAAACTGAAATAAGTTTGAAATATAACGTTACTTATTTAGCTCAACTGTTATCCTATCCAATATAAGGGATGCGAAAGTGTGTTTGTTTGTCCAATTATTTATCGTAAAATCTGACGGGCCCATTGGTGTAATTATTAATCCTTACTGCTAAGCCAGAGGCCGTGGGTTCGATTCCCATCCAGGACAAATCATTGAGTGATGAGCACGATCATTTGTTCTGTGTCTGGGTGTTATTTATATATATTATGTTTGTATTTAGAAATATATAAGTATGTTTACCAGCTGTCTGGTAATCAATGCACAGGCTCTGCCTACTTTAGGATCAGACGGCCGTATGTGAAATGTGTGAGGTTATTATAATAACTTATTGCAAATATGTTGTCAGAGGTACAGAAAAAGAGTTACAATAGGGTTACGATTCATCCAGAGAAATCAAAAAAAATGTAGCCTTTGATCATTCTGAAACAGCTGAACTGTTGACTGGCGCTTAGCTTCTTGTCGTGTTGACCAATTCAAGATTCGACACTTGTAATACTGTCTTTCGGTTAAGCCTGCGCCATTCAGTTATTCCACGTGAATCAGCTTTGAGTGTCGCGTCTTTAAATTTGTGTTCTTGAAAAATATTGCGAACGTTTTCTAAACTAAACTATATATCGTCATCGTCATTTTCAAAGTTAGCAACACGGAATAAAAAGAAATCACGTGAGCGTAGCCGCAGGCAACAACTAGTGTTCAATAGGTACTGTATTACTTTATATTTTCGCCAGTTTTTTTTCTTTAAGGCGTGAAAGCCTGACATAAGACAGACAGATACGAAAAATAGTACAGTTTAAGCTTAAGTATCTATTATAGAGTGGCATTCAAACTAATTTCGACAGCCTTATAGATTCATAGGAGCCTTATTAACTTTCCTATTATTTAAGGCCTATAAATTATAATCTTCAGGAGCCTTTACTCGTATTGGCTCTTGCAACTTGCATTTTACAACTTACTTAATTTCTGCAAGATAAAATTCTATGTGTAAGCTCTTTAGATGTCGTTAAAAGTTTATCAAGATGACATGAAATCACGACTGCTACAGTTGCAATCACAAACGACATTAGACCCGGCTTAAATCAAATTCTATAAGATTCTTAAATATATTCTATTTACATGTCATCGGGCAAGCACTATTAATTATTCATCACTAATTAGCAGTTTTGTATGGGAGCCGGTCGGCAGATCAGAGCGTTTCGTTCATGCCGGAAACAGGAAGAGGGCAATCAACATTCCTAAAAATATCACACATTTGGTGTTCATCCGGCGAACGCGCCGTGCAGGCGTCGTCACTGCTTCTCTACGCCTTTAGAACTCGACGAGAACTCATTTCAATGTACATTATACATACCTGACATATGTAATACACAAATACTAATGTATTATAATTGTCGGTGTTTGGAATGAATTGATTATTCGTCATTAATAAAGTGAATAAACTAACAGTTTTATTCAGGTAAATGGTGAGACTTAAGAGCATTTTCCCACTTTGCCTCGAGTGTAGTTTTAGTGTACCTGAAGATAATGATGTACCTGATGAATGTACGAAGAGAACCTCCCTTCTCTTCTACAAACTAAACTATTGTCTTGAAAAATCTTGGAAAAAAACATGATTTAAGAGGAAAAGTATCACTAATAAGTTAGATCTCTTAGAGTAACAGGCAGCCAACTGAAGGAAAATAGGTACATTTTCATACATTGAGTACAAAATACAAGATCCTTAAAAAAAATATTTGGAAAAAGTCGTACGAAACTCTGAGCGTGGTAACACGCAATTTGCGGGTTTATTTAGATAACGTTTGACATACCCAGTACACTTTTAAAATTTTCAAGATATTCAGGTACCAGGTTCTTTATTGTAGGTGTTGGTGCCACAAAAAATACGCTTAATAATAAATGCATACAATAACGTGTATAACTTATTCATAGTATGTATACCTATCGCCCCTACCGGCACCTTTTTTACTTGTGGAAACCCCCTCGGGCCGTGACCCCACCGGGGTTTGCGGTGAGGTGGTGTATAGGAAGCCAACCGACTAAAACTATATACCACACGATGTGCCAATTTGCTATATATTCATTAACACTCAGAACACATACATACAATACGGCAAACATTAAGCTGTAAAGATTTCTATTGACTACAGGGCAGGACGCAGAGCGACCTGTGTCTTGGTGGCTCTAATTTCGAAGAATTCTTGTAAATAAATAAAAGTAACGTATCAAGCGATTACCTAAGCATATTGTGTACATACTTAGGTAGCTTATCATTACATTATAATGTGTAACCGATAACATCGACCTTCCTATCGAAAAAAAGTTCAATATTTATCATAATGTCATCGTTATTATTATTGTTCGGCGGGTACAGCTAATATTACAATTCCTAACAAGTACGAGCCTAGTACTCGCCGGCACATAATTAGATAATTTCTATTATTTATATGCGAAGTGTTGTATGTGACATGCATTGAAATGATACTGCTTCCTCCGCGACGGTGCTGTACGAAGAAATCCGTCGGTCGCTTCTGGCTAAAGAGGATGTACGCATCGCCACCAATGATTTCATTTACTAAAAGTTCCTGTCGTGAGTGAAGCTTTTCCTGCGAGTATCAAACACGTAAAACGCTTTTCATTTCCTCTATGATAATGTTATTAAACGTGTCAGCGTACTAATGAGATACGGTATCGAGTCACGATTTACCAATAGCTACATAACACGCCTTGTATCTTATATGAATGGTATTATTCATATATTAGAGGATGTGAGAATCTAGTATGGTCGGTATTCATGTGTAACAGGTACGCCTACTATTGTGTGCCTAAGCAATTGTAGTTATTATAAGAATGACTAACTATGAGATCACATTAAAAATTGCGATGAATCTCTAACATTTAGCGACAAAAAAATTGATCGTTGTGCTATCAGAGACCTAGCTTTTGATTCCAAAAGATCCATTAGCACTAAGTATTTTTCATTTTATCATGTTTTTGCCAACTCACCCAACGTATCTTGTTTTTGTTTTTATTTTCTTTAATAGTAACGATTTAAGAAACTATAAAATTGTAAAAGAGAATCTAAGTTTTTGGCATTTAAAAATGTTCAAGCGATAACCGTAACGTCATTTATTAAAACGCGAACTGATTATGTGGGTAGCTCGCACAAGAAAACCATATTTTAGAAAATAGTAAGATGCTGCCACCTAGTAGAATAGTTTAGAACTTTTAAGATTTGGGTACAAAGTCAGTCCTACTTGCTACAGTACTTGCTTTATTGTATAGATGGCGTTATTAACCAGTTGGGTTTTATGAACTATACAAGTTTTCATCTACAGTTTTGCTTGCGTAATGTTGATTTTGAAAATTACTTTCCAGACTTACTATTCCAGACTAATATAATAGGTCTTTACTTATGAAGTTGGAGATTTTGATAACCATCGGATTGGATTGACGAGCAATTCGAAATTCAAATAAATTTAATTGGCAAGCCATGTTATTTTAATTTAAAATTCAGTAATTTGTTTTGGATAGTGTTTTGTTTTTGTGAAATAGTGGTAGGTTTGGCGCCATCGATAAACTGAAAATTCGTACAATTTTCGAATGAGTTCCTACGTGGAAATACCGCTGCGCAAACAGTATAAAACATTAACGATGTGTACGGGCCTAACACACACACACACATAAACACGGTCCATTATTGGTTCAATCGTTTTAGATCTGAAAATTTTGAGATGAAGAATGATTCTCGCGGACGGCCGGTAATTATACTCGACTTTCGAATTGAAGGCGAAAGTGGAAGCGGATCCATTTCCATCTACGCTTGAGCTTGCTGTAGGCTTTGGAGTTATGGTCAAAATAACATTGAAGCATTTGTGTGAAATTCGAAAGATAAAAAACCTAGATAAGTGGGTTCCACATGAAATGAGTGACGAAGCATGCATAGCAAAACGAGGAAATTCTGAATCGAATTGTTACTACCGATGAAAAGGGGATCCCGTACGACAACCGTAACCTTTCGTATCAGTGGGTGGACCCGGGTGCAGAACCTGATCAGTGCGCTAAAATAAGGTTAGATACCCGTAGGAAGATGATAGTGACTGACTGATAGAGCAGTGGCGTATTTGTACATCACAGCTTCTTATTGAATGGCACAACAGTGACGTCAGATGTCTATTGCCAAGAATTGCAAACAGTGAAGGAGAAGCTTTTTCCTCCTCCCTCGCAATTCAACAACCTGGACTGGTCAATCGCTCTTCCCCATTGCTTCTCCTCGACAACGCGCAAGCTCATATTTCACGACAGACTACTACAAAGCAAAGATACTTACAAGAGTTACAGCTTTCTACTTTTTTCAAAATGTAGACAATTTTTTAAGTAGGACAATATTCAACACCCGAGAGATAGTACAAAGCCCTTTCGCTTACTTCATCACCTCCCGTCCAGAAGACTTCTAGAGTAAAGGGATAAAGAAACTGCCATCAAAATGGGCAAATTGTATAGATAATTTGGCCCAGTACTTTGATTCAGTTGTTCTGTCACGATTTGTAACAAGCATAAACTATACAAGGTTTTACGGTTTTACCCGCAGCTTTGCTCGTGTTATGTCGATTTTGAAAATTATATATTGGCCAGACTACTACTATTTTAGACTAATATATCTATCTCTGTGCCAAACATACATATCCTTTTGCTGGGTGATTCTATGTATGATATGTATGTATTTACAAAAAAAGTATATATGTATTTATACCAGTTGTCAAGTAGCCATAGTACAAGTTCTGCGTAGTTTGGACTAGATGGCGTTGTGTGAATGTGGTAGAATTTTATTATTATTTTGATCTATTTTAGATTTTCCCTATCAGATAGCTAATGTTATGGCGGAAACGGAAAATAGATCAAAAATGTTTCACCACAAGTCAAAAACCCGGGGAAACGGTGGGTATCCAAGTTAAAATGAATGTCCGTGTGGTGACGGATTAAGAATACGGGGTTTCACCACCCCTATTTATCCCGTGGGTATCGTAAGAGCCTACTAAGGGAGCAAACTACGTAGGGCAACAGCATTGCAAATAGAAGGAAAACTTGACACAAACCTTATACCAACCTTTCTAAGGAGAGGGCTATCTCCAACAGTGGACTATTAAAGGATGTTGATGATGATGATGAAGGGATGGATGCTTTGTCGCGTTCAATGAAAGATGCGGCTCCGGCTGGTATAGATAAGCCCGAGCTGGGAGCGCTCAGCATAATACAAGCGCGTGTAATAAAAAATCAATACAATATCACTTACAAGTTTAATAAGATTAAGAACTTATAAAACTAAAATATTTTTGCCAAATATTATTACACATTAATAATTACGTTCCTGTATAATTCTAATTATGTATTTATGTGCCAATTGTACGTGGAAAAACCATAGTTACTACTTAATTATTAAACTAATTTCTTTTTCTGATTCTAAATCATATCAATATATTATTAAAATATATTTATAAGATTTTTTACGTAGCTACTGTAGAGAGTAGATTAAGATATATGAAACTGAAAACAGTATTATAGCTATTGTGTTTTTACCTTTCAATGTAAATCTCACAATTAAGACAATTCTAACCGCACCTCCCTAGCCGCTTACACTGCAAAGCGTGAGAAAGAACGTACATACATAACATAAAACATATACTCGAAAACATTAAACTCCTTCTGGCTTACTTAATAATCTCTATCTAATATCTATATTCTACACCAATAACCATTTTTCATTTTATAAGATGCGCTAAACTGTGGAGTCATGTTTGCATGATAGGGTAGTTGACACCTTTGTCAAATTAGTTACTTTTTATCATCTGTCAAAACGACAATTTTGTATGAAAAATGTACTAAATAGCAACTTATGACGTCACTATTTTAAGCTATTCAATTGAAGAATATATTTCAATGTTTATTTGGTTTAAATTCGTAATAGTTAAAAAAAGTTAGAATAATAGTATTTGCCGAGATGTTTTGTGATATTCGTTTCAATGATGCGGATATTGTTAAAAACTGACCTTACAAAGCCTACTTTAAAAACAGTAGGTACAAAAAAAAATAACCAGACAGCCTTTACATCACGGTACTTACCTATGCTGCGAACAAGTTGTGTTTCAGTTCGTTCACTTTTATTATAAGGTGGCGAATTAGTTATGGTTTCACTATACAGGTTGCTCAATACCTGGATGTAGCTTTAGTTTTCTTCGTTAGTCTGTTTCAGTTACATTCATTTCCTTAATGATGTAGTAGCTAGTGATGTGTGAGATCGTATATCCGCGGATACGATTTATTAGTCTACATCCGCAAATACAGATCGGACGGAGTTTTTATTTAATATTTTTATTTGACATTGAAATGATAGTTCATGTTTAAGGTTACAATAATTTAGAAACTGGTCATAGGCTTTATTTAGATAAGACCTATGACCTGTTTCTAAATTATTTTTATACACATATCACAAAGATTTGGGGATTGATCTCGTTATAAAGATAAGACAAATAGTTCCTTATAATTACTCAAAATATTAGTAATTTACACACTACACGTTTTAATGGTTAATTTTAGCAAAATATATCTACAACTTTAACGTAAAAGAGCCGTTTAACATACGGAAACAGATTTTTTCCTCGGATATATACGAACACGGATTTCCAGCACATCGCTAGTAATAAGTCATATAGCTAGTGGTGGTGGCCTTAACGGTATACAAACTCCCTTTGATAGGAGTAGTAACACCGGCTCAAGGCTACAACACGCTAATTAATGAAAAAAGAACAAAAATCGGCGATATGATTTTTATAATTAATACGAGGGGTGATCAATAAGTAATGATAATCGAGTATTTCTAGAACGCACAAAAACCCAAATTATTTTTTTTCTGCTTGCTTATATATCCACTACTTCAGCTTCAAAAAAATGTATAAATAGGACACCATTACCGGGAGATACATTCATTTGAATACGAACTATCGAAGAGAAAACATCAAAATGGAGAAAAATGAAATAAGAGCTGTCATCAAGTACCTCTGCCTGAAAAAAAATTCTACCAAAGACATACACAGCGACTTAGAGGAAACATTGGGGGAGTCTGCTCCTCCATATTCCACAGTCGCACGCTGGGCAAAGGAATTTAAGCTGGGCAGAACCTCCACTGAAGATGAACATCGCGAGGGACGTCCCTTACTGGAGAAAACGTCAAAAAAGTGGAAGATATCGTGTTGGCCGATCGAAGGGTGACCGTAAGGCATGTAGCTGAGGTCACAGGGATCTCCTATGGCAGCGTTCAAAAAATCATTGTCAACAAAATGCATATGAAAAAGGTCTCTGCGCGTTGGGTACCGAGAATGTTAACCGACGAGCAAAAAAAGAAACGAGTCGACATTTCGAGGGTGAATCTTCAAAAGTTCCAGGCCGATAAAGAATTTTTTTTGTCGCGTTTTGTGACCATGGACGAGACCTGGATCCACCACTTGATCCCGAAACCAAACAACAATCAATGACTTGGAAACGAGCTTCCTCACCAACGCCGAAGAAATTCAAAGTGTCAAGTTCAGGAAAGGTTATGGCGTCTGTTTTCTGGGATGCAGAAGGAATTATTATGGTGGAATATTTGGAAAAGGGGGCCACTATAACAGGCTCTTACTACGCAGGCCAAATAAGAAGATTGCGAGAAGCTATTAAGTCAAAAAGACGCGGTAAACTGCGCGCTGGAGTGCTGTTTCACCAAGACAACGCCCCGGCTCACAAAGCCGCAGTTGCGATGGCTGCCATTGAAGAAACGGGGTTCGAACTGCTCGAACACCCTCCCTATTCGCCAGATCTAGCTCCCAGTGACTTCTACCTCTTTCCTCGGCGCAAAGAACACCTCCGGGGCAACAAATTTGAGGACAATAGTGAAGTGATGGCCGCAGTAGAGGCATTTTGGGAGGGTCAAGACAAAGATTTTTTTTCTAAGGGAATCATGGGCTTAGAAAAAAGATACACTAAATGTATTAACTTGCAAGGAGACTATGTTGAAAAATAAAATACTTTTTTTAATCTAATAGTTCTGTTTCATATTGATTATCATTACTTATTGATCACCCCTCGTATATACCCAATGTCACTCTCTCACAATGAAGACGAATCTAACGCCACCTCCCAAGCCAAAATCCGTCACTCGAAAAACAACCCTCCTTCCGGATAAATGGATAAAAAAGACCTATCTGTCATATATACCATTTATTTATTTATAATTATATTTAATAAATTAATATTACGCTTTACATCATTACAAAATTGTGACTCTATTCAGCATAGAGGACATAGAAAATGCAACATACAAAATTAATATAAAAGCTACATGTACTAATGATAAGAGATTTGAATTGACTAAGTTTAGGGACTTTTATTGTTAAAAAGATTTATGTACAATATTCAACTTAGTTATACTATAACATCGACACAAATTTCTTTTTTCTGTCCAACATTTAAATAATAATTGAATCATAGTTGTTTATTTTTGAAATACTTGTAGAGAATCTACTATCTAATCTAATACCTTACGTAAAATGAAGCATTCCTTTCTTATATTAATGACTTTTTTGTCAATATTGTGACTATCATAATATTTTTTATTTTATAGCGGGGAGGGGGTCAGATGGGCAGACGATGCACCTGATGGTAAGTGACTACCGCCGCCCGCAGACACCAGTCAAGTGCGTTGTCATTTAAAAAACGAAAAAGAAACAAAAGAGAAATTTAACAAGCTAATTATTAAAAATAAATCTTTTTTAAAAAGAACTAAAGCACTAAAAACCTAGTAGCAATAGCGGTTGATTTGATGTCTTTTTTTTTTATGTCTCCGAAACTCATCATCTGCTCTATATAAATCTTAAGGAACTTTCAAAAATAATTTTGAGCACCTATATATGACGGAATTATGCTCGAACATATATAACAAAAAAATATAAACATCCGAATTGATAACCTTTATTTTTTGAAGTCGGTTAAAAATAATTAAGAAAAATTAATAATGATGTTGTTTTCTAATTTTCATACAAGAATTACAAAACATTATGAAATAATTTAAGTACTTTAAACATAGCTAATAATTCCCCATTCCACAAATAAAGTGGAATTTTCATTTATCATGTCTAGAGATATTTTTTTTGTGTCCTTTCTATAAGAGCCTTTAATATGATAAGCGTACATAAACCTTTTTAATAGTTTACATAAGGGTGCTAAATTACCAAATCGTAAGGTCACTTGTGATTTTGATTGAATGAGGCATGACTTTATGAGCATTGAAATAATATGTAACAAAAATAAATACACTCAGAGGAAATGTATAAAAGTTTTGACTAGTAAATGCTTAGTTTGTTCAACATATAATACTTTATACGTAGAATAGTCTGACTCGAGATGTGGTGATCAGAGTATCTCCATCGAAGAACTTCGTTTCAATGACGACGTTCCCGCTGTAAAAAATATTAAAAGTACGTTAGAATACTTTAAAGTCAAAGGCAAAATATCTTTCATAAAATTCTTTTCACATTATTTGAAATCGTCTCGTACGTAATGACTCTAAAGTCATAGATCAACATACAATAGCATCACCAAAGAAAAAACAAATTGAAAATTACCTTTTTTTAAATAAAAAAAAATATGTAACATGCATTAGAGATCGCTTGCAAGTCGAATTTCAGTCATCATTTAATATATTTAAAATAATGAGCATCTTTAATTAAAATTTCGTTCAGTACATACAGACTTTCGTATCGTGACAGGTCAACGTTACACTATGTGCTTTTGTAGTTGTTACTGTGTGCTTTTGTAGTTGTTTATGACATAATTTAAAAATTACATCACAATTTATACAATAATATAAAATTTAACAAAACTTTTGTAACGTGTAACAAAGTAAACGACAATTAAACAAAATCTTTTGTTTGATTGAAGCCGAACACAGCGAGGGTATGGCCGAGTCTCTTTAAAAAAAATAATTAAAACAACCTCTCCAAGGTATAACTAATCAGTTGATTTCATAATTTGCATACAAGCCAAATAAACATTTAAAATTTAAAGTGACTCACTTGAGAACATTGGCAGGCATCATCTGAGATTCAGGCGCGGACTCGATCACTGACTGCCACGTGTTGGTCGAGTTGGGAATTACGTAGCCGAACTCAAAGAACCACTCCTCCAAACAACGTCCTTTGAACAACACTTTCTGTAAATTAGGAAGATAATGTATATTACAAATAATACATTTGTATTCATACAAGGGTTAATTCAGACTGAGTATAATATTTCAATAAGGTTTATATTTTACTAGCTTTTGCCCCCGGCTCTGCCCGCGCGTATGTCGGTTTTTGCGCTAAATAGTAGCCTGTGTCCTGAAGTATCAAACTATCTCCATACCAAATTTCCTCAAATCGGTTCAGCGGTTATAAATCCCCCATACAAACTTCCACCCTCTTAAAGGATGATTTCGGTAATAAAAACTATCCTATGTCCTTTTGTGGGAATCACACTATCTCTATACCAAATTTCATCTAAATCGATTCAGCGGTTTAAGCGTGAAGAGGTAACAGACAGACAGACACACTTTCGCATTCATAATATTATAATGGATTTAAAGATGGGAGAGCCATGCGGAACAAATGGGCGAGCTCGATCGAGTGATACCACGGCCTTACACAAAACTGGTGTTAAGCAATTGTTTCGTTACTTTTCACAGAGTGAATGAAGATACCGGAGCCTTCTGATTCTGTTGGGTAATCAAAGTGTGTCATCGCAATAGAGTATATTTCTAGGTTTAAATAAATTATTTCGCCTGTATCATTAAATGTAACATCTTAAAGTATAGGCCTGAGTTGTCCTCCATTATCAATTTAATTTTTATTTTTGCTATCTTGTTGTCATCATTATATATAAATAATATAATTATTTGTCAAATATATAATGTTGACAACAAGACAGCTAGGTATAAAGTCACGAAATAGTATTTCATACAAAAATGTACCGCGTTTCAAAAAAGAGACTGATTTTACTTGACAGACATCTACCCTATTGTGACTCACGAGTTACAGGAATGCAGGACTATAAGCGGCGATGGTCACAAACCATCTTCAGTCTAAGTTGACAATGACGCTGAACGGCGAAAGCAGGAAGCTTTTTAATATTGAATTGCGCCTTTACAATTAGCGCAACTCATTTATTTTCTACACACAGATTCCCTGCTTTATTTAAAATAATCATAACCAGGCCAAGCGGTTTCATTCTAACCATAAAGCCATAAGTAAGCCAATAGCTGGAAAGCAACGGCGCTTTCCTCGTGTTAAAAAAATAATTTTTATTTGCTGTACTTATCTCGGGTTTAAGTTTAAAAAAAAATGTCGGCGACTGAATCTTTGCTACAGGTGGTTCATATTTCTATTAAACTACAATAACAAATACACAACAGGCCAGAACTGCTAGTATACCTACTCCATACTCATCTCATGATACAAGGAATGGATTTAAAATAAATGATTAAATGTTTAACCTGTTCTAAACGAAACTTCTCCATAGCTTCAGTAGAGCTAAAATTCATTTCGCGTGAGACGCAGCGGCACTTCAGGATACGTTTCGGTACACGTGCCTCGTGCTCCACGTCCGGACTTGACATATCTTCATTGTTCTGCCAGAGAATCTTGCCTACGGAGAAAATATATTAGTTATAGTCAGTTAACCTTTCTCTTACCTATCTTCTGTTTAAGGAATATCAATTATAATAAGTTCTTTTCTGTAGTGTAAGGGCCGACATTAATCTTAAAATCAGTTATTTATCAGTAAGTAATTACGCATTGGTAAAGTTACTCAACATAGACATATGCATGCAAACATGCATGAATCGCATACATATCGTCATGGATAGTAATTAACTTTCAGGAGTATCCAATGACTTGGACATAGTTGAATTATTTCCCTTTCCATGTACTCTTTTGAAATTGGCAATTATTAAGTTATCTGTTTAAGCCTATTTGTAACATTATAAAATAAAGATATTCATCAGGTTACTCCTGTGATTATTGTTCTAACTGCTGAGCCAGTGCTCACAGGTGTATCTCATCCAGGATAAATAATTATATATCTAGTCTATAATTTTTGTCTCATCATCATCACCAGCCTTTACTAGTAAACTGCAACTTCCAACATGACACTATTTGTAAAAATTTTGAAGTTATTATTGTAATTATCAATTTGAACATTATAAAGCTAACCCAAAAAGATTGTTTTGTGCCATAGCTATTTTATATACTAGCAGTTACTAGCTACATTATTATGAAGGTCATATAGAACAGAATAACTAACAACATTTATATAAAAATTAAAATTAGTTTGCTTCTAATACCTTGAAACTGTTTCTGTAAAAGTATCATTATAAGTAAGTTAGCGCTTTCACGAGCTTTTAATGTCAATGATCTTGTCCTTGAGACATTTATACATTTATAACATTTTCATACAATACAATAAGGTCAAGTTCAGTATCAAGTACGTAAGTCGGTTCATTTTCGTTAAGATTTAAATATTTATATATTTTAATGTGTCATTGCCTTTAATTGCCTATAATTTATTGAGCCTGAGATTATTTTGTTTTTTCTGCTTCTATTATTTACACAATCAATCAATAGAAACAATCTTTAATGAGGTATATCATGTCAAAACTTAAGAGCAATCATTGCAAAACTTTTGCGTTTTTGAAGCGTACAAAAACCAACTTAACATTTTATATGTATAGATAGAGAAACATGGAATTACTTAATTAAGCATTTTTTAGAAGTAGGTGCCTATAACGAAATGATATTAATTACATAAGTATGTTACACATAAGAATGGCTATTTCTCAACGTAGATCTCTTTCTTAGTTTGGACTCAATTTAATGTAATTAAATTTTTATGCTTTGTGTGTTTTCAAATAAAGGTTTTAATTTATTATCATTATTTCTGTGGGTACTAAGTATATTTATGTCTTAGAAATAGGAATATGCTAAGTATGCTTAAGTCTATGTCTTAAGGGGTCATTGTAATCAGCAAATAAATACTACCAAGGTATAAATTTGAACTTACCTGAATCAGCATCACGCAAATTCATCCAATTCCTGTTTTAAATTCTGGTTAAGGAAAAATATGTATCATCTTTTACACATAAATAAATTAATACTATCAACTATTGCAGTGGATTCTCTATAACTATATTTCAATGAGCAGATTGTTGTTTATTTGTTTGCTGTTTATTTTACAAATATTTGAATCTTGTACGTCATTCATCTGAAACAATGAGTGCTACAGAAGAGAAGTATTATAGACTTAGAGACTGATTGACAGCATGTGTTAAAGCGGTTACCTCGCCGCTTCCTACTGCGCTAAGAGGATCGATCGTCACATGGGACAACACTTTGTGTGATCCACAAATTGTTGTTCTGAGTCTGAGTGTTTCTTGTGTTTGTTTCAGGTATGTCTGTAAAGTCTCCCTTGACACAGGATTCATTTCAACAAATAATTTAGCTGAGCAGATGTCCCTGACCAACTAACTTTTCCAATAACAGTATAGAAATAAGAGGAAGTGACCCCAGCCTTGTTGCTTTTTTTAGCTAGTGCGGTCTCAATCCACTTTCCAAATTAATTACACTCTATTTTTTTTAATAAAAAAGGTTGGCCAACGGTAGACAGCCAGCCATAATAGAAACCAGTCAATACACTTGACACACACACACACACTTAACAAAAATGGGCCCCTGCATGTAAAACCTTTATATCTTCTAAAATGTTTGTTTTAATGATAAACTGTAAAGAGCAATTTTAATCTACATTATATCTACATTATATGTACAACTTATGTACCATATTTAATTGGATAAGGAGTAATAATGTATTGTTTAAAACAGCTTCGTAAATTACTCATTCTATTTTTGTGAAATTTATAGATAAAAATGGTTACTGTCCTTAGGAGATAGAGATATACCATCATGACTTTTTTTTTAAACTTTTTAAAATACCTAATTCCGTAGTACCTTATTTTGGTTTATCGCCTTAGGTTTAGGCAGCATTTGCAATGTAAGTCCACAAAAACATGCTTTTTACAACAAATCTTTGAAATTCTGTGATTATCTCTACTATAATATGCATGTATTATACATGTACAACTTCCTCTTGAATCACTCACTGTTGGTGTAAGCCGCAACAAAATCTGTTGCTTACTTTAAAAGATCTAAGCATACAACACAAATAAAGCAACTATTCACAATCGAAGACTGAATAAGTGACAATATTTAAAGATATTATTTCATTTAAACTTCTTGCAAATACATTGTTTAAGGCAGTTTGGACGCCATAGTAAATCTTGTTTCTATAGCACTGTGTTAGCAAACAAATACACGACATACCTGATGGCAGCTTGGTCCATATGGAAAAATAATAAAATTAAATGACGATGTTAATCAAACAGCTTTCCATTAGCACAGATACAAAGATTCATAATACACATCATATAAAACGAAAACAAAGGCCTAGAGCTCGTGAATTATTTTTAAAAAGGATACACTTGAAATCCTCTAAGGATATCATCCACTCGGTCGTGATCTCTGGTATCTTCAGTGGACATAATTTCCGTCATTGTGTTAGGTATTGAAGACACCAGCTGCAGCAACGACTTTATAATATTACCAATAATTTGATAGTTTATTTTCCACACCACATATGCAAGAGACAAAATACAAACTGAAACTGACAAATGCCAATTCTGAATTGCAAACTGACAAAAGTAATGTCACATTTGTCATAGGGATTTCGATTGGTTTATCGACTAATCAATTTCGTAGTATTTAATTGAAATTTAGAACACTATCGATTAAGGTAATCATATATTTTTTCTCAAAAACCAACGTTCAATTTTATCTATATTGATAAAAACCATAAAATATCTATAAAGAAGCTAAAGTGTTGAGTATAAGACGATTGTACATATTTCAAGCCATCATTGCCAGACGTGTTAAACGCTCCTAATTACAATAAAATCAAGCCCATTGGATGAAAATGGATTTAAACCGGATTTTTTTTTAACAAAAACAGGTTTATATACAAATACATGAAATAATTTCATGACAAATATTGACAAAAAAATTGTGGCACGGGAATTCTACTCTTCCATTGAAAACGATTTCGTTTATCGAAAAATATAAAAAAATAAGATATCCAAATATTTCGGTAAAAAACCATAATGTGCATTAGTAACTAAGATCAGCGCGTTCAATCAAACAATCATTAAGACATCGATTATTATGTTACCTTTCTGGTTTTCCATAAAATGAATTGTAAATGCAGATTGGAATTAAGTTTGATTTTTGAGAAATTGATTTTGTATACCAAAACTCTTTTGGTGACTTGATTTATCAAGTTGCGATTCAAATCAACTAAAAATTAACTTTACGTAAAGAATCGCCATCTGTGATAAGTCACTTAAATATATGTCAACTTCTTGAATAAAAAAGGAACAGTCTAAAGGAATGAAATATTTGACATGATGTTTAGTCGATTTTCGTTAAATTTCTCTGTTTCTTTTCACGCTTGCTAGCTTAAAAACTGGCCCAAACCTGTTTTAATAGTAAATGAATTATCATTACATATAACGAAACGTTTATTGATTTGTAAAAAGCGTACATCAAATCAATATGTGTAAAGTAACAAAAGACGTAAAATTGCAGATTATTGATAATCGTGAGAGTTTATGAATAAAACATCAGAATAATTTTGCGTTAAACGTAAAAATAAAAATTCAAAATGGTTGACAAAATTGACAGAATATAGAATAGAATGGAAGAGAATAGAACGGTTGTTGGTATTTTCATGTACCTATAGTGTATTTAAAAAAAACAATAAGGATAGATAATTGGCGAATGTACACATTTACCTCTCTGCATTTATGTAACGTTTCGATTAGGGGTTGTTTTGTTTTGGAGAGCATTAATTTCTATGAACTCGAAAAGCGAAACTGACGAAGCTTCAAGGTAAATTTATTTATATTTTTCAGTTTTAAAGTGAATATGAATTTTGTTATAGCTGTATTTAAATAGCTTTAAGTAATAGTATAATCTGTTATTCGGCTATATTTATCTGATGCGTAATAATAACAGAGGTTAGGTCAGGCATTACTTGCTGTTTTTGTTCTTTGTTTTCTTCCAAGTTTGGATCATAACAAGTAAACAAATAGTGTGTTATTTCTATACATTTTTTTTTGTAGGGGGAGCGAAGCATCATCGTCAAAAACTTCAGCCCCTGATAATACTGAAGAGGAATCTACATCAGGTTTATGTTCAAATACAGTGACCGACCACACACAAGACATTATGAAGCGTGCTGCAGCTAAACAGCTGATTGAGAGGTATTTCTACCAGCTACTGGATGGATGTGGCAAGCCTAACTGTGACAATAAGTACTGTGCATCTAGTGGAGAGGTAATTTGTCTGTTTCTTTACTTCTGTTGTATTCAAGCCTTGAGAATAGTCTTATATCTATTAAATTTACGTTTTCCCATTGTATTCTTGTTAATATTACTTGAGATTTTAGAATCTCATATGCCTAATTATAATAGTAAACAAAAGATTAAAATCAAAAACAAGTCCATAAATTGACACATCATTGTTTATAAATAAATGTTTACATCGGGTATGATATGCTAATATGCTACATAATTGTCAAATTATTGGGTCTTAGTTTGACTAGAATATTAGTGTAAAAAGTGAAAAGAAAAATAGTTTACAACTGGGCAGTAGCAAACTATTTAAGTCATCAAAGAACATTTATTTTTATAATGCACAATGTTAGATATTTTATTTTAATTACTTAAAAACATTTTTTGTTCACAATTAATATGTTTAACCCATAACTTTGCTCAAAAATATATTTTAACGAAAGTAAATGTCAATCATCAAATTCCTGCATAATTTATGTTAAACTTATATTGATTCACATACACACAGCAAAATCTTTATATCGGGTCAGTAGTATCTGATATTGATCAGTTGGTTTTGAAACAATAATTTAAAATTTGCAAAAGTTTGAGTGAAATTTTTAGTTATTTACAATTCATACACATGCAAACATATAATAACACACCTAATTATTGGAATAACATGTGTAATCCTGACTGGGTATTTGGCTTGTCATGCGCACATTAGGACATACTTCCTAATATAGCTAATATTAGAATGAATATTTGGTGTCAAATACCTTGAACACAAAGTAAAGTTATTTTACAATTGTATTTAATGTGGTAAATTTAAAGATAGAAAAGACAAATCTATACAAATAAATAAAATTGAAGTGTCTGTTTGTAATGTCAAAATTATAGGTTTTTTTCATGCTCACACAGTTATTTGCACGATACCTATGCCTTAAAACCGTTTGTTCAGGGTTATCTTCTAAACGGCTTGACAGATTTTCATTATTTAATACGCTGTAGCTGTCTATATATGGAGTAACTTAGGCTATTTTTCCTCTCACAAAATCCTTTAAAATTTTGCCCTGTCCGGGAATCGAACCTACTAAGGTTTGCGTGGAATTTGAAAAGTGCTGCTTTTCAAATTCCATGCAAACAAAGTCATGGACATCAGCTAGTAAAACAAAATGCCAGTACAGAGGCCATTGATATTGCAGTTCTGTTTATTATTAGTTACTATTTATCAAGTTTTAGTATGTAAATGAAAATAGCTACTACACAATTTATAGCGCCATTAAAAGTTCATTGAATACCACATGCAAATGTTTTTTTCTTCTAGTGCACATTACCAAATTTTGAAGTAAATAATAAATATTGAATGATATATTAGATTTTTAATTTAATTATTATTATTATTATTCTATAATGCACTAGCAGATCACAGATCTGATGCGTACATATCACTGCACTTGTGTTCGTTTTGTAGTTTTTAAATGTTCGTCTAGTCTGTTTTTAAAAATGTTCACTGATCCAGCACTAATTACACTTTCCGGTAAACTAATTGTAGCAAAAAATGATATTTTATTTTGATACAAAGCTGGCAGACATTGTAGCGATGATTAAAGAGATAAAATCAAAATATGTATTGTTTGCAAGAGACTAAAGAAGAATTGTTAGCCATTTCCCAAAAATACTAGATTATTTAAGTGGAGCTTGTTACGTAAGGACAAGGATTTAAATATTTTCATTTTCTTTTTTACACCAGGTAGGTTACTGCTGCTCTTACTATCACCCCTGCAATAATACTCCAATCTCTCTGGCTTTCATGCCCTTCCATATGATTTCTTACAAGCATACCACATTTATTCTTATTCTTTTTAAGATAACCGCTAGCTCACTCACTCTTCCACTTAACATTCCAACTTGCATTCATTCTTAACTTTGAGGCTTGCTTCCTATGTTGGATTAGCCCCTTACCACTTAGATTTGAAACTTTAACCTCACGTTTATACTACGAATGTATGTAAGGAGTGAAGCAATTACTGTTTACTCAGAGAAAACTTTAGAGGTAGTATTCTCTTCTGCAAAAATAATGCAAGTTACCTACATATAAAGTAGTTGGTTAAACACTCCTAGACATAATTCTACATATGAAGGTGGTAAAAAAATTTTGGCTTTTGATTTTCAAGGATCTTTTATTAACCATGTGTCATAACCATTACCCATGACCAAGGCTGTTTACATAATAATTGTACCCTGTATTTGAACAAGTGATACAGAAACGGAATTTTACGTTTAGATATTTAATATTTATTACATAATTTCAGTATGAATGCAAAAGTAGCCAATACTTTATTCTGTAAATTTGTAAATGTTCCATCTTAACTTTTTTCTATTCATGTTCTTATAGATCAATACTTCATACATACATGAATCCTGTGCATAGTTTACACATTTGGCGACGCTAAAATCCTCTACAAACATAACAGACGTGGCGACACTAAACACGTGATAAATGGAAAAAACTCCTCTAGCACTACTGTTCCACCAGTAAAGCATTGAGACTTAATGTTGATTCCTAACTGCTCAACTATTAGCAAATTTAGCAGTAGGAAACAAGCACGCGCCAACATGTAAACACGACGCAAGCGTTTTCCGCAAGCTACCTTTGATCTTTGTTGAATAAATCAAGTGAAAAACCTTTTTTAAAATAAGCTTTTTTTAAATGCACTAAAAAGAATAAAATAAACTTTGTCTTTAAATTTTTTACTAACAACTTATAACGTCATCACACACAATTTAAATGATATAAAAGCTTGTCGCGAGATTTAAGTACTCGTATTTACTTAGTTTGATTTTTTTTTAAATTAAAATCAATCGGATCAAGTTATTTCACTTACTTGTTGATCTGCACAGGTAAATTGCAAGTTAAATAGCTTGTAAGAACCGACACTAGCCCGATGACGACAAGCTCACGCAAGCAAAGCACCCTGTTTACACGTTTTTTGTTTGTGGACACTTATCGAGACTTGCCAGGCGTGTAAACGTACCATTAAAACTGAGCTAAATATATAATAAAATAAGGCGAAATTCAACGAACCGACCAACAAAACATGTGAATTGTTTTCACTAAGGGGCCGTATTGTTTTTAGGGTTCCGTACCCAAATGGTAAAACGGGACCCTATTACTAAGACTTCGCTGTCCGTCTGTCGTGATAGTTAGAGAGTTGAAATTTTCACAGATGATGTATTTCTGTTGCCGCTATAACAACAAATACTAAAAACAGAATAAAAATAATATTTAAGGGGGTCTCCCATACAACAAACGTTTTTTTTGCTTGTTTTTCCTCGTAGACTAGCTGTAGACGCGTGTAATACCTATACCCTTGAATATTTACTTATAAATTCACTTTAAAAATAAATAATGAAATTAAAATAAAACTAATATTTAAGTATTTCCCATACAACGAGTAAAGTGTAATTTTAATGTGTATTTTTATGTTTTAGGCAAGAAATCTGTCTCCTAATGAAGCAGCAGCAGAAGCAATAAAACTGTTCTATAAAGAGGCTCGCCTCTGTGACACACTGCCCAATAAAGTGCCCCGCACAGAGTCCAGCCCCTGTCATTCTAGTTCTAGGTAGTATTTATGGCTGTGTTTTTATGTTAATAATAATAAATTTATTTTGAACCACACGATAGTACATACATTAATTCTATAATATACATTGTGTAAAGGCTTTCTTACTGCTAGGGTGTGTATCATAAACTTTTTCTTCACAATTTCGAACTTTTGAAATTTTTAATTGCCCATATGAACCAAAGCGTATTAATTATAAAAGAGGTTGACTGACAGAAAATGCCTAAAGCATTCCGTGTACTGCCGTCTGTGTACTGCAAGTGTATAAAGTTAAAGAAAACATTAAAGTACTATGGGAATTATCGTCATGCAGTGATAGTTGACAAATACACATGTCATATAGGATTACTTAAGAATTTAAAACTATTCAAGCCCTCATTTCTATTCAAGCTTCCACGTAATGCTCGCCTTGGCTTGCATTCGCTCCCTCACTTGATCTGTGTGTCTACGCCAAACTGAATATATTGCGATGGAATTGTCAGCATGACAACACGCGCCTACGTACGCAATTCGCCGGAACTCCTTAATTAAACGCTAACTCGTCAATACGAGTTATTGTTAGAAATTTGTTTTTACTGATAAACACTAAAACTTGTAATCTATTCAGTTATATCGGCAACAAGTTTATGCATATACGTGGTTTTTTTAGTTTAGCCAGAACATACGGAGAGTATTTGAAAATAGGCATAAAAAACGTGCTAATGATGATTGTCAGTGGTTTTCTGCTAAAAATATGTAAGCCAATATTCGTACAAGTACAAACATTTTTTCATTAATAACTACTATTCTGTTTATTGTGTTGTTAAAATTCCTACCTATTATAAAAAGTAATTTAATAAACACTTAACGAATCGCGAAAGATGGTAAACCAAAATTATTCTGTGATAACTATTCTGTAATGCTAAAACTTTTAGAAATGTTGACAAAATTAATGGTAATACATAGTTGACATCTATTTAGTTTTCTTGTAATAATATTTGAAGACGTAAGTGGATGAAGGTTTTTGCATATATGAAAGAAAAAAGTTTCAAGAATATTTTAAGGTCTGAAGTCATTTGTATCGACTTTAGTTTAGATTATTAGATTATAGAGTACTTTATTATGCAACATTCAATGCATTATGTACTAATTTGATTAGTTGAGTAGCACTAGCGTTTAGCCACTTGAATATTATACCAAAACTGTTTTCTGTTCTACCAGCGATTTGGATACGTTTCAGCGTCGGTAGTACTTGGTTAGTAAATAATAATAATAACTACTTAACAAAATAATAACTTCTCAATTTCACATAGGTACAGTGATCCCAAACTAGACAGAGCCTATGCTATGGTAATCAGACTACTGATAAACATACTTATGTATTTCTAAATACACACATATTAATCCCAGACACACAATAAATGATCGTGATCATTACACAATTATTTGTCTTAAGTGGGAATCGAACCCCTCGGCTCCCCCAGGGCTTATCAGTCAGGGTCACGAACCACCAGACCCGCAGGCCAGTCAAATATGGTGATCAGTTTGTCTCTCGTGCTGACGTGTTAAAATAATGGTAAAATTTCAGCACAACATGCAATACGTCAAGTGCAAAAGACAAGGAGGACAACAAAGAAAAGGAAGAAGCTCCAGAGTCCAACCCAACGTCATCTAAAGAAAGCACATCGAAGGAAATGGAACCAGAAACTAGTCATAATGTAACTCACCAAGAGGAGCCCAAAACTCGTAGTTATAACAGTAAGAATCAGATGCTCTTGCGCTTAATAAATAACAATTGTAAGTAACATTTTCGTAATATTTACACTTTGGAATCTACTAACATACCACAAGATTTGTGGCAACCTCGTTCCTCTATTCTGTTCATTCTTCTTTTTATTTGCTGTAAGCGTTTAAGTGGTAATTTAGTGGGTGTGGGGAGTCTTGCACGAGGCCAGGGTAGTATGTAATCTTTTGAAAATGTTGTGGTAGAGTAGTAGATTTGTAGCTATAACGTATATACTTTTAGTAAAGTAGATACTTTCGTGCTTATATCAAACTTAGAATTAAATAACAAATGCAATAAGTTTTATAATAGTTGCTAAATGCGATTTAAATTACTACAACAATGCATACTTTAAAAAAAAAGTTGAACCGACAACACTAACAAGGAGCACTAAAAACCAAGCAGCAATGACGGTTGATTTGCTATCATTTGTTGAAGAGTTCCGTTGTCTTTGTCTGAAACTCATCATCAGGGCCTCAATTCTGCTATTTTAATATTGTATCAATAGGAATGACCTATATTACTATATCGACAGTCTATTGACACTGTGAATTAATGTTAGTAGAATACCGATATTTTGACCAATATCAGTGGCATCTCAATAGTGTGTCAATTGAATGACAGTGGCTTGGCGTTAACATAAAATGGCAGAATTGAGGCCTAGATCTATATGAAATTTAAACGGGACCATTTCGGGATAAACTCCTATCGAACAAAAAAAGAATTTTGAAAATCCGTCCATATATGACGGAGTTATGCCTGAACATACATAAAAAAATAATTAAACATCCGAATTCATAACCTCCTCGTTTTTGAAGTCGGTAAAAAAGTGTTTACATAATAGCTAAGAAAAAACCTTTTGTTATAATAAGAGTTCATATTTTGAAGGTGTATGTGGAATGTTATTAACGCATGTTTTTTTTTTGTGGAAGGCGGTGCTAGATGTATACTCAGGTTAACTCGTAACCACAAACAGTAGTGTATCACACAAATAAATAATAGAATAATAAAAATAAATAGATAAAATCGGCGGACAAGGAAGAGTTTAAATGATTCAGATTACTTTTATTCAAACAAATAAATGTAGATCGTACTCTTTTCACTGTTCATTGATTTGGTGTGGAAGCTTGAGAATTTTTCAACTATGTTATTAGATGGTGCCCCGTTGACTGAAGAGAGTATGTATCAGTTGTGTGAAGATTGCCTTCAAACGAAAGTCAGACAGCCGTTGATCAAAGCACTCGGGGAAGCTTTCACGACACCGGCTACGTTAGCGAGAAGTTTCGCATGTAAAGTTGTAGAAAATAATGAAGCAATTCCTGGTAAAAGCAGTGGTAAGTTTTTGTTTTTTAATAATGCATGGTGCCCTTTTGTAAAAAAGAATAATGATTTTTAACATTTATTGACTTGTCTGTTGGTGTATTAGCCTGTGACTCTTACCTGACCTGATCTGACCTTATTAGACAAATAATTGTGTGATGAACACGATTATTTGTTCTGTGTCCGAGTGTAATGTTTACCTATTTATACACCTGTGTATTATTTAGAAGTCTGGTAATCACAACACAGGCTCTGTCTTGTTTGGGATCAGACGGCCGTGTTTGAGATGTCTGAAGTTATTATTATATTATTATTTTCTACAGAAATACTGGGAGTATTTCTGTAGAAAATTCCTTCCCATTAAAATTTGAAAAATAAGAAGTATAACTTATTCATTATAATAATAAAGATGCATTTATAATAGGTCTTTACCTATAAGTTTGGAGATTTGTATGAAAATGTTAAAATATAAAAATATTGGTTATTTTTTTATTTTAGCTAATCAAAGCACTGGCCCAAATTATCTTTAAAATTTTGCCATTTTAATGGCAGTTTGTTTATCCCTTTAGCGTTGAAGTCTGCTGGACGGGAGGCGATGTAGTCAGCGAAAGCCGCGTTTTATACGACCTTTCGGGTGTTAATTTTTCTCATCTAAAAAATTTACTAAATTTTGAAAAAGTGGAAACCTGTTGAGACAAAGTCCATTGAGTACTGAGTGCGATGAGTGACGGAGAGCTTCCAGATATAACTTGTACCTAGCTTTGCGGTGGTCTGTCGTGAAGTGAGAGTTCGGGCCTTGTCGTGGAGAAGCATTGGGAAGAGCGATTGACCAGTCGTGGTTGTTGAATTGCGAGCTTCTCCATTTGTAATTCTTTGCAATAGACATTTGCCATCACTGTTGTGGTCAACAAGACAGTCACCATCATCTTCCTATGGGTAATCTTTTTTTTAGCGCACTGATTAGGTGTTGTCCCCGTTTCCACCCACTGAGACGAACGCTTACGGTTGTCGTGCAGGCACCACTTTTCATCGCAGGTTACAATTCTATTCAGAATTCCATGCCGTTTCTGTAATGCTATGCATGCTTCGACGCCTAAGTCTCGCTGATGGTCGCTTAGTTCCTGTGGCACCCACTTACATATACATAGCTTTTTATCTTTCTGATTTGACACAAGGGCTTCAATATTACTTTGACACTTACTCCAAAGCCCGCAACAAGTTCAGCCGTAGATTGAGTTGGAGCCACTTCCACTATCGCCTTTAATTCGTCGTTTTCGACGTCTTCTACTCAAAATTTTCAGAATTTTAATGTACCGTGCAAGCAGTGTTAGACCTGTACCGTCATTAATTTTTCGTGTTTGTGCAGCGGTTTTTCTACTCATATTCGAAAATTGTACCAATTTTCATTTTATCCATGTCGCCAAAAACTACCACAGTGTCACAAAAACAAAACACTATCTAAAATAAATTACTGAATTTTAAATCAAAGTAATATGGCTTTCGAATAAAATTTATTTGAATTTCAAATTGCGAGCCAATCCACACAATTAAAATATGAAAATGCTGGTTTCAGAAATCTCCAACTTTACAGGTTAGGTTCGGTACCTACTATATTTTGGTCATATATTCGCTCTATTATTTTCACTATCTCATAAATATATATAAAATGATTATGAATATTCAAAGGTTTTAATTCGTTTCTCCCAACAAAATAAATTTCAGATAAAGAATCAAAGGCAATGTGTTTATCGAGTGATCCAGACAAAGACGTAGATAGTGTGACGGGACCTGAGTTAGACGTAGCTTCTTGTCGCAGAGCCTTTCAATACCTTGCCAAAGTAAGTATTATTAGAATATAGACACTGCTACCCAAAGAGTAGAACTAAATATTTCGGAACAGGACTGCCTAACGTAATTTATAAATTTATACAATCTATAATTATTTATAGGTAAAAAAGATTTTATGTGTTGTTTTTTATCGTTAGAAGTAAAGAAAAAAAAGTTACCTACTTATCATTTCAAAAACCTACGAAATTGTGATATCTATAGCATAACTCCCGACAAAGTAATCGGAATCACTTCCACTATCGCCTTTAATCGGAATCGTGGGAGAGCACAAATTCCCTCCTACTACACTCCCGGCAGTGGGGGCGGGGACTCCCCCGGGGTGGCTCTTGAGTTGTTACTTACCATCAAGTGACAAGTCTACTCGTTTGCCTCCCAAACTGTAACGTCATAGTCGTAGAATAGTGTCGGATCTGACATTATTGAACTTTACAGGGCAGCCATTTCAAATAATTATGTTCGTTTTTTTGACATAACTTTTTTAATTCTTAATCTTTAATTATGAAAATTGGCATACAAGTGAAAAATAGGGTTTGTTTTAAATTATAATAAAAATAACAGCAAATAATTACACAATTTCCTAAAAAGATCACATGCTTCATTTTACTTTGAGTGCCTATTAAATCCGTCAGTTTACCAACTAAATAACTGAAAATCTAAAATACATATAATTTTTCTTGAATTTAGTAATAATATTTCGACAATGTAGTATCCAAATACTGTAAAAATTAAATTTCGTATTATTTTCAAAACCGACATAATTCTACGATCATGACGATAAGAAGATAAAAAGTAGGGAAATTAAAAATTAATACTGTTAAGGAAGTAAAAGGCATATATAAGATGTAAATGTAAAAAGAAACTGCAAGGAGTTGTAGTTATCTTGTTACCTCATTTCGTAAAGGCTGACAACACTAATCTAACAAAATAGATAGATAATACTTTATTTGTACACCAGGGTTTTACAGATACTATAAATATATATAAAGAAGCAATTTCTTCCAGGCAACGTTTGGATGCACTGGATTAATTTAAATAGTCTGTTTAACCTAAAAACACCTGAATCTTAACACTCCATTAAAATTTATTAATGTATTACAGGTGCCATCAGAAAACTACAGTTCCGCCTTAGTGACAGCCCTCAAAACGTTAGCAGACAACATGTTGATAGACCTTCGGATAACAAAAAAGCTGTTGATGGATGACGCCGTGAATTGTTTCGTGATAGCGTTCGAGGTGCCCGATCTTGGTTGTAGCGATTACCTGGAGATAGCCTTACCAGCGTTATGTCATGCTGCCGAACATTTGTCTGTTAAAGGTAATGTAACCTGTGTCTTACCTATTTTGTTTTTTTATAACGTATTAGAAAAAAGATCTTTGGCATCTTCTTACTCTTTAAAAGAAAAAATGTGAAAATTGAATTAACAATTTTTTATAAGTTGTCATTGTATTAGGTACTCAGTTTTCTCTAAAGATCTCTTAAAATCTACACGTGTTACTTACCTACTCTTACTTTATTTTTTGCTATAACAAACTATTTATGTACATTATAGGATTTATATTAACATTTTATTCAATGAACCTACTTTCAGATGTATGTATGTATGAATACGTAAAAATGACAGTTCTGATTTTATAGAAATAGTTAAGGTTTGTAACAAAAATGAACTGCTGTAATCTATAAATAAAACTATTGCATTTCCAGGTCAAGCGAAACTGGCACGTATCTGGGCACAGCATTGTAAAGATAGCTTACGTCACATCCTGGAGACTCTCCAACAGCTCATAACGCTTAGGGTTATTTCAACAAATTACACACGATCGTTTCAAGTGCAAGACGACGAAGTTGTCACTTGTGCCACTAAGTTTATGAAGGTATGTACACCATAGTCTATGTTGTAGACTCTACAGAAAATTATATTAAGTAACTTCTTCTAACTTTATTTGAGGTCGGTACAATGTGTTTTTCTTACATTCTAGTTTTAATGTATGAGAAACAAATATTGAGAAATTGCAAAGTATTAAAGTATTTTTTTTGGTTGACCGGTTATGGGAAAAAGTAACCCTAGTTTACGCGATCAATGATGCATTTCAAGTGTTTTCTTCTATCATCGTAGGTAAATAAATGGCTTACATAATATAGATTGGAAGAAGTACACTAGATTGAAGTTATTTTTTTTACTAAATAAACATACTGTGTTCTTACAGATAGTATATTACGCAAATATGTTAGCCGGATCTATGGAATCGAACTCGTTGCGCGAGGAACCAATAGTTATCAACAACCAACAGGACCCATTGGAAAATGTGTTAGGACATCTCTACCCACCCACTTCTATGAAGGGTTCTAAGCATGCACAGCCTGATGATCCCTTAGGTATTGTATTTAACTTTTATTCTAATATTTCAAGCGTAGATAAGTCAGTTGTAATATTTTTTGGTGTTTAATAAACCGCTTAGAAACATACTACACGATGAGTAAAATTCTTAATACTCGTTAGATGGATCAAAATAAAATCTAAATGCTTTTAAACCTATTACAAGTATTTTTAATTGTCCGCTGTAGTCTTTAAACAGAGTAAGTGAGTTGTGAGGCTAGTAGCCCATTCATTCATTATGAAGAAAGAGAAGAGGCAAGTAACTTCAAGGACACGCTTTCAATATGACTTAGACTAAACTATATTCTTAGACCTCTCCAAAGCCTTTGACACTGTCTCTGTGACGATTATGCTCGGGAAGCTAAAAGGCATTGGTATTCGAGGGGTGGTACATGACATTTTCCGAAGATACCTTGAGAACAGACATCAGTGATACTGACAAGTATGGATGGTTTCGTGAGTGAGCTGGAATCAGTGGTGTTCGGTATGCCTCAGGGTAGCGTCCTTGGCCCTACCTTGTTTTTAACATATCTGAACGATCTGTGTAAACTTGTGCTACCAAACTGCAAGATTATTACTTACGCTGCCGATACTGCAGTCCTGGTATACGGTGAGACCTGGTAAAACACAATTCGTTACGCTCAATCAGCATTGTGTACTATTACCACCTGGCTATCCAAAATTGGAGAAGACCAACTTTATTACTTTCCCTCCAAAGTGTACCCCATTGTCTACTTCTATAATTTTGATGGCTCATGGTGTGTTGTGCGTCTAAAATCGAAGTTGTTCCTGTATGCAGATTACTAATTTAACCAAAGTAAAGCCATCTTTCCTGGCAAGAGCTCTTAAAAATTACTACCATTAGAATTATTATAGAAAGCTGATGTTTGTTTTGTTTGCCTATTGGCGAAACATGGCGATCTTTTTAAATATGGTTTGTAACATCTGAATTTACCTGTGTTTTACGAAATAAATGATTGATTGATTGATTAATTTGTCTTTAAAAACCTAAGAACAACCCTTGACCTGCGTGCATTAAAAATTTAATTTTACACTTGCTCAGTCTGTTCTATCGTATTGTATAAGCGCCTGGGGTGGTACTAGTAAAAATAAGCTCCTTGATCTGGAAAGAAGCTTAAAGAGGAGTACGAAAGGTTTGACATGACTTTTAAACCTATCCGCTATTCTACACAAACATTCGTACGTATTCTGACCCGAACAATCTTATAACATTTATAAAAAAATATTATTTAACTTTGTGATTTGGTTAATATTCAGTAGCATGATGAAACTTATGGTGTGCGTTATTGGCTACAACACAGTTATGAAACTATAGCAGCTATTATCAACCATATTCTACTGTTCAATTTATTATTTTTAGTTACAAATAATAAACTTTTTTATTCATTATTATTTTACTTTACAATTTTATGGTTACATTGTAAATGAAAAAACATATTTGTGTAACACAATGTGTTGCATAGTGGAAATAGTCCTGGAAATTACTACTAGATTTTAATTATCAGAACTAGATATGACCATCTTGGCCGACCGAGTATTATGTCTTAGAGAAATCGATATCGAGTGTTATCATGGCGCGAGAAAGCTTAATTATCCTAGAGATAACATATAATTGCGTCTAGCTCCTCCCTGAGTTTATTTATGTTATTACTACTATTAGTTACACCTACATTAAGCAGGGCCTGGAATTCCTCCAACACTAAGGGAAAATCATGATTGTACCTGGCTGGCCTTGGCCCAACCATTGATGTTGGCAAGTTATAAATATAAATCGGTGTGTGAACTTTTCATGTCGTGATACACGATTAGCAGGTACTTCGTAGTTCGGTGTGTTTTCGTTAGATGGCACTGAAGTATGTTTTTGTTTCACCATATGTGGAAATCATTACAATAGGTTGAAATTATTTGCTTACATAATTTTGTTATAGGTCTCTTAAGAATAGAATAGACATTTCAAAAAGTTTTGATAGCTAAAAAAAAACGTATTGTGCTTAAGGTAAGCAAGTTTGTATATTCATATGATTGTAACGTGTGAACCTTTTTGTTTCAGCCATTGAATTAGATATACATGTATTAGATGCTAGAAAGCCATACCTGCCATTTGAGGAATTTTACAACGAACCTCTTAGTGATACAATTGAAATGGATATAGATTTTGGTAATTTTAAGACGGAAATAAGTAAAGGTGAGCATCGTTTTTTAGCCGAACTTAACCTAGTTTGGGCGAAAGGCTCGGAGGAAGATTGATTTAGAAATTAAAGCCATCTGTCGGCATAACTGCAAACTCGAAGTAATTTTCACAGTTTTTCTCCTTTTACGTGGGAAATATATTTGAAACAGAAAGACGGGACATCTAAATCGCTCATTTGAACGTGTAATGCAGGTAAAAAGTTCGCGTTCCTAAAGTACCCGTTCATCCTGACGGTGGCGACGAAGTCCCTGGGGCTGTACTACGAGAACCGCATCCGCATGTACTCGGAGCGGCGCGTGTCGCTGCTGCACGCCGTGGTGGGCGCGGCGCCGCCCATGCCCTTCCTGCGCCTCAAGGTGCGCCGCTCGCACATCATCGACGACGCGCTCGTGGGGGTACGTACCGGTCGCACCTCACATCGACGGCCTTCATAGCCCACTTATATCGATCAACTCGGATCAAATGAAAATGTTCAGAGTTGGTTTCTACGCAATGTGTAGTTTTAAATAGGGAACATGCATGTCTTTTTTTTTAAACGTTTACATTATCAAAAAATTGGTTGCCTGTAAAGTCGGTATACGGGCGAAAGTTTTACGTGACAACGACTATGTCTGTCTCTCTCGCTCTTAGGCGGGCTAACCATGCCCGATTGGAAGGGACGCGTGCCTCTCACTCGCTCTCATTGTGAGCGCATAACGTGAGCGGAGCGTAACGCAGTTTCTTGAAGTGTCACCCGGCAAACCAATTTATAAGACGTTGTCACGTCAAAAATAAATAACACTAATCACATACAATAAATATAACACAACCATTAGCTAAATTTTTTTATACAAATATCACCATATTTTTCGGCCTATTTAAACGTGGCCGTTTTAGCGCGCTAATTCGGTGACGTCATATCACAGAGAGTTCCATGTCAACAACGAAATGTTTGGTTCACAAAGTTACTGAAAGTTAAAAAAGTGAATATTAAAATTAACTTATTACCATGAAAAAACACAGAAAAATTCATTACAAATATTGTATTTTCCTACGTGCCAAAATAACGTCAAAACTGCACCTGACAAAGTATATTTCCTTACACCAAAATATACAGGTATAAGGAAACAGTGGTACAAGGCAATGACACAATGTATCGTGTTTTAACTGTTTATACTGCTGTGACGATCATTTTTACTTAGTTACCTGCACATAATTTTATTTACAAACTTTGACGAAAACACCTAATTTACGAAAAGTTTGTAAAGATTTATTTATTTCTTAGTTTTATTCTTTCACAATACATTTAATAACTATGTTGTATTCTAAAGAATTCTATAAGTATGTACGTGTATAATAAGCCATGTTCAAATAAGTGGTAGCAGTAGTACTTCAAATAATAATATTCTCAATATCTAATACATAGGTATTTATCCATAAGAGTATTGCCTATGCTTGCCTATGAATGAAAACATACACCTACCTAACTTCTTAGAGAAAGAGGGAAGTTCTAAACTATTTTTATTTACCATTCTAATTTTATTTCCGGGTTTCAGATTGAAAAGAAATATATGTGTATTAAACAATTTATGATCATCATCACATGTCTATTTTGGGAAGATATCTGATTGTGCTTTGACAAAACGGGTTTTAGTCATTGTGTTAAGTCTTTCTTTACAAGGATTTAATACTTTAACACAAAACTAATAACGTAATATGAAACGCGAAACAATACAAAATAATAATCACCAGAAACCATACAAACAACTTGTTGACAGCAGACGTCGAGTGAAATTTGACGTCACGTTTTGTTTACCCAATAGTGTTGCGTTTTAGAAATTTGCCAGAGATTGAAAAATTGAAAAAACACTTTTTGATGATTAAATTTCACATTAAATTATGACAAATTTAAAAAAAAAAAATTTTTAGCAATAAAGTTTACAAATAACAATAGTTTGTCCATTTTGGAGCAACGTGCATATTCCCCATTGGCCTACCTTCTTAACTTTTTATTTGATCGAGTAAATGAAAGGAAACAGTATTTAACGTTCATTTTCTAAAAATAATAATATTTAGGTTTTTTTTATTTACATAACTTTTGTATATCATCCAACTTAATGCCCTGGGCATTCTTTCAGTCAACCTTCGGGTTTGTTAAAAATCTTGTGAAGTAGACGCACAGAGGTTACATTAGTAATCAACTAAAATATAAACTTATATACACACTCTATACATATATATGACGTGCCTGTTGGTCTAGTGGTTAATAACCCTGACTGCTAAGCCGGATGGGGGTTCGTGGGTTCGATTCCTACCCTAGGACAAATATTGTGTGATGAGCACGATCATTTGTTCTGTGCTTGGATGTAATTTATCTTTGTATTATAAGTTGCATTATTAATATAATTTGTATATATTTAGAAATATGCAAGTACGATATCAGTACCATGGTTACCATGGTGGTTACCATAGCACAGGCTCTGCCTATTTTGGGATCAGACTGCCGTGTGTGAGATGTGTCAAGTTATTATTATTGTTAGTATATACACTATACACACTTACAATATCGTTTTACTCAAAAATATACATATTATGGATATCGCTTTGTAGCTGACGGGGGACTATTTATCAAGACGTGAGTTCCAATCCTGTCAGTGCTGTTCATCAAACAATAATTTGTCGTACCTTACCTTTTTTAGACGTCACAGTAACATAATATTTTGTATGTATTTTTTAGCTGGAAATGGTGGCTATGGAGCGAGCGCTAGACCTTAAGAAACAACTAGTCGTAGAGTTCGAAGGTGAACAAGGCGTGGATGAGGGTGGAGTTAGTAAGGAGTTCTTTCAGTTGATAGTAGAAGAAATCTTCAATCCAGACTATGGCATGTTCACGCAACAGCCCGATTCCCTAACAGTGTGGTATGTTTGCCTTAATATTTCGTAAGCGGGTCACTGAATCGAATAGCGATTATAATTTTTATTGAATGTGTTTTAATGATCTATCCAACAATACTTAGTTTATTCTTACAAAATTACAACTTTCTAGTATTGACTAAACTGCGGACGGACGAACGGACCGATAGACAGACTGATATGGGTACTATAAAGGTACTAAGGACTGTACTGCACAGGTTATGTTGGGACTACAGACCCTAAAACTAGATTAAAAAATTGAATATTACATCATTAGAAACCTCCCCTGAAATGTGCCATAATGTTGTTTCAGGTTTAACATGACATCTTTCGAGACGGAAGCCCAGTTCACATTGATTGGCATAGTATTAGGTCTAGCGATATACAACAATGTTATTCTTGCCGTTAATTTCCCAATGGTGGTATATAGAAAGCTCATGGGCAAGAAAGGGTCGTTCGAAGACTTGGCTGACTGGAACCCCGTAAGTATTGTCACGCAACTTAACAAGATTTTAAATATAAACTCATGCCAAAGAACTGGTCAAGTCATCAATGATCAGTCTTCTTTTTGTACTGCTATTATCCTGCGTTGTTAAGTCGGCTCTTACGACACCCACGGGATGAATAGGGGTGTTGACACTCTGTATTCTTAATCCGTCACCACACGGACAATATCTTCATCTGAATTATCTTTCTAAAGGTGTATTTGTTGGATACTAAATTGTTGTTTACTGGTTCCAGACATTGTACAATGGTTTAAAAGACATGTTAGAATACGATGGTAGTGATTTAGAAGAAGCATATTACCAAACGTTCAGGATATGTTACCAGGATGTGTTCGGAAACGCTATATTCCATGATCTAAAAGAGGATGGAGACAATATATTTGTCACACAGGAAAATAAAAAGGTAAGAAATTTGAGGATTATGTTTGTGTTTATGCCTTAAAAGTTACACAGTAGCTATCAAAGCTGTGGTATTTTGGTCAGGTGGTGCGATTGCGATATACCTCTCTGATTGTGAACCAACGAGACACCGACAAAGGGGGACGGAAAAGTCTTTAGACTTTAAACATGTTGTTGCGAGCATGGAAACAAACTTTATTACCGCACCGTTGTACATATAAGAAATGATTTATTATGCTTTATTAATTTCAGGAATTTGTAGAGTTGTATTCTAATTTCTTGCTGAACGATTCAGTGGACACGCAATTCAGAGCGTTCAGGCGCGGCTTCTTAATGGTCACCGACGAGAGTCCACTTGCAGTGTTGTTTAGGCCCGAAGAAGTAGAGATGCTTGTTTGTGGTAGTAGGGTAAGAAGCTTACTCTATATTTACATTTTAAAATTGCAGAGCCCTCACTTCTATATCAAAGAGTGAGACTCAATTCACTTTTCACTTAAATATGAAACATAGGTGAATGTTATTTTAATGTTTCAAGGATAAGTTAAAGTTCATTATAAATAATATTGTCTGAAACAGTAGTATATAATGTATAGCATAATTCCGATATACATACATAGTCACACCAGCATAAAATCTTTAGTGGTATGAATTTTCTATTATATCATTTATCAATAGCTTTTTGATGAATAAGAAGCTAAAGTGGTATTATTGTTTACATCAAGTTTCTTTAATGAAAAATATATTTTCCAGAACTTCGACTTCAACGAATTAGAAAAATCAACAGAATACGATGGCGGCTACACATCAGACTCTCAAACCATCAAAGACTTCTGGAGCATCGTTCACAGTTTGTCACTAGACGATAAGAGAAAACTCTTACAGTTCACTACCGGCTCTGACAGAGTCCCTGTAGGGGGCCTGAGTCACCTCAAGCTCGTGATCGCAAGAAACGGTCCAGATTCTGATAGGCTACCTACCGCCCATACCTGCTTTAATGTTCTCCTCCTACCAGAGTATGAAACCAAGGACAAATTACAAGACAGACTGATGAAAGCAATAAACTATTCTAAAGGCTTCGGAATGCTTTAAATATAGTGTATTGACGTTGAACAAACGATTGTTGTAAATGAGCTAGACGGTCTTTGTAACATTAATAAATAAAGTTTGTTTTATTTATACACGACTTGTGTTTTATTAAACGTTTCTGTTAATTTGTGACTATGTATGCGAGGTTGTCATACCCAGATTTGATGAAATTGAAAAACATAAATAGGATGCAGTAGACTAGATTTAATTCACCTTCCTTTTATCAAATTATAATAAAATGCCAGTAAAATTTTGCGTAGAACTAAGGCAATATTTCGTACTAGCAGATTACGATTACAATGGCGAACGGAATTATCATATACCTCAATGGCTCCATCGGAATTATGTACCTTGATGGGTAGTTTTAAAACGGAACCTTTACAGCATGCATACCATACCATTTTGCCAAATATATAGAATTCATCGAGATTGTGGGTAGTGGCACTAAAACCACTAATATATCGCCACTTGTTTATGCATTGATAACTAGAAAGATCTGATTATCTTATCGGATTTTGTCAGTCATTGAGCAGTCAATTATATGTTAATGCCGTTAGTTAATTTTAATAGGCAACCGGGAACTACTAGGCATGCCTTTTAAGTTCTGTCGTTTCCATATTTCCCGGCAATTTTGAATTTGGAACTGTTCTATATTTGAATGTGTTTAAATTTTGAATCTCAAAACACGTTGAAAGGATTAATGCTATTGTTTAGTCACAGCGTCGATTGGAATTTGTCTGGTTACATACGAAAATGAATGTTTTTAAGGAAAATCTTTGTGCAATTATTTTCTACAACTTTAGAATAGGCCTGACACGGCTTCAGTGTTTTGAAGAGCTACATTTGTGTTCAATGATGAAGCCCCATGTCTGCGGACTGTCGACCGCTGGTATTTAGGATTCCAGCGTGGACATACTAGTGTTAGTGACAAATCTCGCGAAGGACGTCCAAAATCCGCCTTCACTGAAGAGAACATCATTGCTGTGAGACAACTAATTCTCGAAGATCGTCATGTGACCTATCGAGAGATAGAGGCTCTATTAGGCATCTCAGGGACAACCATTTAGAAGATCTTGCATGAAGCGCTTGGTGTGAGAAAGCTAGTTTGCCGTTGGATACCGCATCTGCTTTCCATCGAACACAAGGCGGCCCGCGTCAGATGGTGTAAGAAAACTCTGCAAAGGTTCAACCGAGAAGAGTCAAATCACATCTACGACATCATCATTGGTGACGAATCTTGGATCTATGCCTACGATCTTGATTCCAAACAACAATCTACAATCTGGGTATTTCAAGACGAGCCAAAGCCGTCTAAAGTTGTTCGTTCTCGAAGCACTTCAAAGAAGATGGTGGCCACGATCGTTGGAAAAACCGGCCATATTGCGATTATTACACTTCAAGATCGTAGAACGGTTAACGCAGAGTTGTATACTACAGTTTGTTTACCACAAGTCATCGCCGAACTTCGAAAATCTAACTCAAAGCGACGCATCATCCTGCACCACGACAACGCAAGCTCACACAGCGCTCGTCAAACGATTGAGTATTTGAAGCAGGAAAAAGTAGAAATTCTTGACCTTGGCTTAGGTCAGGGCTGACCTAAGCCCTAACGATTTCTTTACATTTCCTAAAATTAAGAAAAGTCTTCGTGGTCAAAGGTTCCAATCCGGTGAAGAAGCAGTCGACGCTTTCAAGTCAGCCATTTTGAACACCCCCACTTTAGAGTGGAATAAATGTTATAATAACTGGTTTGAGGTGAATACTTTGAAAAACAATAAAAAGTATATAAGGTTCTAGTTGTGTTTTTATCTTCAAACGACAAAACTTAAAAGGCATGCCTCGTAATGCATTAACTAATCATTTATTTAAATTAAGTGTTATTAAAAAAACAGATGCCGGATTATTATAAAAGGTATAATAATGTCGTTACTTAAAACTTGAAAAAAAAAAACAGTTTATTCGTCTTCATGGGCATTCATCTATCGAGGTGGTTCGTCCACTTCCTGTGAAATGTCCACTCGACTGGTGAAAAAGTGAGCTCAGTTTAGATTTGCCCTGTATCTTATTATCTATGACTAGATAGAATGAACTAGGAACGAAAGGTCAAAATTTAAATAAAACTAAAGTTGGGTTTTGTGGCTATATTATAAAATAAACTATTTTCTAAAAGTAATTTTTTATATTTTTTCCGGTCGATCATAATTCTAGACAAAATATAATAATATCAAAATAATTGTACCTCGTTATAGGCGAGTGAGGCAGCTTCGATATTTTTTCACTTGTCAGCAGATTACATTCATGACAATGATTTGTGTTGGCGTTATCACTTGTTAAGTACGTTATCGTGTACAGCAATTATTGTTACATTACAAAAAAGTCGATAGTTGAAAAGTTTGTCATACTACATCGAACATGAGTCCATAATATTCTTGTGGGGTATACGGTCTACGTTTTAATACTTAACCTTCGCCTGGTTGTTTTGAAGCTCGTGCTATGAAGCGCTTACTTTGTGGTGGTTATTAATTGATTTACTGAGACGTAAATCTTGCACAACGAGTGGAAAAGGACGACGACATGCCGGTTGAGAGAGCCGTGGCGATGGAATATTCACGGATTTGCGTCGATTTCTGGAAATAGTACAATTTATTATAATAATAAAGGTAATATTAATCGTCATGAAAGCATTTATAATACAGGTAATTTTGGAGAGTCATGCTTCGGCACAAATGGGCAGAGTGATACGATGGTCTCACAGAAAAGCAATTCTTTAGTTGCTTTTCACCGAGTGAGTGAGGTTACCGGAGCCCAATTCAAAGGGGAGGGAGGGGGTTTGATTAGGAGAATAGTGGATTCAAAGGGCGGCAGCGCATTTGGATCCTTGAATAGCAGCTGTCCGGATGGCGATAGTTCTTACCATTAGGTGACCCATCTGCCCTTTTGCCCCCTTATACTAGAAAAAGGTTATGAAAGTTGCGTTTACTTGTGCCTCGCATCACATGTGCAGGCGGCGGCAGAGATGGCCGCGGCAGCAGCGTGCCTGCGTGCGTGGCGCTCACACACCAAGCGCTGGTCGAAGGACTCGCGCCGCGTGGGCTCGCGAGTCGGCTCCAGCCACGCCGGTGCGCTGCCGCGCCGTGTCGAGCGCGACAGCGATGCGTATGTCGGGGCCGCCACTCGCTCCACCTGAACACGAACAACGTGTAGTAACAGTTAATTCCGACAGGTAACATATTTCCAAAGAAAGTTGGTCGAGTGGTTAGAGATCTGATCTAACTGCTTACCCAACGGGTTGTGCGATCGAATACCGTAACCAGCGGATATCTCAAGTTATTATTATTAAAAACATATACAACTATCTTATTAGGAACTAGCGATCCGCTCCGGCTTCGCACGGATGCAATGTAGATAGTACTAATAGATACTAATGTGGTGAACATGTTTATATGCAATATTTATAAGCCCGCTCCGCTCCTGTCAGCCGCAGCCATCCGGGACGGAACTACGGCTCGACGCGGCGACGGCCGCTTTACCCCCGCATTTTCAATCTGATATATACTAAGATATTCTCACTTTAATGATATGCTGTAAAAGGCAATTTTGATCTAAATTAAATGGACAACGTATTTAACGTATTTTATTTATTATTTGAATAAGTTAATAAGTAAGTAAGTAGTGAATTTATAATTTGAATAATAATAATTACTCACTATTTTTTGTTATATGTAAAAGATAAAAATAGTTACTGTGCGTTATCCTTAGGAAATAGACATATACCTCGCTCAGTTCTTGTGGATCTTTTTAAGATATACAATTCCATAGTACATTATTTTGATCTATCTCGTAAGGTTTAGCCAGCGTTTGCAATGTAAGCGCACAAAAACATGTTTTTTACGACTTCACATTACAAATCTTTGAAATTCTCGGATTACCTCTACTGTAATATGCATGTATAATATATATGAACCTTCCTCTTGAATCACTCTTGCTATAGGTATAAACCGCATTTACATCCGTTGCGTAGTACAGAATAAGTATTTATTAGACTTGCAACGAATATTCGGTTACTATTCGGTATTCGGCCTATTCGGCTGCTTTTATTATATTCGGCCGAATACCGAATATCTACATATTATTCGGCCGAATACCGAATACTTAAATAATATATTTTGTCATTGAGAAATAATTGGTAAAATGAAAAATTAAAATCGATTGATTACGTATATATTCATATTTTTATTTCTGTTATAATCATTAAAGTAGTCATTGGTGCATAACACAGGTACATAATCATCTTCTGAATAGGAAAAATGGAGGATTCTATGTATTTGAATTATTGTGGTAATCAAAATTTAAAAGGATAAGGTTCTCATTTCTTTTATAATCATTTATTAAGTAGTCATTGGTACATAAAACAGGTACATAATTTAATTCACGTCTGTTTTTGGCGCTAAAATCCAGCCGAATACTTTTGCCTAATATTCGGCTATTCGGTCAGGGGCCTCGCCGAATATTCGGTATTCGGTATACTGCCGAATATACTATTCGTTGCAAGTCTAGTATTTATATTTTAAGATTTTCAGAGTAACATTTTCCTCCTCTATGAAGTGATGTTGATTGAATGAAAAATTTTGAAAGCTAACATTTAGCCAAACAAAATACCGAGGATATTTTTTCTTACTATTTTTATGTAGAATATTGTGCACTTCTTTTTTTGCCCAACCCCAAAATCAAACCTGGTTACGCTCTTGCCTTTGTAATACAATCCATACAAAACTTTTCGCAGCAATTTTAAACTGTATTTTATAATTAATCTTTTTGCATTGGTAGTCTTTGTTAAATAAATTCTGTAGTTATGGTTATTAATGAGTGGGCCATACAAAAACAACTGCATCATAACTATGCATTAGGTACCTCAAAAGTTGGTTGCTTTCTTCTGCGTCGTCTGGGTGATAAAGTGGCGGGCTCCTTCTTGCGTCTGTTCGGTGGCGGCGCGGATGAGGCTGGTCCAAACAACCCGCGATCCTCCGCGACTCGGATCATGTACTTAGCATCCAGTCGGGTGATCTCCTGTAGTCAACCTACAGTTGTGCAATCAGCTCTATGGTTGTGACACCAATACGCTTAATAGGACTGAATATTGTCAGTTAATAATGCCTGCAAAACTTTTACAACATACCTACTTAACTCGTTCATTTCATTCATTAAAGATTTTTAGTTACAGAGTCAAAATAAATATCCGGTAGGTATATTTACACCAAGAACACCCAGACTCAGAACAACAATTTGTAGATCAGACAAAGGGTGGTCATATGTGGGGATCGGACCCACAGTGTAGTAGTGATCGGCGTCAATAAATGACACCGCTGCTATGGTTTATCGAACGTAGAAGTTCTTTGGCAAGAGAAGAGCTGCATATATCACGATCATGGTGATTGGGCATGAAAAATATATGAACTTTTTACAGCACAGCGTATACACATGTACGTATGACTGCCAATCTGCGCATGTCGGAGGGGCATTTGAAGAAAGAGTTATAAATTTGCTCCACTCTCCTCCAAAAATCTATGACTGCTCGGTCGACTCGTTTAGTGTCACAGACTTTAACAACTAAATTATACTCAGCTATCTTATTACAAACTTACTAATTATAGTATCTTGGCTAAACAAATTATTGTACCTTCTACAGTGTTATTTATTCTTATATATATAAATATATATATATATGTGTGTATTTAAATTTTGAGTTTTTATAATATATACTATGAATAAAACAGAAAAATATTACACACCTTCCTTTGAATAAGACCCAGATAGCATCCGTCCCTATCAAGGATGTAATTGATGTCTAATCCATTACCTAAATTAGGCAACGTTGTAACTTCAAACAGGTCACTATTTGGTACCTGCAACGTTAACGGGATTCAACTAACAAGCAACTGCGTACATAAAACTTATTGAAACCATTACTAAGACAGTAACAGGATAGTAAATTTTTCCAATGCAGCTATTAATAATAGTTCTTAACCTAGTTTTATTTTTGTGAAATTATGGTAGTTTTTGGCGCCATGGAAAAACTGATAATTCGTACAATTATCGAATATGAATTCCTACGTGGAAATACCGCTGCGCAATCAACACGAAACATTAACGATGTGTATGTGTTTAACACTGCTTCCATAACCGGGTGTCAAACCTGTACTCGTTGTTAGTAATTAATACAATATATACATATTGAACTTTATACTTACAAAAATATTAGGATTATCTTTATCAGGGTCATGTGGCATTTCTCTAGTAGGCAGATCAGGTATTGGTCTAGCTTTTGTAGTTCCCGGTCGAGAATATCTCTCTAAACTGTCATGTCGTTTCCTCAATCTATCTGGAGTGGAAAATTTAGTTCTTGCTGTACTTGTTCTCGAACTAGGTCTTGAGCTTCGATGCTTGGAAGCTGAAGTCGGCCGAGAAGTCGACACAGTTTGCATAGTCGTTTGGGATTCGCTGAACGGAATATCTTGTGACTGATCTTCTTTTTCATCATCTGATCGAGATGTATCAAAAGATGTTGTAGAGTTAGTAGTGACTGTCTCATTTTCAGCTATAGCTGCATGTTTTTTCGGACTCTGTGAAACGAATAGTCTTATTAATTACTGAAATATAAACAGCTAGGTACGTCGTCTTTTCAGCTTGATCCATTCTTTATCCATTCTTTATGTGTTAATTTCTTTGTTAAAATTGCCACCTGCAATAATAGTACTGACTGCACGTACTTATGGCGTAGTGGTAGTTTAAGCGCTCACCTCACCGCTTCCTACTGCGCTGAGTGTTGTGGATTCGATCCCCACATGGGACAATACTTCTGGCCAACCCGTCTGGTCAGCGTGGTATATATAGTAGGCCAAAAGGAAAAGAAGAGGCCTATGTCCAGCAGTGTGCTATTAAAGGCTGTTGTTGACGATGATGAAGGGTATAAAACACAGAATATAAAACTTACTGATTTTAACTTAATAATGGTATTGGTTAAAATAACTTACAAAAGTCTTTTTGCACAGATAAAGACAAAGGCTGTATAAAAGCTAGGCCCCTACCGATACTCGATGTTTTTTCTTTAGCCACATGTGTCGTTCGCGCGCCAATCTGTTTGCTTCAGCCACCGCTCGCGTCACTTGAGCCTGATTCTCCGCCTCCAAAGCTGAGTGAGTTTCATATAAAATAAGTTGTATCTGAAATAGCAATTCAGCATTGCAAGTTTCATTTTTTCCTGAACGTTTTTTATAAAAACCCTAGGAGAATGAGCTAGGTATATTCTTTCTTTATTTTTATATAAGAATCTAATGACAATAAGATGGAAATCATTTACAAAATGTAACCTAGATTTTATTCTGATTTTGCAAATAAATTAAATTTTATTTATTTTATTTCTTTATTTTTATGCTTCAAATGAGAAAGTTAAACTGAACAGCCTCCAAAAACTGACGAATCCTCCTAGTTAAACCAAAATCGTGGGTTATTTAAGTTGCCCACGTTTTCCAAATTTCCTGACTAACTGGAATCTCTTGCAGTGTTTTTTTATTAGGAGGACAACGTTCAGCCTTTGGATTGGGAAGATTATTAAGGCAGGGATATTATGAATATCATAAAGTCATTGCAATTACCTGAGGCTTAGACAGTAACGTTTTCAGGGTTTTCTTTTGTTCTTCTAATATCATCTGAACTCGAGTCTTGCCATTCATATCTATTTCCGATTCAGTCAGGATCTGTAAGGGTGATTGATTAACACAGCCATTCATAAACCAATCATTTCATATTTGTATGATGGTATAGTCCATTCGCGTCCAAATAATAGTGACACAATGATCAAGTCCAGCTTCTTGACCAATCAGGTTGATAGAAATTATTATTTTGTACGAAAGCTTCGAACCTGATTGGTCAGAGTTTAGTTTCGAATGTTATGCGTTAAATAATTTACACATTTTTTATTTATAAAACTTCTAATAAAATTATTACCTCTAACATTGCAAGATCTCCCCCTCTTCCGCAAACCAGATCAATGGGGTCCGTAACAGCAGAATATGAGTTGGGTGGTGTGGCCAGAGCCGCCACTACGCCATCCAGTGCGCTGATAACAGTGGGCGTATCACAGTATACTGGATCGCTGAGTATTAGTACTGAGGCACCTGACTGAGGAGCTTCGGATGCCTCGATACCCAGCTCCCGTAGTGCACCAATGTAACTTTCAACTCTATAATGAAAGATAACAAGATAGTCCTAATGTTATGTCTTTGAAATTAAAATCAAGTTTAAAATTAAAATACTTGTAAATTAAGTAGAATTATTAGAACCATAATAGTTTAAAAAAATAATTAAATACAACTTTGTGCTACGAGCCTGCTGCAGATTATAAGACTTTGTAGCGTGCGGTAGAGTGAGGTGAGTGTCTCGTAGCAACAGGAAATGTTCTCCCCAACTTTGTTGTGGGATCGTGCAAAATGCTACGTATTTAGGCTTGCGTTATAAGTCTAAAGAACTTATTATATTTATATACATACGACGCGGTATGGGTTTAAATACGAATCGGACCTAAAATACTAAAAGTCATAATTGTAAATTCTTCTTTATGAAAGTATGAATAGACATGTTTAATAAACATAATTTATGATACAGAAGAAGGCATTGTCTCCATATGCAGAAATCATTTTTTTCTATTACGTAATATTTTTTTGTTGTTTGTATATTTTAGAAGTTCTTAGTGGTCCTGGAAAACTCTCGACGAATATTTGCAGTTGTACGAGATCTCCGTGATTTAATATTACGTACATATTTCTTTGGTATAATTAACACAATACGGATAAAGAAACCAGAGAGAAACACAAGACGCACGTTGTTATGTTACTCAAACTCAGCTTAAAACATGAGAAGGGAACAATTTGAAAGACACTTACTTGTCTCCAGCACCAAACACAACGAGTTTTCCAAGAGTTGGTGTGGCTGGTGCTGCTGGTGTCTTCGCTTTCAAAACTGCAGCCAAATCTCGGAGTTGGGCGGCTAGGTACGCTGAACAACGAGGCGATGATGCGTGTGTTTGCGCAACTACGCCTTGGAGACAGTTTGCTCGAAGAGCTCTACACAAAGTTGAGGCACCTTCGCAGAATTCACGCTCCTTGAAATACAACACTAATGAGGAGACAAAAAGTAAAGAGAGACAGACGGTTAACTTGAACCATAGTGTTGTTTAATTTTGTTAAGAAGCTCAGTAGTGTACAAGAATCATTTTTGTAAGTATTTTGTGATTTGAACGAATGAATTACCTGGAGCACAATGGTTCCTTGTTTCACCAGGTCCAATTGTCCAATGCTCATATTTAAAGGTGGTCGCAGTGTTATGAATCTGAAAAAGAAGATATAAAGAAATAAATAAATACTATCTATCCATCTATGGCCTGTTGATGTTTGTATTAAGGGACATGGGTCCCTTGGGATGGCTGGAAGTGGATGACCACTTCTACCTACTGCAGTCTTAGTATCGTCTCTCCTTTGAGACTTACGGTTTCCTTATTCCCTCGTGCGTTTCCCTCACTCCAAATGTCTTTCTTCCATAGTTACTTTATACCTCCTCCTTGGTGTCAGACCATTAAAAAAACACCCTAAAGTTTATGAAATGTTACACATTATAATGACCCCAAATAAAATTCAGAAAATGGTAAAAAATAAGTACAAGAGACTCGATCACCTGTCACTTGTATATAGCATGTGGAGAAACTTAATTAACTTGAACTAAATATAGTATATACCTCGGACATACTCGATCGAATCTGTATTCTCCTGCGCAAAGTTGACGCGAATTGCTGTAAGAAAATCCAAGTTCGTGCAGCCGTTTTACGAGTAACGCCACTTTTCTAGAAATAAAAACCATCTATACAGGTATCACACATATATTACGAGCAATATATAACAATAGGGTAGACATATTCAGTGTCACAACTGCACCAACTATACAGCCAGCCTCGAGAGTGGATGAAAACTGCAATGGCATAATAGACAAAGCTTTCTTTTTCAAGCCAACAATCCGTGGGTACAAAAGCCACTTAATACAAAATCGTAGAGAACCCAGTGGTGACACAATAATTCAATTTTTTTAGGATAATTGAGTGAGATGTGTAGCCAATATATGTATAAGTAGATCTAAAAAAAAGCTATTCCTAAACATACTTAGCTTTAAAAATATTGACCCATCCCGTCACTGAATCTCTATTGGCGCACGCAGATCGTTCCTCACGCAGATGTGCTGGCAACAGTTCCGATAACCTGTTATACAACAACACTGTTACATTATTCAGTTTTCTTTATTTATCTTCAAAACGTTATCATGAAATGTGTTGTCAAAATAAAATGGTGTATTGTCAGGTCGTGCTTTTTAGAAATAATTCAAATAAATTTTTAGAACCTTTTTATTTATTTAATGTCGATTATAGAGAATAAACAAGTCGCGGTTATGAGTGGATTTAATAGTTTTAAATTATTTTAATATATTACGTAAAACAAACACAACACACTAACGGAAAACAAGAAATAACTAACTAAGTTTGTCCAAAAACGAGCACAATGTACCTAAATATCTTAGCCACAAACATTAACGTACGTTAATTTACAAAATAATTTATTAACAACATGTAGCTGCTGTATCTTCTGACATCAATGTGTAATCAAAAAATTACGAACGGTCGATTACCGACTTCATTGAAAGGAGGCGTCAAATGATTTTACTTCTAATAGTCGGCTGCTGTATACATTCCAGAGTGTATCTTTCATGTAAATTGTAACAAATTGGGTTCAGTCTAGGTATTGTGTAGCATTAGTTACTGAGTCACCGAAAGATAAATTTGAAAGCAGTGTGGCTTTCGTTACTACTAGTGAGAGTATAAGGTAGACAAGGCCACCAGCAAGGGCCAACCAAGCAGAACATGCTTTGATCAAATTAGTAATGACCTAAAAGTAGTTAAATTACAATATCCGGATATCCAGCATCCAGTCAAACGGCAATCCGTTTCATTTGTCCATTACCATATGATATTATATAAAACACTAAATGCAAAACCCTTTGTGACATACGTGAAAGCCTTATTCTTGATACGTATCCGGGCAATAGCTGCGGCAAAGTGTACTCTCTCCTCCCAGACAATATTCTCAATTTCTTTAAACGGTGACCCGATTTCATCCAGGAGCTGTGCTGCTCGGTCCATCTCGTTTCTGGGTCTTGCTCCCCATCGCCGCCTAGCTAACTCCATTAAAAACAGCCATAGTAGGTGTCGGTGAACCGCAAACTAAAATGTTGAAAATGAATTAAGACTGCCCAATTATAACTAAAAAACAATTCGTAATTGGTAACAAACAACAGAGTAGTTGCATTAGCAGTACAGCTACCTACCAATAGCTGTAAAATGTACTGGTGAAGGTTTATATAGCTACTATACAATTATTTAGGATGCAGCTCTTTTTATATCTACACAACGTTAATGATACTTATTTTTTAGTATCTCCAATTACACAAAGTTTACAAAGCAGTTTGAAAGCTCTCGCTTAAAATTTAAAATTTAAACGTAAATTATTTAACCAAATAAATGATAGCTGAAAATTGCCACCGCCACCGTACTAATTAGCAGGCGCCTCACTGAACGACCTCACCAAAAAGTTTCGTGTTTTTATTAATAGAACCTATTTATCAGTCTCGAAAATCTTGAAATACCGATTCTTTTCGTTGGTACACAAACGAATTGTCATAAATATAAACCCCCTTTTCGTGAGCGTTCAGAAAGAAATCGCTTTGGTCACGAGAAAGTCATTTAATGTGAGTTAGATGGGGCATACTTTTATTGTAACATCTTGTCGAACCTACCTTAACTGGAGGTTATTACTGTTCGGTAACGAGCCCTAAATATACAACCTTGATAACCGCAACAGTAATAAGACCTCCATCAATCTTTTTACAAGTTCAAGAACAGAATAAAAATTGAAATTCATGAATGACTTCAGAATTTTCGTTTACATAGAGCTGTGACGACTTGCAGCAAATGGAAACATTTATTCCATCAAAAGTTTTTTTTCTATTTCAACAATAATGAAAAGTACTTGGCTATTCTTTTTATCTAATGCTGAAAAAGTTTTTATATGTATGGCAGAGCGGCTTCAGTAAAGATTATAAGATTTTAGACAGCTAAATTAACTAATAAAGATATGCAAGAATTTGATATATGCTCATTGGACAATTATTAAAGTTTGCAATAATCTTAAAAAAGTAGATATAATAGCTATTGCAAATTACCGCTGGAAAAGCAGGCAGTAATATTAATAATATTTAGACACTCTTCACGCTCCAACACGGTCCCAGAGCACCTTATGAACTACCGTCTACTATTATTATAGACGTAGTAAAATGAATCTGAATTAAACTATAGATGGTAAAGTTTACTTGGTAATTAAACATAACCTATGGAATCCACCGGGGTGCGAATCTTGATCGATGCGTCATTGTTTTTTTAATGCGAATGGACTATAGTCGATTCCATTTGACTAGATGGCTTAAAACTAACATCGATGAAAGTTAATGATCATATGTTAACTTGCGACTTCATGTTGTGAGTTGCCGGATCTTTATTTTTATTGTAGGTACCTGTGTGTACCTGCGTGCTCTAAGCAGCGTGAGAAGTGAAGTTTAATATACTGAAGAAAGGTTTCAGTTATATTCTTAATTTAACAATTAAATAACTTACCTCTGGGTGAAACGAAAAGAATTCAGTATCTTGAAGTGTCTGATCCAACACGATTTTATCTGAAAATAAATGGTTGAATAGGAATAACTTAAATAAAACTACAAAAAAATTGTCGCGTGACCAAAAACTTCTGTATGAGGAGACATTCAACGTGCTGAATAATAAAAAAGGCCAAATAGTTTAGAATTCATGGTCTTTTTATTTCGACATAGACAGATAGGCTTTATGTAACCAATAATGACAATATCTTTACGTTCCAGGTACCGTTTGAACACATGTGCCAGCTTTTATTGATGAAAATCTGCAAGTATTACTCAAAAACCATCCTGATCTAAAGACGATTGCTAACAAATTGTATTTAAGACAGTCTAAAAATTATTTAAAAAAAAAAAACCGTTTGCAAAAGCAGATAGCTTAAAATGCAATCGTTTAATAATCTAGCGTTAAAGTCGTAGATTGCTTACGATGTTCAGGCTGTGGCGGTAAGGCCACTAATGAATAATTGGCATAGTGCTCTCTCCTACCCAATGATTGAGGCTGTGGCTCAATACGTTTCCTCCACTCCAAGTATACCGAAACACCATAGATAGAGGAGCCGCCCTACTCAATAGGGCGTCCCACTATTTTCAGTTCAAAAGCATCAGTTATGAGACTCGGTGATAGAACCGCGTGTGGTTTTAGTTGTATACAACATACCACCTTAGCATTTGGTATCGTGATGACACGTTGGGACACGATTTATATGTATCTATGCTTATTTTAGTGTAGGAGAACACGAAAAAGGCATACATGAACGGACATACATATGAAAGTTCATGACTTTTGTTTAGCGGGTTTTACGTCCGTCATATGACCACAGTCTGAAAAAGCTACATCAATTAATAAGTTGATTCAAAAGTTCAAACGCTCCGAAGTACATAAGTTACAAAAGATGGTTTACGATAGGACTACCGTCATTGTAAATCGTAGATTAACACACGCTATGCCTCCAGTTAGTTTATTGCAGTTACAAAATGTTATTTAAGTTTATCAAATGGATGCCTACACGATAAAACTGTGAAATATTGTGCAAACTTTACTACTAGTTTCTCTTCAATTAAAATTTTTGGTGTTTGTACTTTGGAAACTCAGATTTCAAAATAAAAATAGATTAATAGTGTAAACTGTGCAAATATGTAACTAAAATTTTAACTTCTGTTTGTAATGTCAAAATGATAGGTTTTTTCATGCTCACACTGTTATTTTGCACGATACCAAGCTTAAAAACCAGTCTAAATATTTTTTTGGTTGTGTGTCTGTTTGTTCCGGGTAATCTTCAAAACTGCTGGACCGATTTTGATAATATTCTACTAACAGGTAGCTGTCTATATAAGGAGTAACTTAGGCTATTTTTCCTCTCAGAAAAAAAACCTATAAAATTTTGCACCGTCCGGGAATTAAGGCCGAGGCCTCGTGGACTGCAGTCGCGTACAGTACTACACCACTAAGGCAGCGCTAAAATTTAACAAACATTTTCTTATATAAGTGGTCCTTATTAATTAGTGTAGATAGAAATGTTACTGATTTTTTTTTGCACCAACTTGGATAAAATGAATCGTAATGTTATCCATCTCACTTAGTTTAACCTTTCCCACAACAATTTTATACTTTTAAATAACACAATCTATCAAGTATTTATCTAAAAACAAATAACTCATCTATAAAAGTAAATAAAACTAAAGTTATAGTTATAGCTTTTGTTCATGCTAACACGGTTAATTGTATGATACCTAAGCTAGTTTGAATATTTTCGGTCTGTCTGTATGTCTGTTTCTTCCGGGTAATCTTCAAAATGCCTGAACCGATTTTGATAATATTTTACAAGCTGTCTATATAAGGAGTAACTTGGGTTATTTTTTTCTCTCAGAAAAACCCTATAAAATTTTACCCGGTCCGGGTATCGAACCTGAGGCCTAATGGACTATAGTCGCGTACCGTACTACACCACTAAGGCAGAGCTTCCGAATTCCATCTCGTTAATTTTTTTTCATCAGAAATGTAGGATCAATGCACAAAAACAATGCATAAAGACAAAAACGTCAAATTTTATTTAAGTATTCTATGTGTAAATATAAACTAAATAAAATTTTAGATAGGTATACAAAACACATGCGTACATACTGAAAAAGAATATTAGACTCTTGATCAATAAGTATTTTATGACCGAACTTTTTACCCACATGACATCACCTTGACCTGTTTTATTCAAGAAATTACTGATACATGTACTTCACCAAATTCAATTGTCTTCTCTTCAAGAGACTTGATTAATCTTAATTAAATTAATGATTGAAATGAGAATAGAAATCGTAACTCTCAAAAAAACATGCATACGGTGGATTTTTAAAATATCTCAATTATATATTATTGATATATATTTTGGAAACATCTTGCTTTGTTTAGTTTTCCGTCTTCTTGTAAAATTGATGCAGGTAAAAAAATAAAAAGATTACACTACTAAAGTATTGTTACAATGTTTAAAATCAGTAAATCTACATCTACATATACGATGTACGATATTGTATTCCCTTTTTTGTTTCGCTGCGTCCCGCGAGTTCGTGACACCCGCTTAAGACGACTTTCCCTTTAGCGGAGGGTTTTTAGGCCGTTAAATATACTTTTTACGACTTTTATATAGTACTTCTCACCCACTTACAACAACATTCACGCAAGCGACCTTACATTTCGTCGTGTTTTAAGTTTCATACTTCGTTTTGTTGAGTGTTGGAGCTACCCGCAATTAACTGTCTTTTGTTAGGTACTATAACATAAGGTACTATGTGTAAGTATATCATTTTGACCATATTAACCCGCTTTACCAAGTCTAGGTCGTCTAGACTTAGTAGAACTACAGAAACAATGGAGACTATCCTCCTCGGAAGTTACACACCAATCATAAAAATGTGCAAATTAAAGTTCAAACTTGAAATAAGTTATCCAAACGGGCTATACTATTGTGGAAGAACGGCTGCCGTGTCCCTCCAACACAAAGGGAGGATCCTCCGACCAGGCGAGATGAACATGCCTGGCGGGCCCAACGGTTGATGTTGGAAAGTTGTATATATGCTATTTGGCGAGAGAATTCTTCATATCGCGATATAGGGTTAGCAATTCTTATTCAGTAGTTATTACGTAGTTCGGTGTGTCTTCGTTAGATGGCGCTGTAGTATGTCTCTGTTTTTTTCGTATGTGGGAGTCGGCACACCATTATAAGCATCGCTATCATTTTCCTGCTAGTTCCTAATTTAATTATGGATGAGCTCAATGGCTTTCATTGCAAAAAGTTTTGGCAAATTTCTTTTATTATATATATATTGTCCAACTATGAATTTGTAAATTAAACTAATTGCTATAAATGTAATAGAACTTATGAATAAACTTACATCGAAACACGTCGTATATGAGTGAATACACACAACGCATATCTTGCTCATCGGTGAAGTTTACAGCTATCGGTGGCTTGTACAGTAAGCGAGCGGCTTTTAATACCTGTAGCAAACATTTAATGTTGACACTTAAATTTTTTAAAGTAAACATTACGTGGTGAGTGATGATCGCATTTATTTTAGAATTTGTACATCTATACATATAAAGTTACTTGCTCTGACTGCTAGATTCATCAACCCAGAGCCTAAACCGCTGGGCCTACAAACTTGAAATTTTGGAGCTGATGCTTTTTTGGTGTAAGCACCTACTAAGAAAGGATCGTTGGAAAGTATAAACCTAAGGGGGTGAAATAAGGGATAAATGGTTGTATGGCAGTTCATCACTTTCAAAGTTTGGAACACGAAATAAGAAATAGTCAAGTGAGCGAAGCCGCAGAAATAGCTAGTTATTACTATAGTGATCAACTCTGTACAATTGAGCCAAACTTGGTCAAATTATCTTCATAAAACAAAATTGATTTACTAAATATGTAATACGAATAGTATTATTGATGTGTAGGTAACAAGTTTCCCCTAGTTCTCCTGCCATGTCAGTGAGAGCGATTTCATGAAAATAGAGGGAATCGTGTCACAGGAAGCCCTGGAAGCATGAGCTATAATAAGAGCGCGCGATGCATCAGTTGGCCGTCAGGTATTTGGTGAAATTTTAGAAACACATCACACACGACCACTGAAAGACTCGTTAAGTGATTATTACAAGCTTTTCAAATTGACACAAATCTACAGAGTAGGGTTCGGAGTAAGAGATCATCAAAGAGAAACTTATATCTCGTGACAGTATAGTTCGGATGCGTACTATTATATATTTAAAAATTAATGTTCATTGCAAGCTATATGTATAGTTTAATGGCGTCATTAGAAGAAATGGACATATAATTTGCTGACCGTGGAATAATATAAGCATCAACCACCGGACGTTACTACCTGTTCAATATCCCAAGCAGGCCCAGGAGTTGTCTTCACGGCGACAGGTGGCGGTGCATGAGGGTTCTTGAGTGGCAGGACCAGGGTCCAAGGTGCCCATTCTTCGGGCGGTTCCTCGGCCGGGTCTTGCGGTTTTTCATTTTCATCCTCCCTTAATAGTGTAATAATAAACCATTAAAATTGATCTTTACCTAATATTAATGTGACACAAAGAGTAATTCATTCTCTACCAGTACAACAATGTTATTTTCGCCTGATATAGTCTTGGTAATGTTCCTCTTGCACTATAATTTGTCGGAAAAGAGAGAACAGATTAGGTTTTCCACCCACTTGGTAAGCTCGGTTTTTAGTGCTGACAAAATTCGTGCAACCTTCTTCGTTCAACTTAACGCTGAAGCTGTAGGCACAATTAATACTGTTGGATAAAGAACTTAGCTAAAACTAGTGACATAAAAAATAAAAGTAAAATTTCCCTTAAAACTTCCATGTCTTTTTACACACATTACTTTTATTTCTCCTAATGTTGTTGCTAACCCTTCTAATGCTTGTATTAGAACTGGTTTCATCAGGTTTCAAGCATGCTTTCATAATCCACGAGAGCTTGCTTGAAACATGTTGTTTCATTCATAAACAAGCCTCAGGTCACATGATCACGAAACAGCGTTATTAGTGTGCGTTGCTCCCTTGTTTTTCTGTGCGGAACTTCCCTCGGTTTAAGTCGGAATTGAACCGACCAAAAACCGTACGCCGTCTCCAGGTACTAGTAGCCGGGGAACCAGGTATACCCTAGAAAGGAAAGCCCTCTTACCCGACGTACCTCGGGCCATCCACGGCTCATAGATGACCTCTCCTATGTGGGAACCCGGATGTTCCCTTATTGCGCGCGCTCCGTAGCGCGTCGCGCCTCCACCCACCCCAGCCTGCTTCTGCTAGAGTGACAGATGGCCTCACCTGTCACCCTCAGGCCTGTGCTAATGGAGGACGGCTTTCGCTTTGCGACCTCCAGCGCCCGAGCCGTCTGCTGTACCTGGCTCGTACTCGGGCCTGGCGGGCCGGGAGAGTTCTGAACCTCTCCCAGTCTCGCTCCGCCATCTCCTTCGCAAGCATGACCTGCTGTGTGAGCAGAAGGAGACGGTGTGTGTTGCCCTAGCGGAAAAAGTTCGAAATGCATTATTTAACAGATATTTAGTGTATGACTTCGTGTAACTGTGTATGGTAAGTAAAAATTTGTGCATCCAACCATTAGGGCGTAATTCACGAAAAACTGTTTCCGCTGTTACACCGTTGTAACAGCGGCACTTTTTTAGCCTATGGACGTAAAAGAAAAAAAAGTGGATTCAAAAATTAGTGTATGATGTGAGGTAATTGTGTATGTATTAATGAAATTTGTGTGTCAATAAACTGCGAAGATATTCAAGTTTCCGCTCCTACAACGTTTGGCCATTTGCTAGATTTCACATAAAACGCTTTTCTAGAGAGCTGTAGATTTTTTATACGTTGTTTTGAATTTGTTTATACTGTTTGTTAAAACGTATTATACATGCCTTGTAAGCATGTACAACATCTTGCCAAGGATCATTGATGTGCTCTTAATAATAACTAATGAGCTATGGGATAATTTACCATGACTGGACCTCTGTTTCATATGCATTCTTATTGCACGAGATTTTAGAGAAAAATTGTAATGAAACCTATTCCAATAATTAGTGCATTAACTCAACTATTCACATGTCAAATTTAATTTCTTTCAAACACAACACGTGAAGGTGTTAAGCAATCAATTTGTCGCTTTTCCCTCAATGAGTAGGGAACCGGGACGCACTTGTGATTCTTGAGTTTTTGGTGTCCTTGCGGTACCGTTAGACGGCTGAGTGCAAGTTTATTTCACATCGACTCGCTCTCGACTGATGCAATTGGTGGAGATTTCAGCGCGGGCCAATCGTAGCGCCGAACGGGCTACCGTGACGATCGAATAGATGTAAAATAATCTTATACTAAGCCCTGTCGTGACCGTAGCATCTGCTCGTTTGCTCTCTATGTTATAAAAGAAATGTGGATTTGTCTGACCTGATTGTCAATATGTGAAATGTGGATTAAGTGATCATTGTTCCAATAGTCATAACTGTTCATATACTTTTAGTCAAATGCCTCGACCAACACCTTAAAAGGTTTTCGTTAGAGAGCCGAACAGCAGGAAGCAGTATAGTGTAAAGTAATGAGTTATCTTGGTCCCTGCACCGTGTCATATAATTTTTTAAATTTACAAAGATTTTAATTTATTTATAAATGTTTTTTTGTGTACAAATAAGATGAACACCTAACTTATGAGTAACTGGTTCCAAATTAAAAGTGACTTACTATGGTAACTGAACTGCTGATAAAGATACATACATAGACTATGAACCTATGATGTCAACATAGTAATTTGATTGATAATTGATTGATAATAAACATAGCACTTGCATATTAGTAAAATAAAACATAATAAAACTCCCAATATAAAGGCTTCTTAGGTCTCCTCATTTCATGCGCTGATAGATAAACTATAAAGAGACTAGACTTACTTTATTTCTTCTAAGTTGTCGTTTTCTATCATTGTCTCCGGCCTGCACACGCCATTATAAACGTATATACGCAAAACACAATTTTAACAGTTTCGATTATCCATTACACTTAGAAGCTTGTAAAAATCGATATATTAAACTATAACTATTAAAAACACAAAATGATTTAATGGTTTCTTCAATACTTTTTTTTGTTTCTAAGATGTTTCTTTGACCTGGAGCTTGTGTGCTGACGTAAAGCTAGTCGCATTTGTCAAAAAATGTTTAAGTCAAAGCCTACTAAATAGTTTTTAGTTTAATTTAGAACCAGTGTTAAAGTATGATGACTATAAAATCTACGGCAATAAGTCAGTTGCTGTTTAAAAAATACGTTTGCCTACTTTGACTTCAACGTATATAGAATGACTACTACTCGTACTAGGCCGGCAAACGTTGTTCTGCTATATATATTATCAAAGAAATCAAATCCCTAGTAAAAATGTGGGGGATAGTGGTGAGAGGTTAAAAAATACTTCACGGGTGATTACGAACACATGAGGCGTCGGGGAATTATGACCAGCCCCCCCAAATGCTGGCTTACTGTGTAGAATCGGACCACCATTACGACCTATTCTCATACCTACTGAATATACAAAAAAAAACATTAAAATTGGTCGAGAGGAGGAGTGTGATTACAAAGACCGTGACAAGAGATATTTATATATTAGATAGATAGTATAAATGTTTCCTGGTATATTGACCTGTCACGGTACCGAAAGTTTATGCGATGACTGTTTTTTTCTTTTAATAACACAGAGGGTAAACGACCTGATGGATCCCCTTAATTCAGTATCGCCCATGGACACACACACGAGTTATAAATGAGTTGCTGGTCTTTGAGTGACCCCTCCCAAACATTAGGTGAGGTTGGGCATCCAGGCGTCATTCACTCGCTGAAATACAGCGAAAGGATTACTTAATCCCCTTCTTCTTCTCTCTTTTCCTAATTCTGTGAGGCCGACTATCTGCTATCTTAGTTATATAGGTCAAGGAAATAATACAAAATATTTATTTCATGAATATAATGGTCGAAGTACGTTTCAAAAGCGTACTTTTAATTTCTTTTGAAACGACTTCAAAAAGGAGGAGGTTCTATGTTCCACTGTATGTATTTTTTTATGTATGTTCACCGATAACTCCGTCAATTGTTAACCGATTTTCAAAATTCTTTTTTTTTTTAAATCTGTTGAAAAAAAGATACGCTCGATCGCCGTGTTTAGAGGCAGTTTTGAAATAGAAATATATATTTAGGATCATAGTAAGTATTACAAAATGATATCTATATTGTATACAATAGTGAAGCAATAGCTGTGTAGAAGCGTGAGCAGTAGCTATCCAAACGTATTTCGCGTTATCGGCACACAGCAATTTACAGTAGAATTCAGTAGGCCATAGGTGCATGGAGGTAATTGTATTGAGGTATTACATGCAAGGAATATTGTCACATTTATATGTACAGACACAGAGACTCAAATCACACTACTCACTTAACTTTTTAATAGGAGGAACTTTTTAATACGTAATTTTAGGTCTTAAAAGATAATTAATGTATAGATAATTGATGTATATATACATTGATATGTTTCAGTGAAACTTTAGATGATGATGCTCTTAAAGTTTTGAAAAAAAATTATATAGGAACGAATAAATATACATAGTTGATTCATCATCATCAGCCTATAGCAGTCCATTCGACATAGGCCTCTCCCATTGCACGCCCCTAGACTGGACACTGGATTCTGCCAGCCATCGAATCGAATTGAATAATTAATAAAAACTTTGCTCGACTACAATTTATTGTGAACTCATTTATAGGTACTTAGTAATAATTGCTTTAGAGAAATCGAGAACTGAAGTAATTGTAAGAAAATGACAACGTGAGCAATAGGGAATATGCACGTGACACCAAAATGGACAAAATATTTTTATTTGTAATTTTTATTGCTAAAAAAAGATACCCATACAATTATTTTTGAAATTTATTATAATTTAATAGTGAAATTTAATCATCAAAAATTGGCTTTTTTAAGATTCCCTCGCAAATTTCTAAAACGCAATATTGGTTGAATAAAAGGTACGTAGTGATATTAATAATTTTTTTTTTGCTTAACGGTTTATATTTCGGATGTGTTATATTTATTTTTGGTAATGTAATAACGAGTAGAATCGTTTAAAAAATAAAAAAATACATGCATATACCCTATTGTTTTTGAATGAAACATATCTGGAACTTGAGGGAAGGGAAGGAATCACTGTTAACGTGAACAGGCGAGAGTGAAGGCGAGAAAAGAAATGGTATATCTAATCACTATACTAGGATGATTGATGAGATGATGATACTAAAGCTTTTTAAAGGTAATGATGCCTTCATTCATTATTCGAAAACTTTGAAACTCGAAATCCATGATATGTTCTATCCCGAAATCTTTTACGATCATTGTCACATTTTAGCTGAATTATTACTTTAATGAATTATACACCTTAATCTCCTAATGAATTACTTTATATATTTCTATAAGTTGTATGAAAAAAGTTCGGTGCCTTAAGAGTTTATCGCGTTTAGACAGCAGACGCGAAGAAGACCCTTTTTTATAACATGTAGTTGTGAATTAACGTGTCTAAATGTAGATCATGGTAAAATTACGTCGTGTGTGCCTTCTATAACCAGGTATCCAGTTATATGGAATCCAATTAACCATTATGACATTTAGTGCTAAGCGTATGGTGTAATGAAGCTCGCCATGGTGTTGTTACGTGTAGGTCAGGGTCGCCATATGCTCGTAGGGGACGACCCAATCAACGTTATTACTGTTGGTTTAACCGAACAGCCCATTTAAACTGTAACGAGTTTCGTACAAAAACTTCAGTAGGTAATCTTACTTATAGAACTGTGTCCAGTGAAGATTTGTAGTATTCTTTTTAGGATTGTATGTTTGTATATTAAATGCGGCAGGTTTTAGAAAATCTTTCACATTGTAGTAAACTTCAAATAACTTGACGAGTATGAGACATACATACATAGTAAAGTTCATTGTTTTCAAATGTGTATTACAGTATTTAATAATAGTAATATAGTAAGTAATTTAAACTATTTCATTATTGATTAAATTATTTCACTTTACATATCGAACGGACAGTGATCTCTTGGAAAATGAGTAACACCGCCTTAAAATATTGAGTTTAAAACTGCAATACCTAAATAAAAAAATAGGATGATTTGCACTTGCCAAATTTTTGCAAGAAAGAACCAAAAATCTTTCTTATAAATATAAGAAAGATTTTTGTCTCTTTCTTGCAAAAATCTGGCAGCATAAATAGCGCAATCTCCAATGGAGTTATTTTTCCATTTATTTGTTTTTTACATGGCATCGCATGTTACATTAATGATATATCGTAAATAATCCAACATTAAAACAGCTCACAAACATTTAATGTTGAAGACCCATATACGTATATTTAAGGGCAATAAAGGCCATCTTTAAGTCAAACACACCATAATAGAAAATATTTTAATTTTAGGTATTTTATTACCTACAAAAATGAAGCCTTTTATCACGCATTATAATCGCCTAACGCATACCTACTCGTAAACAATCGAAATAATACAAATCAGGTCACATTTTTACTGTCTGCAATAATGTTATCTGATACAAAAATAATATCAAGGCTATTGGTTATGACTTATGAGTTATGACCCACAATCAAATAAAACATATAACTAATAACGTTTTTAATTTGTGGTCATTATACTTATTTTGTTTTGATTTCTTCAAAGAAAAGGGTCTAGAAGGTTTTATATGTATTTGACCGGCCTGATGGTCTGGTGGTATCCGTGTGGTGACGGATTAAGAATACAGAGTGTCACTACCCCTATTCATCCCGTGGGTGTCGTAAGAGCCGACTAAGGAAGCAAACTACGCAGGACAACAGCACTGCAGAAAGAAGGAAAACTTGAAACAAACCCTATACCAACCCGTCTGGCTAGCGTGGTATAGTAGGCCTAAACCTCATTTCTAAGGAGAGGCCTATGTCCAGCAGTGGACTATTAAAGGCTGTTGATGATGGTCTGGTGGTTAGTGAGCTTGACTACTAAGCCAGCCGTCGTGGATCCGATTCACACCCAGGACAAATATTGTGTGAAGAGTACGATCATTTGTTCTCTGTCTGGGAGTAATTTATCTTTAATGTATGTATTTAAAAATATATAAGTATGTTTATGAGCAGTCTGATTCCCATAGGCTCTGCCTAAACTGAGATCAGGGGGCCGTATGTGAGATGAGTCAAGTTATCATTTTTATAAATACGATTTTATTTCTATAAAATTTACAGTGACTTAAGTAATAATGAAAAATACTTACTTGTCTAAGTTCTTCTGTAGAGCGACAAGGGCAAAGTACTGTGTCAATCTGTACTCCTTATCGCTGGGCAAAACCAGTTTTTCCGCCTCGCTGAAGTCGCCTTCCTGCCTTGCAGCCTCTTCCTGTAGAAATAACTCGGCCAGCATCTTCGGGTACACTTGAAATATGTTTCCATCACCGACCTCATTAAGAGCCACCCATAAAGTGTTCGGATCATACTTAACTGCCATAGTTCCGACATTACGTTATTATGAAGATTCTATTTAAATTTTCTAATACAAAAAATTACTCATTTCGGCGAATAAAAAAATAATTCAATCCGAAAATGTTTTTGGAATATTAAATTCATTGTAGGTAGGCGTATCAAATAACTTTCCTATCGTCCGTTTAGATAACTTTGTAATTGCTTTAATACTATAAAAAGTTCGACGGAATAATTTTAAGCGTACGGAACAATATGCCAAAGGAAAGCCTTCAGCAAGGGCCTCCCGCCAACTGAATGGCTCAAGGCGCCCAACACACTTGTTGCGTCTTATGTAATATATAAAGTACGGTCTTTGTCAGATGGGAGACTTCAAAAAACGGAGAAGTTCTCGATTCGGTTGTATTATTTTTATGTCAGAGTTCCATCATTGATGAATCCATTCAGAAAAATCTTTTTTTTTTATTTGTGACTATTTGGGAGGTGGTTACACTTCTGTTTTGCTCCCTTGCAAATGTAAAGTGAAAATACCACCAATGACTGATCATCATATACCTACTATGCATACACTTTTTTCGCAAAATTCATAATGTTCACTTGTGTGGTTAAGGCTTGAAAGCGGAACAAACCAATAAATACGATTTCGTTTGCGAACAATTAGTACCTACCTAGATTTAAAAAAAAAATGACGTTAAATTGTGTAAAGAAGATTGTTATCTATTTTCTATGGCCTTTATAAAGTTTCGGTGAGTGTTTTTTATTTTATTTGGGGTAATTATTTTTTTCACATTGTGACACCAAAGGTTTTTCACAAATGCTAATAAAGAAATTTGTCTTTCTGTATTCCGATTTTTCATTTTAATTGTAGCGATAGTTGTACCGATCAAAAGTAGGCTTGGAAGACCTCACCCATGTCTTCGAAACCAATTTTGGTATTTATTTGTGTTAACTCTTAGGTCTTCTTCAGGAAGATAGTAGATTGACGTCGTGAGGGTAAAATCAAACAATTGCTATTAAATGAAAGCGTTCATGTAGAATCATTTTCTAGCACGTTTGTACCTGTATGCTATGTTAACCCTGCATTTTCATTATAAGTATCTACCACATTTTGTCATTTCTATCTTTCAACTCACTCATCGACAATTGACACACTGGGCCAGGTAGACGCTTTAAGCTTCGTCTCTCTTTAAAATATGACCAAAGCGCGAAAATCTAGGGCACAAGCCCTGCGTCTCCCTCAATGACGATGATGAGCAGACGTTCCAAATCGTTTATATCTGTCATTTATTATTTCTAGCCTAAAATTGTATACCTTATACTTAAGGGTGCATTACGATTTAAATACTGATGGCACGTTACAATTATATACAAACTTCGTTTAAACACACAACAAACTGGCACGGAAAAAGAAAATTGAAGTCATAATCATAGACAAAAAATTTCACATGTCTAGAACATGCCCCGAGGGACTAAATTATTGCCAAAACATGTAACAAGCAAAACAAAAAACACAAAATGAATAACTAAAAAAAATATTTAAAAAATTGCATAGATTCATTAATGTGAATCTTGCAACAAATAGCAGATGGTAATAGCACTGGGTAGGTATATTCAGGGTAGGTAGCAATGGAATTGATAACCACGGAAGATAGCTATGCTGACAGACGTCAACTCTTCAAGGACATCTGGGACACGGCCATGCTGATGGAGGAGAAGGAGACCGATATCGCAAACAAACCTAAAGTCATCAAGTATGTGTAAATTGTTTTCCGAAAGTTTATTATCCAAAAAAGTCTTATTTTAGTTCTAGTAAAAAGGTCGTAACTTTTTTCCTTTCTGCTAAATCCTTTAAAAAAAAACTTTATAAATCCTTTAAGAAAAAGTTGAACTGACTTCAAACAAATCAGTATTGTTTGAAGTCACTTCAACAAGAGCACTAAATATCAAAAAATAAAAAAATAATTACAAATCTAAGCAAAAAGACTAAAATAGGTACCTTCAATATAATAGGTAACATTATCATAGTAATAGTCGCTTCTAGTCTGTTTGAAGTTGGTGCCCAGCTAAATAGGTGCTTGATAGGCTTGGTAGAATGTAGCGCTGCAGCTGCAACAGTCTTCATGCTGCGCAAAACATGCTGAACGAGCTAATGTGGTTGGTTGGCGCTCTTTGGGAGAAGTAACAACCCAACTCCGCTTAATAACCTGTATGATAGTTTCTATTACATCTAAACAGTCTTTTAGTAGGTACATACAAAAGTATCATGTTTTCAGAACTTTAAGACTGGACGATGACAACAAATTCGTAATAGGTAAAAAGAAAAAAGAACGTATTAAGAACTTACGGACTGTCTGTAAAAAGATATTGGACTATTGTGATCGCCAGGATGCAGATGAATTTTTGGATGACCAGGTGAGACTCTGCAGTCATAGTAGTAAGTATTGGTGAAGAGGCCGCGCCGCATCACGAGCCCGGAATGCTACGGCGGAACGCGCATGCGCAGGCTCTCCGAACGTAGCAGGCACGACTAGAAATCCAGGGCTAGCCAGGGCACATGGCTAGTGTGCTAGCCAAAGCGCCGTCGGAGTCATTCTGCCGTGCTTCAAGGTGTGGATAGGGAAGAACGACTGTGTCACCTACCGATTGACTCAGATGCAACATTGCAATAAAACATTAGTTCTAGGATTAAAGGTCGTTGATCGATTGCTAGCTTGCGGCCTGTCTAATGAATGAGAATGCAAATTCTCTTGATTTTTTTTTTCAAAATAGTAGTGCATACTATTTTAAAAATAATCCCTATCAAACCGATAAGGTAATAAAATAAAGGGATAAAGGAAAGTGGATTGCTGCACACAAATAATCTCTCTTAAATCGGGGTCCTAAACAACGCAAGCTATCGGTTTCTTGTGAAAGCTGTTCGGGATACCTCTGTTGTGCCATTCACAAGTTTTTTGTGTGTATTATATATATATAATACTACTATACATATAATTTGTTACCGATAATACTGCAAATCCAATGATAGTTTGAACAGAGTGAACTACTAAAAAACGCCTTATGAGAACTCCCGTTTGTGCTTAGATTGTAAGTTGCTTTCTAAAACTACTTCCAAATTAAAAAAAAATTAAACAACAGAAAAAAAACGTAAAACATACAAAGTATAGAGGATAGAGGCAAGGGGAATAATCTCTGTAGGTACATGAAAAGTGTCCGACAAAATTCGTAGAATTGGGGGCGCTACAGTAGCATAAGGATGTTTTCTTAAAGAAAGCGCCACCAGTTGATAGAGTAGGATAGACAAATAAACATTGAAAGAAAAAAAAAATTGAAAAAAAAAAAAAATTGTGAAAAATTATATTGGCTTAAATAATAATTAGACACTGTGTACTAGACTGCGGAAGTAGTCAATGAGTTTTTCAGACAATAAATAAACGTGTAATAACTTTCAGACATTAAAAGTATTATAATATTTTAACTCGGCAAACTTCACTCCGTCTACAACAGCTATGTTCATCTCGTAGTTTTTCGTAAGCCAGTGACCTCTATTTTCAGTATACAACTGGACACTTTTTCAACTTTCCCCCATATAACATGGTTCTCCTTGTCTTTTCCCTAAATAGTTTTAAGTTACTTGAAAACGACAGCTTTAAAAAGTGTGGGCACATTTAAATATCGTGGAAGAAAATCAAGTCGGCCAAGCATTTCGGTTCGACAGTTCGGCTTAAATAACAATCCTAAATTAGAAAATGTTTTCCGACTTTGTAATTACAATTACATATAAGTATATGGCTTTTGCCAAGTAGTCATCACAACTATATGGCCGAAGCGGTATATAAAAAGCCACGGTTATTTATAGCAACATAGTTAATTGAACAATTTTAAAGATAGAGACGAGATGAATACTTAGTTAATTTAAAATGTAACAATTCGAACGAATTCTTGGATTTTATTTATCACTATATAGATATGAAATAGCTATGAATTACGTCCTTACCTCGTAACTAGCGTTAGATATGAACTTTGCCCTATTGATAAATTGAAAATCATCTTAAATTTCAATTACATTTTTTAGATAACTGGTGTACAAAACCCAGTGCGCCACAATTTAAGAGTGAAACAAAAGAAACTAAAAACACACCGAAAGAAAAAGAAGATAACGCACACCAAAAGCTTGCATGCACCAACTGCCGATAAAACACCTCCTGAACAAGAAACTGTTACTCCAATTAAGCCTGCAATATCTGATGGAAAGGATAATGTACCTCCTAATCCTGGTTTTAAGTATAACAAAACATCACTAATAAGAAGGACTTTGGTGACGAATTATAATGTAAAGGGTAAACCAGCCGTTGAAGGGGCAAAGGTTAATAGTAATAATACTCGGACGGTTCGCCGTAAAGTAGTTAAGAAGAAACATAGCAAAAGGAAGAAGCCGAATGCATCATCGGATTCTATCGATGTGCCAGAGGAATGGCATAAATTAGAAAACGCTCAGACTGAGGGAAAGAATTTATAATTTATCTGCAATAATCACGGTCCTTAGATTAAACCATGTGATAGATGGAATAATTATAGCTGTAAGTGTATTCAAAATGATGAAATAAATACCTCCCGCTTACATTCGATCCTTGTTCTTTGACTAGTGCAAGGGTTGAGGTAGTGCTTACATGGCCTGTTTTGTACTGACTGAAATTTAAAACAATGGTAGTGACTGTATGGTAATGAAATCGTAAAGATGTTAAGTTACAAGTTAAAATGTTGGTAAACCCATGAAACTTAAAAAATAATTTAGGCTTCGTCGTCCCCTTCTTCCGCCTGGATCAACACTTGTCTATTTAATTTCCAGTTAATAAATACATAAAAACTTAACTTTGTTTCACTGTCATTACCTTATATATAATAGTCCATAATGCTAAATATGGATTTACTCAAACGTCATGGGGAAGGTCCCCATGACGTTTGAGTTTCCATTTGAAAGATTAGGTAATAGAATGAATTAAAGTTAAATAATGTTTTTGTCTGTATGGATCGAGGAGCCACTTCAGATTTTAAACGGATTTTAAACAGTCACCCCCTTCTTATTTAGTAGGTGCGCAAAAAGCTTCTACAGGTTTTCAAAACTCGAAATCGTAAATGAAAATCGTAAAAAATGTTGGGGCGCATCAGATATTTTGGGGATATGTTATTTGAACGCCAAAAACGCTGCCATTAAAAGGTGTGACGATTTAAGTGACACAAGCTCGAAACAGTCATAGCGAATTATCGAAAATGTAAACTACAAATTCGAAAAATCGTCATTTCGAAATACCCGAGCGTGTTAAATTTTACACAGACGGTTCAGCTTGATGTTTCTCTCATATTAGCTAAAAATCTGACGAAAATTTTGCAGGGTATTTTAAATTTGACGGTTAGTAACATTTTTATTTTTTATAAAACGTGACGAAAAAAAGCCACGCAAAATTATGTAGACATTGAAAGAAGATTTCTTGCATTGTTGGCTTGAAAAAAAAATGAAGGTCATGTGTTTTTTTTTAACTATGTGGCCCTCTCTGCTTCATGTCACGTTCAAATCCTGTGAATCCCGAAATCCCTTCTAGGGCTTCCCCACTATAAATATGTATAGCTAGTTAGCGTTATAGCGTTGGGCACTGTCTGAATACACAGGCAGGCATTTATGAATTTTCTCGAATAAGTAAATAGTACGTGCGCTCCCTCGCAGTGGTACTAATTAGGACCAATTCACAGCACACGCTTTGTGCCATTCGACTTCTTACGTTTCGAAATAAGACTAATATATCTTCTTTCCAAACTAGTTTCGATAAAATAAACTCGTATTGTTTCTTCCTAAGAAACTCGTTTCGATAAAAGAGTAATGTTTCTTCTTTCGAAACTCGTAAATGAAATCTCTTTTGATGGATATGAAACAATTTAATACATTTTTGTAATGATATAATTTGTTTGTTAATAAAAGAGCCTTCTTTAGTTGTTACGGTTACGTTGTAGAAATTATAAATAGAAAATGTCATAGTGAAACTACACATTAGACCAGCGATCGCACAAGAATAAACAAGCAATTTTATAAGTATATTTTATTAGGTGTATGGTTTATTTCTTTTATTGATAAGGACTCCGAAAGTGGTAACACTGTATATACACATGCCTTTCGGCAGTAAATTGTATGTTACCCATCAAAAGAGATTTTAGTTACAAGTTTTTATGTACAGTACAAGTAAGAAGAAACATTATTCTTCTACCGAAACTAGTTTTATTAAGGAATGTTATTCTTATATCGAAACTGGTTTCGAAACTTGGTTTCGTAGGCGGCCGAAGCCACCGAATTGGTTTGTGCATTGGTGGCGTATCTTATTATAAGGGTGAATCGTTCAAAAACTTTCGCGGCTACATTGTGAAACGTCAAGATTCACAATATTATCATAATTCCAACAAAGACTAGTGGATAAGGAGGGGGCGCGGGCGGTCTTCCTAAGGTCTTGAACCTCCGAAGTACCTCTTTTTTGATACCGTTAAAATAAAACTGAAGATTTTATGAACTAACTTTGTAGTCCAATAAAAATGCCGTCTTGCAGTGTATTTTGATCCAAAAATTATCAAATATGTACATCAAATCTACAAAAGGATAATATTACATTCCATCTGTTTATATTGTTACGAGCCGGGAATTTGATAAATAAAAGTAGGCGGTTAATTACCAAAATTAGCATTGCAATTAGCATTTATAAACACTTTTTTTTTTGAGAAACACACTTATTTACAATAACTTCACTAAATAACTCCTTAGTCGCATTAGAATAGTCGGAATAGATAGCTTCGATGATAATTCGCTGTGTCGTAAAACAATACTGTGTTTAGCCAACACTACGGCCAACACGCTTCGCATAAAAATAGTGCTACCGAAATTGCTAGAGTAATCCCGATAAAACCCCGAATCCCAATAGGACTTTCCAGACAGACCTACGCTGTTATAACGCATAAGCTGTTATCTTCCGATATTCGCCAATATTATTCCGATCGAATATTATCAAATTATGTGTTAATGTATATCTTGACAAATAAATGAAATTGAAGTGCCTGTTTGTGATGTCAAAATAAAAGATTATTTTCATGCTCACGCGGTTATTTGCACGATACCTATGCCTAAAAACCAGTTTAAATATTTTTTGTCTGTCTGTCTGTTTGTTGAAGATAACCTGATCTTCAAAACGGCTGGCCTGATTTTGCTGTCTACATAAGGAGTAACTTAGGCTATTTTCCCTATTCCTATTCTATCCTATTCCCTTTTTTTTGAACCCGAGACCTCATGGAGTGCAGTCGAGTGCCGTACTACACCGCTAAGGGAACTTAAGCTGGTGGGTCAAATATAAACACCTATTAACACAAATATTAACATAGAGAACCATAGAGAGAACACGGGTTACACCTGCCTGTAAGTGGAAGCGATATTTCCCTCTCTCTCTGTTTAGCTAAGCGGCGATTGGCTACTGATTAACCCCTTGTAGTCCCCAGCCTACCACAGAGCTTGGCTAGAAAGACATAGAGTGGACTAACTATTATCCATCTCTCTCGTTCCCCATATTGCAAGATTGGGGCTCTTGTACCTTCTAGGTTTTATCTCTATGCCTATTAACAAGCGCTGTCAATTTGTCACCAACTATCTAATCTGGGGTAATATTTTAAGTTGAGTTCGCTTATTAATTAAGTTAAAATATATATTACAATTCGCTTTGTTGATAAATATCTACTATGTACCATTTGAGATATATATTGATTGGTTACCGTTTACATAATCATAAAATATATTTTTAATTATTTAAAAAAAAATCTTGAAATGAAGAAATTTATTTTTCAAGTAGATGGTCACACTTAAACATCACTAGGGAGGGATCGCGTTATCAATATTCACAAAATTATAAGAAGAATCGAATTGTATATTCCTCTAGAATTGATAATGCACGGCCGGTAGACAGAGAAAGAAGACTGTTTTTGTCTGTCATCTCTCTTTGCTGACTGCTCTGATTGTCTCTCTCTGCTCTTGTCACTTATTAGCTATTTTAAATACTCTTTAACATAATTTATCATTTTGCCAAGAACATTTTTTCAAAATACTGAACACTATTTTGAGCATGCATGACTCATACACAACGCAAACAAAAAGGACATTGTCCTGGGTAAATAGGAATCCACCGTAGGTGCTCAATACTGAGGCCATCATGGCCGGGTGACTTAGACATCTATGATATGGTTTTTTCAATATCCTTAGCACTGAACTTTATTTCCAGCTCCATTCCAGCCTCAACATCAAGCCCACACGACGACGGTCACAAAGGTGATTTAACACTAAAGTGATTCATAAAGATATTCGCAATATCACGTACTCCTTCGATGATGAAATGGCAAATAGGTTCCATGCAAGAGCATGGATTTAGACATTGGACAATGACAATGGACAATGGTATTTAGACATTTAAGTAAGAACTTAAATGTCTAAATACGTTTTAAAATTATTAATTAATTAAAAGTATTATTACATTTATTTCAACTTAGTCGATACGGGCTTTTGATTTAAGTAATCGACTAAAAGACATTACTGTACGTCACCATTTTTATACGACTATTTCTAAATGAATACTAAATTGTCACTTTTATAGTTGCCTCTCTTTTTGATATGTGTGTTTTGCATCGAGCGTAGTTGTCAAACTTTTTAGTGACAGTCTTCGCAATTTAGCAATTCTACCTGTCGAATGATGCATAAAAATTGAATTGACCCAGTAGAATAATAAAATAAAATCAAGCCGAGATAAATCCAAAATTATATTATGGAGTGAGAAATAAGCACACAGTGAATTATCGGGAACTGTCCTTTGGTAAGATAAACAGTAATATGTTGGAAGTGTCTCTTGTGTCGTAAAAGTGTTTTTAAAATTCAAAGTTTTTGTGTTAATGTTATGTGCTCATCGCTAAACAGTGGTATTATTGTTTTAATTCCCACGCTCGTTTTGTGAATGTTGTAGATACATGTTGAAGGAAGACCGATTATGTCTGACTACGATCTTCAGTTCCAAGCGGATTTGGAAAAGGCGCAGGCTTTGAGTTTAGAAAGTCTAGCTCTAGAACAGTTTCGTAGGCAGAAGCTACTGTCGACTGCAGGTAACTGACGTAACTTTGTTTACTCCGTCGGATTAGTGATGATACAAGGCCTCCTAAATTGTGATTTCGTAAAACAACCTTTCAGTATTGTGTGCTACTAACGTAATTTAACAATTTTGTTTTTACTTTTACCACCTACACTAATAAATATTCATAACAAATTAAATTAAGTAGGTTGTATTCATTTTAGTCTACTGTATAAACCCAACTAATGTCCTAAACAATAATTACATTAAAATTAATATAAGAATATTAATTTTATCATGTGACTGAGTTATACGGGTTAAACTCTGCACATCAAAACAAACTTTTTACCCGTAAAATGACTATATCAGATGCATTTTTAACAATCTTCATTAAGGAAGAGGTTAGTAAGTCAACTGAACATTGCTTTATTTCGTGCGTCTGACATACAATATCTTTACTATTTGCAGTTGTTCTCAGTTAAATTGCAAGAAATATATATCAGATAATCTTTAGTGCGTTATATTGATCAGAAATTTAATTCCATCTAAATCACAATGTATCAAAATCCCAGATGTTGCAATGCAATTAAAAGTCATGAGACATAGTAGTTATCTTGTATCAGCTATTTCTTGTGCATCTTCATCTGTCTTCTAGAGCTAAATATACTTCTGTTTATGTTAATAAATAGTTTTTAACAAACACAGAGCTACATTTGATTGACATGTAATATGTACAATTAAAATGACATGTTATGTTTTAAGTAAAAAGGGTTTCTTACCTTAGTAGTATAATATAATTCTGGAAAAGCCACTAGTGGTGTGGGGTAAAGATGTATAAAATATTCTTATTTAAAGTATACATATATATGTTAAATAGTAGTACAGCTATGTATATAAAACAAAGTTGTGTTAGTTACACCATTTAAAATGCCGGGTCAGCTAGTAACTCATATTAGGTTGTCATACTACAGATTTTGGAACCGCTTGTTTGACAGCTAAAAAGTAGATAACATCATAAGCGGATATTTATAATTTTACAGTTTAGTATATTAAGTGTGTAAACTAAGTACTATCTTTTGAAGACTTTTAGTTTTTTTTTATAATATTGTCGGGAAACCACCCAGACACGTGGATCACCTGATCGAAAGTGACTACTGCTGCCCATAAGTTCCTGCGACTCATGAGTCACAAGCTCGTGGAATACATAAATTACCTCCCTAAGTTAAAGGTGCTAAGGCATATTTTGCATTTAATAATCATTTTATTTTATCCAAGTATTTATTCTATTTTGTATTTACTTAATTGCTAAGTACTACATATTTATAATTTTATTTTGTTACAATTTTTTAAATTTCAGTTTTTGTATCTTATCTTGTTTTATTACTTTCTAAGCCACAGGCTCCTAAACTGTTAAGGTAATAGAATACTTACTTACCTCTTCACATGCCACCCCTCTGATATGCCTCTACACTGTAAAGTGCTTTCACCGGTAAGCACTGTACATTGTAGTGGCATATCAGAGGTGAATCCTCATAATTTTATTTCAATGTTTTTTTTTTATTAGGCATTGTACAGACAAATCGTATTAACTTTATAAAAATAATAGTTCTTTACAACACATATTATGTGATACATGCACTCAAAATAATCTTTGTATTTGGTGACTTCTTCTTGGGGGGTCCTCAAAACCCACTTTAGAAATTCTAAACAGTACCAATTACACTTTTTTGCAGAACTTTTAAACTGACTGCAAAATAGTGTCATTTTTCTGTTTGTGTAAACAGAGTTTGTATGGTTTATGCTTTTAGATCAGTTCAGTGAAATAATTAAAACAATTGTTTTCCTCTTCAAATTATTTTAATTTTCAAAATTATATAAGTAAATAATGAAGGATTAATAAATAAGTTATAACATTATGATGTGATAAGTCGGTATTATGATGAGGATATTTTTTTTATGATGTAGGATCCAAACGAGCAGACTACCCATTTGCCTGTTTGCCATTTTGAAAAATAATGTGTGTGGCATTTCTGAAGTCATCATCCACAAAATTTTAATTTTTGTCTTTGCATAAACTCACTCTTCAACACAGAGAACAAGTAATACTTTTACACAGCGCCAAATATCAGTATTAAAGTGACTAATGGCACCTTTATTGAGACAATGAGATCAATTGAAGCTGTGTAAACAAAAAATATTAATAAGCATTGTGAGTTCAGCAAAATGTCTGTCTGTACATCAATCTAAAGGGAAGTGAAAGGTCGTTGACATAAAATAAATGGGACACTGATTGTGAATCATGATAACAGTTGCCTTGTAATCAAATTCTCTCACCCTCACGCAAATTTAAAGAAATATTAATATTTGTGTATAACTGACAATATTAGCAGCAATAACATTATATATTTTTGTTTATTCTTGGGAGAGTCATGCTTCTGTAGAAATGGGTCTGATCGACCGATGGAGTAATAAAACAGCCTCGCAGAAAACCGGTGTAAAAAGTGATGATAAAATGAAATGATATTTATTCCTGCGAGTAAATCTTTTCAGATATTTTTACAAGTCGGACAATAAGCATGTTTTTTTTCACTAAGTGAGTTTACCAGAACCATAGCCACTGTGTGTGGGAAGTGGCAGGGCATCTATTTTTGTGACAGGGGGAGCGGAGGCGGGAAAGGGGCAGGATTAAGGGCGGCAACACACTTGTGACTTTAAAGTTGCAGGTGTCTATTGACGGCGGTAGTCACTTACCATGACTTACCCGTTTGCTCGTTTGCTTCTTATGCCATAAAAAATATAAGATTAATTAATTCTGAGTATAACTATATTACTAAATAAGCTAAATAAACCAGCACTTGAAAGACCTCTAAGTAATAATAAAATTGTTTATTTTGTCTGTAAAACCGCTGATAAAAATCGTATAGCATAATAATATGGCAAATTCAAACACGATAACAATTTAGAACTGTACAAATAAATAGAATTAGCACCAGATCGTGGTTAAAATAATAATAGCCTCAGTCATCAAACACACGGCCATCTGATCCCAGACTAGGCAGAGCCTGTACTATGGTAACCACACTGCTGATGAGCATACTCATATATTTCTAAATACAGATTATATCCAGACACAAAGTAAATGCTCATCACACAATTTTTTATGGGATATATATATATATATATATATATATATATATATATATCCCATAAAAAATTGAAAATAAATATATATATATATATGCCCGCCGATATACTTTGCGAGCACTTCCGCCTCCAAATCCCACTGGGGAGTTCCGGCCAAAGCACACGCCGTCCACACGGTGCGGTACTCGCGTATGACTCTCATCGCCAATATCCTCTGAGGGCGCCAGATTCGTGCCTTGTTCTAGGCGGTCAGAGACGCTACTCACACCGGTGCACCGTACAGTGCCATTGACCGGACAACACCCGTGTACAGCCATCTTGTCGCGACGCTGGCTCCACCCAAATTGGGCAAAAGTCACCCTAAGGCAGAAGCAACGCTGACCAGCTTTGGAGCAAGCTGTCGGAAGTGCCACCTCCCGTCGAGAATCAGGCCCAGATACTTCATCCTGGAGGACCAGGATGGGGCCTATGAAATAAGAGGGCCTCCGTCTTATCCAGGGGCACCCGTAAGAGACTCCCCTGGTGGCCAGGCGCGCCGCCTCTTGAAAGTTCGCCCCCCGGGCTCGGACCAAAGTGTTATCGTGTGTCAAATTACACCCAGCCGGGGGGGCAATCGGCTCGAAGGGATCCAGTCCTACCCTCTGTTCAAAAGGAAGGGTCCAAAAACAGACCCCTGTGGAACACCGCACAACATGGGCCGACACCTCAAATTACTATCTCGGTCCTCGCATACGACGGTACGCTTTTTTAAATAGTCTGCCACTAGCCGCCTCAGGTAATCTAGCACCCCGTGATGGTGGAGTGCTTCCCTAATGCAGCTAAATGGCAGACTATTGAATGCGTTGGCGATGTCCAACGACACCGCCAACAGCACACCGCCACGGCTCACCGCCTCTTTGGTCACGGTCCTGAGGGCTCATATTAGGGCCCACCTCGCAGAGGTGCCGGACGATGCGGGTAAAGAGAACCCTCTCAAACAATTTACCCGCCTCGTCCAGCAACACGATGGACCTGTAGGCGGCGACCGAATCGGCCGACTGCCCGGCTTCCTCAATAGGACAGCAATCTGGTTACCATAGCGCAGGCTCTGCCTATGTTTTGATCAGACGGTCATGTGTGATGTTATATTATGATTATTATTTGTTTTTATTCTAGTACTTATCTGTAAGTAAATAAATCAATACTTCACATTTTACTATGCAGGCAGGAGAGCGCACTTAATTAAGTCTACATGAATTGAAAGCTACCCAACTATATTATCAAGTTTGGGCGGTGCGACCTTTCTTATCTAATATAATTTTAAAAAATAATTGACATGCGAATTCAAAAAATCTTACGTAATCCATTTTTTTAAATTAAAATGCTGGTTTTTATAAACTGTTTCTAAGAAAACTTTCATTCCTATATGCCTGTATCTTAAACTAAACTGCCAAAGTTCAAATTATAATGCCTACAAACAAACTACAAACTGTATGACTGCATGGATGGCGTAGTGGTTTGAGCGGTCACCTCGCCGCTTCCTACTGCGCTGAGTGTTGTGGGTTCGATCCCCACATGGGACAACACTTGGTGTGATCTACAAATTGTTGTTCTGAGTCTGGGTGTTCTTTGTGTTTGTTTCATGTATGTTTGTTAAGTCCCCCGCAACACAGGATATATTCCTAGCGCGGAAGTTGTCTTAAAAATAATAATAATATTGTTTACATAACATAACCTGTAAATGTGATACCTTTTTATCTGTTGTATGACTATGCCTATAAAAAATATTTGTATGTTTATTGGAGAGTCCCTTGTCTTATCACAGTGATATTATTCAGATAATGTGCGCGATGTGGGGACCATTAGTGCGCGCAGGCGCGACGAGAACGACGGCCCGCCACCAGCCTTACCTCCGCCACCGAGGAATCCTCGGGGAAGATCTTCTATCTCTGAAGGTCACAGGTGAATATGAGTTTACCTTCATTATCTTCATGGTGTATGGCGATTAAACTAAAGTTGGTTTGTGTATGCTTCAAAAAATCAAAAACTTATGCACCGATTGAGATCAAATTTGAACACGATATACATTCCGCTTCAAAGATTTATTATAAGATATTTTTCGCGTTAGTTTTGTTTATCATTAATGCAACATTGTGCCACAGAAAGCGTGACAGAGTACAGCTAGTATCATATAAAAGCATACACATGTAGGACTGGGTGAGTATAATATCAATATAGACACAAAAGGTGTTTTGCTAGAAACTCCATTCCTGAAAGAACTATCCATAATGATAGATAACCTAATTATAAAAAATGAACTAGATAAACCAAAAGCAAAACCGACTTTATTTTCTTTGCAGACAGTTCATTTTCTCTGCATGAACACAGGTGTATCATTTGTGCATTGTTGAATAGAACAATAAGTAGGCGAAGTACTAAAAGTGATCGAATAGTTATAAAAAAATTAAGGCAACCCAATGACGTGCTGTTATCACTGCTTATCGGTTATTGATAAGCCATTATTATATCGCCTCAAGAAATATTAATTTATAGAGGGAGAAATGTTTTGGCTTACCTTGTTAGTTATTTAGTTCTTGTAAGTATTATCTTTAAAAGCCTTACCCAAGTGACTGGTATAACAAAATAGTTTGCGTAGGATGTTAGTAGTTGAAACACTATTTTAGAACAGAACGACATATTGCAAGTTCTCGCTTTCATCCACCAACAACTTTTCTGGTTTGAATGAATAAAAGGCATCGAATGTGTTTCTATCGCTATATTCTTAGACACCCCCTGATGTGCATATAGACTATCATTAATAATCGTTCAATAAAATAATAAATAATATATTGTATTACTCTGTATATTGTCTCAGCCGTATGACGTTTTACTTTTTCACAAATAAAACACACGCAATATCACTGATCATCATTAAAACAACAATTTTAAATAAGTGGGGATATGACATTTGGATAAGATACACGTGTTTTATTGAACTCGTTTGTATACTTTAGTGAAGGCAATCGATAAACTGTACGATTCTGGTTGTGCAGTCGGCGGAACAGATTTGCACGATTGGTGTTTTTTAGCATAAGAATTTATGGTTAGTAAAACATATTTAGTACTTAGATTGTTTTTGGACAATGACCGACACTCCATCATCATCAACAGCATTTAGTAGTTCACTGCTGGACATAGGCCTCTCCTTAGAAACGAGGTTTTAGCCTACTATACCACGCTGGCCAGACGGATTGCTATAAGGTTTGTTTCCCTTTCCTTCTCTTTGCAGTGCTGTTTTCCTGCACAGTTTGCGCCCTTAGTCGGCTCTTACACCTATGGGATTAATAGGGGATATGACACTCCGTATTCTTATTCGTTACTGTTATAAATGTGAAATACCCTACCAGATGGAACATGATTGGAGGGGTTCAGTGATGTTCCATGGAACATTATATTCTATTGCAAAAATGATTATGTCTAATCTAAATAGCAATCAGTCGTTTTACACAATCCGTTGTACTGGCTCTATTTGACATTAGGTAATGTATATATTTATTGTGTGACAGATCACCTGGAACTAGTCCAACACGGGACCAGAGCAGCGACTTGATATCATTCACGAGCCCCACCTCTAAGCATGCGCCCAAAGAACCGCACCTCAAACTCAAGGAGTGCATCGAACAAATAAACAAGTATGTATTTATATACATGATATTCTTTTTGCAATACATAATTGTGTTCACATATAGGGTTGTCAAATTTTATTTCCATATTGCACTCGAAATAGAGAAAAAAATATTTAAATTGAGGTCCACTTTCGTATTCGCTATTGTAACTTAGAAAAACTTCTTTAGATCCTTAAATGACACGGAAAACCCGACTATGTTAATAAATACTTGCTAATAAATATTTACGTTGCATATTTTTTATAATTACCTTTTAAATCCCTTCACTTAGAAACGCAACTCGAAATGTTTGTGAGGTTTTTAAACCTATTTTTTGTGCCAAATATCCCCATTTTGTTTTTTATTGTAATGAAGGTAATTAGTTTTTTTGCGGCTTTGCTCGTTTTGGATTTTTTTTTCTATCCCTCGGACACTTTATTTTTCGCTGAAGGATAGGTACCTACTCCATATAAAGCCGTGCAACAAATACACACTTCCGTTTATTATGTTAATATTATAGCCTATTTGTGTGCAAAAGTTATCTGCAATTTGTACAGTTAGTTTACTTATACAATATTACAGGTAAATGTTCCGAAACATTTCTAAACTTTACTTACCCACGATGGGACCACATTTTCTTTTCTGTATATTGAATAGTGGAAAAATTCTGAAACCCCAAAAACATCAAAGATGTGTGTGTCACTCACTATAAATTGCATAACCTGCAAAGCCCGTCACTGACATTAATTTGACAATCTGTCAATTGATATTCCTAGACAACAATAACAGCTATTCCGCTGATGTTAATATTACTAAAATGCTATTAGTATTACTATTGTACAGCCCTATTTGAACTTTACGAGTTACGACGCACGTTAATATCTTAAGACAGTAAGATTCTTGTTTGACCTTGCATAGGCAGTACAACGCGCAATACATTAATAGTAAAATATTTCCACACTGCGCATCCTTTTATAAAAAAGAGTGTATAATATAGATCAATAAAACCTTGTATTATTTGTAAATATACGCAGTGATTGTCGTCGTATTACATGTAAATGACGCATCTGTATATAAATAATAAAGTAAGTATTGTAGAGAAGAAATTATGTTTTGTTATGTATATCGATAAATTCGATTTGTTGAGAAATCTTTAAAATATATCATGTCTACTGTCTGAGAATAAACTAAAAGAAGGAGGCAATATTTGATTGTGGTTTGTCATCATTTCCGAAATTCTTATCGATAAAGCACGAAGTAAACATAGCATTTTTTTGATATATATATGCACAATGCTGAAATTGGTTTTGGGTTACAGTAATACCTTCTGTTGAAATGATTCCAATGTGGCAAAAGTCAACATTACTTATGTACTTAAAAACCTACTTTAAAATGAATCATTTTGAAACAAAAAATTCTCAATTTCACAGGTTGAGTCAACAAACTGAAGAGCTAGTAATAAACGTCGCACAAACCGAACAGTCGCCTGTCATAATGAACAACCAACACTACAATCAACGTCCGGGCTACAATTACGCCGCGGCACAGTACCCTTTCAACTATCAACAACCTTATACACCTATGCCGCCGTACCCGACACAGCCTTATGGCATGCCCACACCTGTACCCCACTATGGGTATTACCCACCACCAATGATTCCACCAGATGTATCTCAAACTTATGTCCCGATCAATCCCCCTATTTATGCACCACCTGTACAGTATGGTCAAACGCGAATGGCGTCCCCATCTCCGTATCCTCCGTACCATACACCTCCTGCATACAATTATAATACGACTAATATGATATCACGACCTCCGATTCCTGCCTATTATCCTCAAGTTCCACAATATTACCCTCAAATGCCTCCGAGCTCATCGAACAACACCGTGAGAAACGAGGTGAACCAAGCCGTCGCGACCCCAGAGACGCCAAAGGAAACTCCCGAAGGAAGTTCTAGAAAGTTGTCCGAAGTCAGTAATACGGTGAGTCTGTACTGCATTTTATTAATGAATACCCGTAAAATAAATTTGATATTCAAATTCAAATTTATTTTGTAAAAGGTTATTCAGTGTTATTCATTTTAAAATCTATTTATGTTTTTTTTCGTAAGAGGTTTTTAAAGGTATTTTCAAAGTATCTGTGGATAAGGGATTACAAATACCCCAAAGCATTTTTCTTAGAGTAGACCCATTCGTGACGGAACGCTGTCTTTAGTCAGTGCAATTTTGCAATGTAAGACAGTGAGTTGAAACGTCTGTCGCAAGTGTAACGTAAAACATTGATTACAGAATTTGTTTTGTTTTTCTTTTTTTTTCTTTAGACAATTAGTAATAATATATTTTTTTTGGACATCTGACACAACGTCATCTAGATTTAAACTAGCAGAGCTTATACTGTGAAAGCTAGATTGACTGATAGAATATTTATTTACCCTTTTTTCAATGAAATACAAAATACTTTCACGTAATTTTATTAACCAAAGTAAAAATTAGAGAGATAGATAAGAGTATTTATTCGATTATTTTTAAGACATCGCGACGCAGCTTGCCTAACTTCTAAATGTAGGGCACTGTGTGATTATTGCTGGTCAATGTACAGTACATACAACGGTTCATTGACTTTACTCACTCTTCAATTATAATTTCTTTTTAAGAACTGTTAATGAGTATCATTTAAATCATGTGTTTGTAAGGAAAATAACGCGATCACGTAATTTATATTACATACCTTTAAATTGCCTAACGTTTCGACGACATTGTACTGGCCGTGATCACTGACTGGCTGACTGTATGTAATATTTATTACGTAATCGCATGTATATTATACGCGTGTATAAATGTAATATACAATGAAATGTGTAAATTAAAAAGTTAGTATTTTTTTAAAATGCGTATGTATTTAATTTAATTTAGATTGTTTTTATACAATCGCTACTTTTAGACATATAAGATGTGCCATTGTATATATTAGATCGATCGTGAGCATATAGGCATATGCCTGCCAACCACATATATTTTGCCAACTATAAATTAATCCCACTGACGTAATAGGGGGCAAACCTGTTGTATTCAAAGCTAGCCATTTAACGGTCAAATAGAAAAATCAGGAGTATGTGGAAAGAAAAGCTAGTGAAAGAATTGATACAAATGATAGGAAACGGATACTACCTATACAGGGAATATAACACGGGTTAGGATCGCAAACCATTAACTCGAATGCACTAATGCAGGAAAGTCTAAGTTCTCTAAATGAAGTAGGATAGTCAGTTAAATGAATAAATCACAGTTTCGATACATCCAGAGCTAAATAAATAAAATTAGCCTTAAAATATTTGCAAATAGGGAGCACAATATGCGTTTAGTTGTTACCCGCTAACCACTCGATGTATGCAAACTCCTGTATTAAAGTGTCTTCCATCCTACACTATTCCATAGGAATACCTTCATATTATGTTTACATGTACATCAAGACGAACGGACGTCGCGTGTAAATCTTAGAAGACCAATCAAATTACAAATAAGTGTTTTTTTTCCAGTCAAACGAGTCCAACGACACAGTAGGTAGCCTGCCAAAGTCGATGAATCTGATTGACTTCGGTCGCAACACCAATTCGCAAGGTAGCGTAAGAGTCAGTGTGCTAGAAGCGTTTGATCCACTATTAACTCAGAAAAATAATATCGGTGAGTGACGTGTGTTTCATTAAAGATTTAGAAATGAGAAATAAATAATATAAATAAACAATAATACTCACATACATATATCACGGTTTAAATATGAAACTTATTTATAGTGCGAACTGTAGCAGTAAATTATTGTTTTGTTTGTTGATAATTACAAAAAACAAAAAAATTGTGGAGGTACATGACATCGCGATACATTATTAGATGTCACTGAAGTATGTTTCTGTTTCGTTGTAACGTGGTAGTCACTACAAATTATCCTTGCTATTATTTGCAAAAGTCACTAGGTTTTGGTGACATTTTTTTTCTGTGAACTGACGTTAGGTTGACGTGAGTGTTGCCCCCTCTTTCATAAAAAAAGCTCAGGGGGAACTTTTGCTTTTATTTTTTTTTGTCTTTTTTGAATTAGAAATGTAGAAAGGAAAAAAACTGTACGTGGTATATGTTGAGTAAATGCATCCGTTCACATATATGTATGTATTGTATAAAAATTATGCCTGAAAATCAGATCTATAAACAATTTGTAATGCACTTTATAGTGATGTTATAAATATATTCTCATTTCCAAGTCGTCTCCATAGTTCATTTTTAAGTTTCCATTGTAGAAATACTTTAGAAATCTCAACCACGGCCAAGCATGTACTTCTTTTATATGTTTCTTTTGTTTTGTGTTTATAACTTATGTTGGAAAATGTTTTAAACTCACATTATGTTTTAAACTGTTACTAATTTGTTGCACATGGACTACTCACGAACGTTTCATTCTATATATACTGTTTAGACTTGGCAGTTGCCAAAAAAATTAGTAATAGTAACTTGTGGGCAATGCAAAATTTATTCGCTGGCCAGCTGGCTTCTTTGCCCGGTTTAAAGATTACTCTTTCGTAGCGATTCCATCAATTCAGTGAGAACAAAGCTTCAATGTGACAATAGATAGGAAAGGTTTTTACTACACTGAGTGTTGTGGGTTCGTGGGACACATGGGAAAACACCTTTTAAGTCTGTGTCCGTTTCATGAAATTTTGTAAAGTTACCAGTGACATATATTCCTAGTGTTGTTCTTAAAAAAGAAAAGGAACAGAAATAATATTTTTTTGTTTTTTACATTTGGTTTATATTTTATTCAAGCAAGCTGTTAGATACTTTTAATCTATTAGTCTAACAGTTTTAAAACTTACGCCTCATGAACTTCAATGTTACAAACAACTCCGGAACACACATTGCAACGGAAACGCAGATCTCTTTCATTATCATCAGCCTTTCGCAGTCCACTTCTGGACATAGGCCTCTCCCATTGCACGTCACTTCGATCGATTTTCGGCTCTTAATGATGATGCGCTGTTTACTAAAGCGAAATTGTTGAATACCGTACCGTTGGCGGTATCTTTGGACATCGCCAACGCATTGAATAGTCTGCCATTTAGCTGTATCAGGGAAGCGCTCTGCTATCATGGGGTGCCAAAGTACCTGAGGCGCCTAGTGGCAGAATATTTAGAGGAGCGTACCGTTGTGTACGAGGACCGAGAGGTGTCGGCCCATGTCGTGCGGTATTCCACATGGGTTTGTTGTTAGACCTTAGACAGTGGAACATAGGGTACGACTGGGCCCTTCGAGTTGATTTTCCCCCTGGACTTAGTGTAATTTGTTACACCAATGATACTTTGGTCACAGCCCGGGGGGCAAACTTTCAAGAGGGGAGTCTCTTTGGTGGTCGGGCACATTGAGGCGTGGCCCTGGATAAGACGGGCTATCCCGTCGTGGTCAACCCCCCCGGCGACGGTCAACTCGGTCCTCGTACCGGAGGTGGCTTTTCGACGAGCACTTCCGACAGTTTGCTCCAAACCTGGTGGCGCTGCGTCTGCCCCTGGGCGACTTTTACCCAATTTGGGTGGACTAGTGTCGTAACGAGACGGTTGTAAACAGGGGTTGTCTGGTCAATGGCACTGTACGGTGCACCAGTGTGGGCAGCTTCTCTGACCACCCAGATTAGGGCACGCCTCTGGCGTCCTCAGACCAATACCCGGTGGTTAGAGCCATACGCGGCTACCGCATCGTTTCTACGGAGGCGGCGTGTGCCTTGCCGGTACTCCCCCGTGGGATTTGGAGGCGGAAGTGCTAGCCGAAGTATACCAGCGGACGACTGAGTTTCGGGCCGATAGTAGCAGTTGGCCCCCGCCCGAAGAGGTACGCGAGTGGCTTTAAGCCGCTCGCCGAGCCACGATGGTTCGTTGGTCGTCCCGCCCGGAGTGGGCAGAGCGGCTGCTTCGGGAAGTACCTGCACTCGGTCGCTAGAAGGGAATTGAGTCGCGCCTGTCACCACTGCTATTGCAGTGATTACTCGACTCGGGACACGCTTGCAATTTGCACGGCTTGGGCGTCGCAGCGCCGGGTTCTTATTGCAGCCATCGGCGGCGACCTCTCGCTACCGGCCTTCATACGCTCCATCGCTGGTAGTGACAGATGATTTTAGTGATTCCGACACACCACTCCGCCGCAAACTTCGGTGAGGTGCCGGGCCGAGGGGGTTTCCACACGTAAATAAAAAGGGTCCCCGTTATGTACGAAACTAGTTAAACACCCCAAAATTACAAGCAAGCATAAATTGTATATCTTTGATAAATGTTCTCAGTTGACTTTTAACATTTTAAAGTTCGCTACATAAAACTCAATACTTTGATAAAACATTACAAGCCATTATTCGTTCACTAAATATCATTATCTGTTATTAGTGGGCTTTTGCTAGTTAATAATTATAGAATAATACAAATACGTGTTAATAATATTTTGTTTTAATATTAATGAATTAGAAAGTCTGTAACAGAAGTGAGTACTGGTATTTAGAGTTTTTATCCAATACGCTATAATAAATAAAAAGTGTACCTTAAAAATGCTCAAGGTCCATCCGTAAATTACTTTTTACGATACGATTTTATACCCCGTTCTTGTCATTTTCACAGGTTGCTTATTTTTTGGACCATAATTTAATGTAAACAAAATGTGACGTGACATCAGGGATGAATCTTTTGCGTTTAATACTACGATTTTGACATGTGACGTCAGCGAGCTAAGACTCCCCTGCCCTTTGTGTTATGTCACACTTCGTTTACCGCCTCCCCTTACATGTGATTTTATATAATTGACCGCTTTAAAAAAACAGTGTGAAATTTACTCCTCGTAGAAAAATATTAAATTTGAATAAATAATGAAGTACATGTCAAAGGCTATTTAAACTTTTTAAATATTATATGTATTAATGTCATTAGGCAATTAAATATTTAAATATAAATTATAAAATCCAACCCTATCATCAGTAACTTAACTTTGGATGGTTAACCAATATTATTTACAGAGAATGCAGCCGCGTCCAGTGATTGTGGTAGCAGCGTTTACGAAGAGTATGACCCTCTGGACTTCTTGTACGGCGAGACAGAAATGCGCGAAGCTGTGTACGCGGCCGTCATTAAAAAGGACACGTTACCTTCCCCCCCACCTAAGTCTATACCAAGCGTCCCGGCTGTAGCGCTTAGATCTACCACTGTAAGTTAGGTTATATTTAATAACTTTAAGGCCGTTTCAAATGTAAAAATCTCTTCGAAAGAAAGACGAGTTGGTTAAGTCATGGGTCAGAACGACGATTCTCGTGACAAAAATTCCTAAAAAAATCAGTTGCGATATACTCTCGATCTCAAAAATGTTATAAAAAGTATTCTCGTAGTAAAGTATAACTATTTGTTTGTACATTGTGACCGAAAGTTGAATCGTATTCTCCTATTCTTAATAAGAATTTACTTTTTCATGATATTTGTGAGATCGCGAGTTAAGCCTTAAGATGGAAGATGCACGCGGTTGAGCTTTGATGAAGTGAGGATGACTAGGTTACGTACTTGCCTCCTGTCTGTAAGGCTCTTGGTGATGATGATGACGTCCTTGCCTTATTGTCTATGCGTCTTCATTTGAAGACACATAAAACCAAAATCTTGAAAAAGCTCTTCATTTTGTGATTGATATGAAAACATATGCGTATATATACGTATATTACATATGTCAAAATTTATAAATTAGACTGTTAAGGCGGTTTGTCCTTATTATTTACTATTTTCTTTGTGTTTCAGAATAAATTATATGATTGTATAGTAAAATCGCGAACTAGGAATCATGATAGCGAACACAAAGCTTTTCTCAAAATGGTGCTTGATGTCAGAAGTAAGTAATCACTTGTTGTTGTTTATTCAGTTGTTTATTCTAGTAATTTTGATACTATATTATTGATACTATTCTTTTCGATAACTGTCTTCAACAGCCGGCTCAAAATGTAAACCTCAAATGAAAATTTCATTATTTTACAGAAAGATTCGTGTACACTGATGAAAATACGAACCCTGGTCACGTGAGAGCTGCCCGATCGGGCGGCAAGTACCCGCCAAATACGAGTATCAAGATTCTAGTCCACCACGCGCACTCCGATGAACCATTCACCTTTACGTCTGATGGTGAGGTGTCACTTTTATACATATATCTATCAATATATAGTTTGTGTTTTAACATTAATAAAGTTTTGACTGTGTTTTTTAGTTAAAGAATACCTTTAACAATAAGATCTGTCATTGTGTAGATTAAAATGCAGGAAGTACGCAGTAATGATAGATATACAACCTTAATAATATTTACTTCATTTTGATGTGGGAGTGTAACGTACTGACGTACGTTACACTGCATCCCGCTCGATCTGACTAAAATCTGTAGTACATAACATACTACTTATGATGGCAGGGAGTTAAAATAAGTAATAATAAAAATTTCAACTCTTTCCCTAGTGATAAAGTGTAATATTTTCTTTCAGTTGAATCGACTGTTGAACATGTGATATTAACTGTAGTATGTTCTCTTGATGAGGATATTAGAGAAGATATGTCTGAATATATGCTAAGGGTAAGTTGACATATGAATGTTATATGTATACGCAAGAGCGAGTTTTGTATCTGGTTTCTTTTAAAGTTAAAAATTTACTAATATTAAAAATCTCCTCGTTTGCGTTGCACTCTTGACCAACAAAATATATTATTTGCACAGTGAATTCAATTAAATACAAATTAAAAACATCTTTCATCATAAATACATGGTTTAGATCCGGATCGTAATGCAACTAATATGTGCACACATAAAAAAAGATTATACAAAAATTATCTCTGATTCATAATAGCCAATATTGCAAGTAATATAAGAATGAGTAACAAAGTAAACAAGTAAGTTATGTAATGAGTTTAGATTGGGTGCCCCTCAGAACAGAACAGAACAGTCAGAACTATCCAAAACTGATTAATACGGATTACTACGGATTAATAAAAAAAACCTGCACTTTCAGGTATGGGGAGCGAAGGAATATTTAACGCCAGGAAGCTCCTTGCGGGAATACGATTATATCCGTGAATGTGTTAGACTAGAGAAAGATGTCACACTCTGTCTCACAGAGGGAAGAGACAACGCGCTAGCGAGGACAGAGAGGGACGATGCTAGAGATAATTATTTAAGTTTGGATGATTTAATTCCGTGTCAAGGCGCCACGCCATTGTTATCATTTGATAATTTGTCTATATTACTTGGTAAGTTATATTGTACCTCTTATTACCTTAAAGTACTACCTTTCTTTTATTTCTTGATGTGTAACTTCTTTGCTCACTCTTTCTTCCAATCTATCGGAGTTGTTTGAAATGATTCGTTTGGTGTTAGGTGTAATTAAACAAGAGTGCTCTGTATAAATAATTATTAAACACAGAGTCGTCTTTTCCGGGGAAAGAATATAAAATAAAATGATGAAATTATAAATTATTACGATGTATTCTTATTTCAAACAATTCAAATTACAGAAACTCTAGAAGGCGAGTTCTCTCGAGCAATAGGTGTAACGGGAGCCGAAGGAACATGCTCTCCGAAAGCCGTATTCCAAGCGGTTAAGGCTATTTGTGCGCTGGCGGGCGGAGTGGAGACCTTACACGTCACACACACCCTCAACGCTTTCGCTCAAACGTGTACTACACATGTAAGTATTTTTTGTAATCAGTGGTTACAGATGTTACAGTACTTTTTTAGGGTACCTTTTTAAGTTTGTCATGTTCGTATTGCCCTTTTTATTAGGTGGCCTAGTTTGAGTTTATTATTAATGCTTGCGTGTAATAGCTGACGTTTCCACTTCTCATACAAACCTACAGAGCGCCATGCGAGTTCCTTTTAAGGTAATGCGTTCGTGCCTGGGGTGGTGCTGCTATAACCTACAAGATTGATGTAGGACGCGCCCAGCGCGTAGTTTTAAAAGTGATTTCATACTTACCATATAGATATCCCACGACTGCTCTTTGTGAATGTGGAGAAGTATTATCTGTAAGCAACTTATATGTTTATGAAATACTACGGAGATATCATAGGAAAACTGTCTCTAACTTACCTGTATAAAATAAAAGTGTAGAGCGTTTCCAGTCCCTCGCACTAAAACTAGTTTTGCACAGAAACACTACAGCTTCTTAGTTCCACATACATATAACAAAATCTGTAAAATAAGTAAATTAAATAAAAATCAGCGAAAAGGGCCATTCACGTGTGGTTAAATTCATTGAATTGTGACAGCACGGAAGACCTAGTCACAGTTAAATTTACGTAACAAGCAATGCACTCCCACACATGCATACAAATTCAAATTCACGCACGTAAACGCTCACACACTAATACGTACTCGCACAGATATTCGCACACACACACACACTCGCACACACACGCACACTCACACACACACAAACAAGCACGCGCGCACAGAATAGGCTAACCACCCTATTCTGTGTACCCACCTTTATGTCAATAAATTATTATTACATTATGATTACATACGTTTCGTGACACGAGAGAGAAGAAAGAAGAGAGCAATAGAAAGAGAGAAATCGTAATATATTAATTAAAGTTTGGTGACCCGTAGGGCGGCAACGCGGTGACGCCGGAGATCGGCGCGGACGCGGGCCCGTACTGCGGCGTGGCGCTGCGCGGCGCCACGCGGCGCGAGGCGGTGGCGGCGCAGTGCGCGCGCCTGCGGGACGCCGTGCGCGCGCTGCTGGCGCTGTACTGCCGGACGCGCCTGCTCGACTTCCAGCTCACCGACACGCACTACTGCGCGCCCGCCAACCTCACCAGTCAGTTTCTACTACGAGTTACATTTATTATTATACGCTACCATATCTACACACCCCTCAATACATACAATACGACGAATCACCTGATGGTATGTGACTTCTGCCGTCCATAGACACCTGCACTCAGGAGTCGCTAGTGCGTCGCGTTTGGGCCCCGGTAACATCAATCATTCGGTGAAAAACAAAAAACTGCTTAACACCGTTTTCTATGGGGCCGTGGTATCACTCCGGTCGAGCCGGCTCATTTGTGCCGAAGCATGACTCTCTTATGGCAGTAAATTCCTTTGATATATGCACCAATGTAAATAGTATACTCATGTATTCAAATATGAATACGGAGTGAGAATCAAATCCGCAGCCTAGACATAGCTGTCGTGTCGTCAAATGTGATTGTCGCATTATGAGTACTGTTTACGGTATTAAATAACAATAAATATATTTAGTTACATTTCTAGGGAAATACAGAATTTGTCGCTAAATATAATTCAGTCACACTGTATTTAAGGCTAATAAAGATTTTAAATTTTGAAAATACCTATATTTCTTCAAATTATAATCTGTCCCTTATTATATAAGTGTGATTAAAATTATAATCAGCAATTTGTGTGTGTATATATGAAATAAACCTTCTTTCCATTACAGAAGCAATCCCAGCACATACGATAGCAGAATCAACTCTATTCTGTATAGAAGCGGTCCACTGTCTTCCACTTTGCTGGAACCATGACGACTACCTGTTCCACACACAAGTGTACTACGGAACACGAGCCCTCAACTCTCTGCGCGTCACCCATCCCTCCAAAATCGAGTGCGCCTCCTTTTATCCCAGGATAATATTTGATACTTGGTGAGTTTACATGCTTATTAGTACTAATGACAGTGAGCGTGTTTAGAACAGTTTGCGAAATGTCAATGTTTTTAAACCTGCTTTTACTAAGTGCAATGCACAGAGGTGACCTTCTTTTAGAACTTTGCTCTTAGATACTTGTAGTTGTATTAAAATTTATTCCAATCCAAAAATTATATGATGAATGACATAGTATTATAATATTTTTTTAAGGCTACTTTAATGAACTATAATGAAGGTATAATTTTTATTAAGTTTGTTAACGTCATTTTTGTTGACTCACCCGCGGTTGTTCATCTCACGGGAACACTATATTTTTCGGGATAAAAGTAGCCTATGTGCTATTCAAGACTATAATCTATCTCTGTGACAAATTTCATCTAGATCCGTTCAGCCGTTTTTACGTGAAAGAGTAACAAAGACCCATGCATAAACATAAACTTCGCCTTTATTAAATTACTAAGATTAAGATAATATGGTTAAGGTTATCATAGGCAGTATAAATATGTTTAAGTTGGGGTATAGTAAAGTAAAAAAGAATAATAATAATTATAAATTACAGGCTAAACCTCGAAGATTTACCAATCAACATATTACCACGAGAGTCTCGCTTAGTATTCACTTTATATGGACGGTCACAACGCACCGTTGATAATCAACAGCACCCGAACCAGACAGACAACAACCAACAAAGCGGACAGGAAGACGAAGAAAATAATGATGTTCAATATGAGCTGGTCGAGTTGGGATGGGCGGCGATACAGCTCTTTGATTATGACGGGTACCATATTACTTTCACTATTACTATCACATATTACTATCATTTTTTATCGAGGCTCCTATACTTGGACTCTTTTAGTTTTACCTTTGATATAAATGCAGACCGACCAACAATTATAATAGTCCTGTTATCAAATCAAGACATTATTGTGACAAATTAAAAGTCACTATTTATTTATATGATTTTGCGTAGGCGGACTTCTGTACTGGTACTGTTATGTATTCTGTATTAACAAGTTGGTTGTTCTCTGAGGGCCCTCTCTCTAGACGACGAGCGCGCTCGGCGTTGCGATTGGTGAAGAGTTCGGGCCAATCACAACGCCAAACGCGTTCACCGTGGTTGATGTGAAATGAACTCGCACTAGGCCCTTTGAACTGTGGCCCAATAGTGACGTATTTATGTACATGTGCTTTTTCGTTTTTTAGAATGTTAGCGTCGGGCAACTATGTGTTACCGATATGGCCGACATATTGCGACCGTCGCATCGGGCCTGCACCACATCCTACGCACTCTCCAACAACCCCACACCCTGTAGTTAACATTGGTATGTTATAACATGTTGAACAGATCTAAAGTGTTTAGAACATTGTTGATGTTGAATATGAAACAAGTGAATTATATGGATGTATACTTAAATAAAACAAAACTCTATTGTTGTAATTAAATAATACAAAGTGCACTGTAATAGTGTATCACACTAATTGGCCTAGTAAAGTAAAAACATGGAGTCTATTACTAGTTGCAATATGCAAGGGTTTCATTTACTCTTAGTCCCACCTAGGTGTTTTAGAGCTAAGTTCGCCTGTGTATCGTATTATGAAAAAACTAGAAAAAAGAACTATAAAAAAAAAACTACAAAAAGAAACTATAGACTGATATGAATGCCGCTGGTGCTTAGTATTTAGATTTTGAAATAAGATCCGATTAAGACGTAAGATTTAGTAATGTCACATTTATACTGTTTTCGGTTTTTTTATTGTTCTAAGCATTATTCTTATTTTACTTTCAGAGATTCCCCTATATGCCCACACCGGTGTGAGATGGGTGGAAAGCGAAGACAGCAAGCAGGGAAGACTCACACATAACGACCTACCAAAGTTCGATAGTCTGGACGGACATACGCAGTCACAGCTGTTACATCTTATTGAACAAGGCGCTTACCAGAGGGTGCCCACCGACTGTAGGGAGGTAATGTTTCGTTTATTATATTCGTCTTTAAAAAAAACTGAACCTGCCTACTTTAACCTGTCTAAATTAAGCCGTCCCTGCAAAGTTCTTTTAAAAATGTTTGTACGTCAATTTGTACACCGGCGCCGTTAGAGAATGCACATGAGATTCATAGTTGCCATGCGACAGGCCTGTTGGTCTAGTGGTTAGTGACCCTGACTACTAAGCCAGCGGTCGTGGGTTCGATCCCCACCCAGGACAAGTAATTGTGTGATGAGCACAATCATTTGTTATGTGTCTGGGTGTAATTTATTTATATTATGTATGTACTTAGAAATATATAAGTATGTTTATCAGCAGTCTGTTTACCATAGTACAGGCTCTGCCTTGTTTGGGATCAGACGACCTTTTGTGAGATGTGTGTGAAATAGTTATTATTATAGTTTATAGACAAGAACTGTACCAACTTTTTAAATTTTGTTTCACAAATAAATAAATTGAATTAAATTAATTGATACACCAAGAAGGTTTGGTTTGTAATCCACCAAACAGATATCACCACCTTAAGATAGCATAGATACACAAATTAGTAGTATTAATATAGTTTTTCATGTTTCCAGATAATGTGGGAGAAACGACAATACCTAGTAGAGTTGCCCGGTGCACTGCCACTGATCCTGCTGGCGGCCACCAACTGGTACGGGGAGCATCGAGACCAGTTGCTCGCCTTACTGCGATTGTGGGAAAAACCTTCACCGTTAAATGCTATGCACTTATTGTTGCCTTGGTAAGACGATTTTCTCTTGTTTTTGGGTTTAAGTGTAAATTCAGTTCTCGTTTAACACATATTTGCTCGGTATCAGCGTTATGACGGACGGTATCTTTTAAAATACATGCATGAGATTATATGACGGTGCTTCTATTAGCACATCAACGTTAACGTTCACTATATTAAAGGTATTTCATAACTTTGCGGTCATTAACATCATTCATATTTTTTCATCTTTCGGACGTGATTGACAAAATTATACAGTCCCAGAAGAAAAATAGTGCGCTCATCGAAATATTGAATATAGCTAATTAAGTTGATTTGTATTCTTCTTCTATGTACATAGTTTGTAAAATGTCATTGTTACGGTTTACTATGCACATGTAAACGGTATTCCCTGTTATATTTTATATACTGATCAGTAACAAAAACTAAACAATTTCATAACAGGAATTTCGATATCTATCATCTTTCATCACTCTTTCCTGCAGATTTTATCTACAGATCTCATTATAAATACGTGTTACTTTTGAAATTATACATAGGTAAGGGAAGCTAGTAAGCTTTTCGTTTTGATTAATGGTAAATAAGGTATTTGAAATTGCAGCTTCCCTGATATAGTGGTACGGCGGACGGCGACTAAACTGATCAATGGTATGCCAGACGACGAGCTGTGCCGCATCATGCCGCAACTAATGCAAGCTCTGCGGTACGAGACGTATGAAGCTAGTCCTGTTGCCGGTTAGTGGCTTTGTTAATCAATGCGATGCTATGATTCAAATAAAAATAACAGTCGATTTTATTTAAGAATAAGTTTCAATTGATTTGTGAAAAGTTGTGAAACTATGGGTCTTTCGTATGGTCATTGCTTTAACCTATTTGAACATTTTGGAAGTTTCACAAAGATAAAGACGCATAACCTTTTATTATTTAGTAAGATTCGTAAATAGAAAATGCTTATTGGCATTGCTATACATAATAGATCGCCACTCTCGTTATTCTGTAATATTAGATCATTATAGAGTTTCATACTGTCTAATAATTATTATAGACAGTGGAATCAAATGAAAATAGATCTGAGTTATTTTTACAGTAGAGTATAATGCTCGATGGATTTATGACTATACCAGTCAGTATTAAGATGAAAAGCATGGAAATGTTAAGATTATGCTCAAATATCGACTCAGCAATTTAAAAGTAACAATTTACTTTGAAACTGTTATCTCTTTTACAGAGCTGCTATTATACCGTGCCCTCGCTTCCCCTGCTGTGGCTCATAGACTGTTTTGGTTATTAGTACATTCTCTACCCAATATACCTCAGGTATGTAATAAACAAAAGTCCTGCGGCGTTTAAATAAATCAATCCCAGCCTGCTTTTTACAGTATTACCTATATAGGTAATACTGTAAAAAGCAGGCTGGGATTATATAATCGCGTATTATTACGTATTCGTAGGCGCCCAACCAGGAATTTCTCGGAATAACCCTGGAGGAGAGCGGGGGCGACGTGGCCACGGACGACAGCGGCATGACGTGCGCGTGGCGCTACCGCCTGCTGCTGCGCGCGCTGCTGGCCGTGGTCGGCGAGGCTCTGCAGCACACTCTGCTGCGGCAACAACTCCTCGTCAAGGTAGCTCCTTAACTATTCTGTAAAATGCCTAACGATAAAACTGTACCGAATGGGCATTAACCGTGTTTTGTGGTGCAGACGTTATCAGAAATGGCGCAATCGGTGAAGGACGCGAAGGAGGCCGTTCGCCAGCGCGCCCTGACCGCGGGCAGCACGAGGTTAGCTTCGCTGCTGCGGCACGAGCCGGCCGCGCTGCCGCTCGCGCTGCACAAGTACGTGCACGACGTGGACATCAAGTAAGGGCCTGTCATTATTGCAATAAACTTTACTTACTTATTAAATATAGAATTCATACGGGCCGGTACGACACCCACGTCCGGTCAGGGTCGTGGCCATGTGGTGGTGGTTCGGGACCAGTACTTTTTTTTGAATGAAAGACATCCTGTATCCTATTTCGAACGTTGGATGACGTGTATATAAATTTTCATGTAATATACGGCTTAACTTCTCTACCTGAGTAATTAAGGTGTGAATAAAAATACTAGGAATAATAGTAAGTAAATGCAGTCATCAAAGCAACGCGGTAGCAACAAGACTGTCACATTGTAATTTGCTGTATTATCGTTATTTACAAATAGCGATTAGTTTTGTTTATTTTGTAAAATACCCAGTAAAATATGCTTAGCAACCAATTATTGCTTATTGAAATTTAACCGTATCATATTTACATTATTATATAAAATGTTACAGATCCTGTATGTACTTCGCTTCAAATACTCTTCCACTCAAGATCAACTTTATTGGTAGTGATAATGCAGTTATTCCTGCTATGTTCAAGGTAATTCCTGTTTAAATCGTTCTGTACAAAAAATTGTATTAAAACAGGATATAGTTTAACGTTGTTATTATCATATATATAGATTTTTTTAAACAATACTCATGAAATTTAACTCTTAGATAAATAGACCTTTTATATCATATACATGTATGTTTTGTTCACCAGGTCGGTGACGACTTACGTCAAGACTCTTTAGTATTGCAAGTGATTAAAGTGATGGACAGTCTATGGTTAAAGGCGGAGCTTGATCTACGGATAGTAACCTTCCAAGCGTTACCTACAAGCGATAAGAGGGGTAAGTAACATATACACTTCTATCAAAACACAATGATTTTATTTTACTCCCGATGCCCTAGTAGACTTTTTTATACAACATTAAAAGACATTTTATCTGGTTGGTATAACTATTCTTATTACTTTAGATATTTATAAATATACAAAAGGAATATATCGTATTTTAAACAGAGCTGTAAAGATAAATATACCTATTTAATAACTAAATATTCAGGAATCAATGAACTCTATTATTTACCAATTTATAAAATTAGATATAAATATACATTTTTTTATTTATTTTGGATCGCCAACTAATGAGACATATATCCTATATAAGTACAAAAATACAAATACTTAGATTTCATTATATAGTAGAACGCCATGGTCACATTTACATTGCCGTTGTCAATACCTTCATACTAATTATCTTTCGCAGGCATGATTGAAATAGTGTCAGAAGCGGAAACACTTCGAGCCATACAGACTGAGTGGGGTCTCACAGGATCTTTCAAAGATAAGCCTATAGCTGAATGGCTAGCGAAGCACAACCCTTCTGAACTCGAATACCAAAGGGCAAGGGATAATTTCACTGGTAAGTTACTTTCATTGTTTATTTAAAACGGTGGTTTAGATATAATTGTGGTACTGAAAACAGGATTTCATACAAGAATGGCACAAAATACATAAAAAAACAACCCGTTTGATCGTCTTCACCAATTTATTTCCATCTGTATGGATTTTATCACAGATAATAACTATGAATAATGAAACCATAATATTGTTCTAGTTTAAAACATATTTTGAATAATAAATGTGGTTACTGATAGCTAAGGTCTATGAAGTAGTAAATTCATACTATATTACAACATTTAAAGAACTATTTACCTCGTAAAGTGTAATTAGAATCAGAGTAGATCAGTAGATCATTGACAGTCAGTTTTCTAGAAATTTGCAATAATTAACATTAAATACATCCGAATAGAGAATGAAAACCTACTACTGATTCAACGGGTCTGCTACTACGTTATGTTATGGGATCTTTTATAATATTGTTATTATATCTTTCCTATGCAGCTTCATGTGCGGGATACAGCGTAGCAACATATTTACTGGGTATCTGCGATCGACACAACGACAATATCATGTTGAAAACATCCGGACATCTGTTCCATATCGACTTTGGCAAGTTCCTCGGAGATGCGCAGATGTTTGGCAATTTTAAAAGGTATTTCTATGTTCGAGTGCGAGTGCGAGTGAGCCGTATAGTTATGTATTATGATGTGTACTGGTCGCGCTCATTGGTCAAATTAAATATAGCGCGCTTCCTCGAATACACACACTTCCGTCACTTTTAACTAAATCACTCCCACAGATTGAACGCTAGACATAACATGTTACACATAAAAAATATATAGAGCCGACAGAAGGATAGCTTAAGTATGGAAATAATAAATATAATATTTGGATTGCGCATGGCGATGCGTCGCCACACCGTATTACATTTCACATATACTTTCACATAGCGTGCGACGTATGTCGTGCGAAAAAAAAACTAATTTGTAAGCCTAAGGTACTCTCCTAGTTGATTACAGGTCTACCCCCTTCTGGTTGTAGATTGTGAAACAATTTCAATATGGATCATTTATGAAATGTAAGAATAAATCCTTATAAAATACTGAGTGTTATTATTGTTTTTTGAACAGAGACCGCGCGCCGTTCGTGTTAACCCACGACATGGTATATGTCATCAATGGCGGAGAACGTCCCACACAACGGTTCCAGCATTTTGTTGAGCTCTGCTGTATGGCCTTCAATATTGTACGAGCTCATCACGATCATATACTTGATCTGTTCGCATTGGTTAGTACCATTCACCAGCTTTGGAGTTAATGTTTGTTATTTTGTCGAATTAAACGAGTTATCTTATAAAACTCACCTGAGTACGTCACTTAGTTCTTTTTTTAGTGTGTTCTTTCAATAAAAATATTTCTCCAGTCTATAATCGGATGACGAATGACAATCGGAGTTTTGTATCCGAAATATCGATTAGGTAGTTTACGTGCAATGAATTTCTTGTAACAAAAAGATGTTTTATGTAAATAATATTTTGATAGTTAATAAACTACGTGTGATTTGTTAACAAACACAACTTTGTAGTTTATTAAAATTAGTGTTGATTTATGCAGATGCTTTGCCACCTTTAAATTATGTTCAGTGTTCAATGTAATTCCAAATCTTTGGTTATGTGTTTTTATGTGTATGTCGTGTAGCGTGAGAATTAAGAGTAGATGTAGAATATTGGCCCGGTTTGGCCCCCCCCCTTCCTCCCTCCAGATCCGGGGCTGGTAAAAGTGAATTACGGTACAGTGTGGTGATAGTCGGTTTAAGTTCGACGTTATCGGTGTATGAAAGTTTTATAGGAGAAACTATTGTTATGATGTTTGCGCAGATGGCGATGTCGGGCGTGAGCGGCGTGAGCAGCGCGGCCGTGAGCTACGTGCGCAAGGCGCTGCTGCCCGGCGCCACCAACGCAGAGGCCGCCGCCGCCTTCGCGCGGCTCATACATTCCTCGCTCAAGAGCAAGTGCGTACACTTACACCACCTTCACTACTTGTGCAGCGTTTTAACTCACTCAAACTCAAACTTTCTTTATTTCATAAAATTTCCAAAATTGTTTGAAATCGTCTTCGATGTAGACTCTAAAGTCATAGATCAACACACACAAAAGCAACAATCTCTGTTTTGCCAAATAGTAACCAAATAAATTTAACAAAAATCAACCCATACAAAATCTATGATATGCCTGTGCCGATCTATAACCGCCCGTTTCCAAGGGGTTGAGCCTCATGGGAAGAAAGGGCAAACAAACTCATGGCGTTTGGCATCGAAACTCATGGCATCGAACCAAATGTAAACTGCTCATCACACAATGATTACATTGTGTGATGAGCACGATCATTTGTTCCTTAGCTGGGTGTATTTATCTATAATATGTGTGTATTTAGAAATTTAAAAGTATGTTTGTCAGCAGTATGGTTACCATAGCACAAGCTGTCTAGTGTGGAATCAGACAGCCATGTGTGAGATGTGTGAAATTATTATTATTATTCAAACTTCTTCGTTCCTATTAGCATTGACACCTTCAACTTCGACCGTTGAGCCGCGGGTACTGTAGTCACAAAAACGATTTCGATCGGTTTTTGAATTATTATGTACTTCTTTCTACGGAATATATTTCTGATTTACGGCCTATACGAGCCCCTTAATTAATTAAACCCTCCATAATTATTACCTTGTACAGAAGTAATTTTGTATAATTATTTTTGTCTGTTAATACAGGTTCACGCCCATCAACTTCTTCATTCACAATTTAGCGCAACTCCGTGCAAGCGGCGACCAGAGCAGTAACACTTCAGAGCTACTATCGTTTATGCCCCGCACATACACGTAAGCAATATTTTCTGTTATCCTAAAAACGTAAATTTTTTGTAAATAGCACCTTATCTTCTGTTCCAGTAAGTTAAAAAGTTTTTGCAATATGTAATATGCAAATAATTATTTTATGTTGCTAGATATAACACTGCAGTATAGTATATCAAAGCAATTTGTTATTTTTTCAGAATGGCCCAGGAAGGTCGTCTGCTGAGCGTAGAATGTCTCGGCTACGAAAAGCGCTACGATCCTGAAAAGCACTACGTATACGCGCTACGCATATTCAGACAAGGCCAGACTACGCCCATTGTGTTGTATCGTTCGTACAAACACTTCACTGAGCTGTATCAGAAGATTTGTCTCCACTTCCCATTAGCTAAAGTTCACAGGTCAGTACAATTTATTATTTATAGTAAAGGAGTCGTCATTTTTGTATCTCATTTATAGATTTATTTGGTTCTTTTTAGTATTGACGTTCCACACGTGTTAACGAATATATTAAATCTAACCCTACTCCCCGGTCGTAACTCCCAGGCACTGTCGAAGATGCATGTGTTGTCCCCATCTATCACGCGATGGGCCCGGCACCCCGCACGGCGAATCCAGTGAACGCTAAGATATTTCTTAGCGTTCACTGGATGGTCTTAGGCAGGCAAATATTTTTTTTAGAAAATCGGTTGAGAAGTAGAGGAGATCTACACTCTTTGGTTTGTGTTGTCTTTGCCTGTATATATTTTATTTATTTATCCTTAAGGAGACTTCAGGCTCATATCAATATTGTATCATTAGAAATAATCAATCACATTGTTTAATTCTCTACACAAGAGAACTTTCGATTTGAATTAATTAAATATAATAGACCCTCTGGTCCATATAGCACGGCATGTTCAATTATGTAACTATTTAGGTATTTCTCGATACTGTAACTTGATACATACGTGATAAGATATAAACATTGTACTTGGAATAAAGTGATATTAAGGAAAACACATGTAATTGCTGTGATTAAAATAACTATCAAAGCTTTAGTTGAAATAAAAATGCCGATTAGGAATGTAAAAATATGTAATAATTGAATTACAACATTTGTTTTTTGTTAAATACTTATACTCATACAAATCAAATACTTAAAATCTGATAACTTAATGTTTTTTAACATTAACAAATGCAGATATTAAATATCTTTTAAAATACCAGTTCTTATTAACTCCCCCCTCATAAATCTGAAAAGAGATATTGTTTTGTTCTGTTTTTAAATAAGTTAAAATAGCTATTGATGATTGTCTTATACAGTTATATTCATGTTTAATAGGCCTTACGATGTTTGTGATTGAAATTATCTGTATAAATCAAAAAACAAAAGTAACTTTAACACAATCCGTGAGTGGCCAGTACATATATTTAAAAATAACTATTTAATTAAGAAGATGAAAACGGTAGCGTTGATAGAAAACCTAAAATATTATAAATGAAGAAAAGATAATTACTAATTTATTTTTAATTGAGAAAAATTAGATCATCGGTATATCATTAGATCAGTTATTATTTCTTTTTGCGCTTAACCTGCAATAAAGCTGTCCATGAGTCACGTGTGATACCGTGAGTCAAGCTTGGAAACACTTTCAGAAAATGTGAGCCAATTGTCTATATTGACAGCTTTATAGCAGGTGCATAACCTGCAAAGAGGAATAATAATTTGTGCAGAAAAGTGATTTGAAAATATTGTAGGTACGGAAATAGTGATTTTTTAACAATAAAAAAGGTTTTGTAAAAGACGACAGCACGAAGTAGCTCCAAATAGAGTTCTTCTGGATACAGAAATGTAAAATTTATATGCGGGTATAGTGCTAATTTACTCTATACCAGTAGAGTTTAGTTTTTTGAACTATGACGTTCAAAAGTAGTCACGTGATCTGGGTGAATGCTGAATTATTGTGGCTTTTTTATTTAAATTGAAAATACATATTTTTTATTAGATTTAAGAGTAAAATAATTAGTAAAGTACTTAATTAACATGTTATTTTAAACATTTGAAGCGTTTAAAACTAATTCTGAAAAGTTGTCATCTCCCGGATTATGTCACAATTTGTCAATTCACAGTTTCTATAGTTAATACAGCCGTAAAGCATTCACAAACAAGTGAAATTAAGCATTACTTTTACCTTCACCCAAACTAAAGTTTAAATCCATCGTAGTCTGGCCTTTTACGGGTTGCGTTGGATTCGCATTTTTACCGGTACTGACGTTGTGTCTGTGCTGTGCTACTAAATCCCAGCTATCGGCTTCAACTGGCTTGCGAAATTGCACGTTACTATTGGTCTCATTCTCCTTTCTCTCTGACTGAGGAACTTCTGAATAGGGCGGTGGACCACTTGTCTTACTGATTGAGCTATTTAAAGTATTAGTAGAACGTGGGTCAGCACTTGACTGGGCTGGGGGATTACTAGGCGCCTGGGAAGAACCTTGCGCCATAGGGTTTGCTAAAGGTCTCTGTGGTGCTTGTTTCTTGTTCTTCTTATCTTTCTTTAATTGTTGTGCCTCTTTCTTTTCCCTCTCTTTTCTTAATTTTTCCTGCTTTGCTTGCTCCTGTAACGCTAATTTCTGACTTTTCTTCTGTTCTTCTAATCGTTTCTTCTCCAGTTTTTTCTGCTCCTCTAACCTTTTCTTTTCTAACTTCTTTTGTTCCTCGAGTCGTTTTTTTTCCACTCTTTTATATGCGTCTAGTTGTCGCTGACTATTATTTGGATTTGCAGTTGGTCCTTTACTACTGGGACCACTTGCTTCTTTAATACTGGGTTCACTTACTGCTCTGACGCGTTCACTTAGTGCACTGCCGGGTTCACTTGGTCCTTGCGGGTTTAGAACCACCCCAGATTGCGTTGGTGGTATCGGTGGTGGAGGAAGTTTGTTCGTTACACCCTCCTTAGAGCTTTTAGGTTGTCGACTTGACACTAATATTTGTTGTGGTGGGATCTTAGGTTGCACTGGAGCCGCAACGTTTACTTTTTCTTGCGTCTCTGAGTACTTGCCAGGCACTATAACGGAATACAGACATTTATTTCATTTGTAAAACCGTCTGATTAACTATTAAAATGATGTATTACTTGATTATCTGTCAATCCATACAGACAGAAATATTCATTATACATAATAAATACTATCCTTGAGATAATTCATGATAAAATTTAAACCATAATAACAAGTGTCAATTATAAGGAAGTGTCTTTAAAATCACATTAAAGACACTTCTGTGAAAAATGTATGTAAACCAACGATTTGAAATAAATAATTAACTTATAATTTATCTATGGCGCTATCTTAACAATAGCGGTTTCACAGACTCAAAGGCACATGTATATTTAAGTTACTCAACAGACTTTTTTACCTTAAACCTATGTTCGTATATTAAGCCTGTTTTTTGTCTAATTTATGTTTTAAGGGCAAAAAGGAATTGTTTGATATTTCCAACCAAGCAATCATTTTATTTGTAAATAGGAAATCATTAAAAATAGTATGTAAAAGAACTGGTAAATATGTTGATCTAAGTACGATACGATGATAGTGCATGAATGTCTTACATGACTCAAAGTAGTTGAGGAAGTATGTCAGTTGTATATTAAAACTTACTAGAAAACTCATTCCTACTAAGTCTGTAAGCTCCAGTTACAGATGATATTCCATCACTGACACGTTCTTGGTGTCCGCCCTTTGTCGCACTGTACACATCAAAGGTACTCTTAAATTTTCCAAACTTAAACATCAGGCTGCTCTTGTGATATACAATGAAATGAAAACTATTTTTGTTGCGTAATTTTATTATGTATCTGAAAAATATATATTTTTTTTATCATGACAATCAAAAAGTAAAAACAATTTTTTTTTGACGATAAACATTCTTCTGCATCTGCATTTTTACTATTAAAGAAGTGTCTAAATATTGTTACTTACCGGTGCTGAATATTTTATCAGTTATTGAAACCTAAAAAAATATGCAAACAATATATAAACGATTGCAAGAGTTGTTCGTCCATTACTGTTTGAATCAATACGTCCTTTTGTGTGATAAGATAACAAGTATACTGACAAGGTACGAATAATAGTTATCTTATCACTTTGAAATTATTTTAATCACTTTGTACAATATTTAGGAGCCACACGCATGTTAATACTCTACTAATTTGAATTCATTCGATAAGAAAACAACAAAATTAACATTATTATTTGGTAAATAACAATACTAAACGCCACGACTATGAATTGTCTAAATTTATATCTTGATCTCTTATCATAAATCTAATTATGTCACTTGTAAATAGCTTATTTACCTATAGGTACTTATCTAACTAATATAAAAAAAATATATCTTTGCTTAACTTTTTTAATCTCTGGAATTTTGCATGTGTAATTAGAATATTGCTTATTGTACTTATAAACAATGTTATTAATATACTTATATCATTAATTAACAATGGGTTGTATGTACACTACTAACTAGGACAGTGATGTATGTATGGTTAACTTGGATAATTTTTGTTGTACATAAATATTAAACATACCAGGACCACCTGGGCCGATACAGATAAGGACAATTCATACTGATGCTTTGTTATCAAATAATCAACTCATTACACGGTGAAACTCTAGAAATAGAATGTGGAGCTATTTATTTATAGATATAGTGAATTTATAGATTTATAGATAAAGATAACGTTGAATCCGAGGAGAAGTCTCCTATGAACTTTTAAATTTTGCATACATGTAAACTAACATAAGATGACTAATAAAAACCTTTAGAGGAGAATTAAGTAATTTGGACAGCTTACTAGAACTTTTAAGTGATTAAATAAGAATAAAAAAGAAGTCTCTAAAAATAAAGAAATCTGTGGAACAATTACGTAGACTTACAAAACAAAAATAAATTTTGGAGTTGATATTATCTGCTCTGGGGAACGGATAACAAGTTATAAAGCAAATTAAAAAACATTACCATCTTTGAAGACCGCGAGAAGATCATGAGAAAGTTGTAACTATGGTGCCTTGAAATTGAATGTACCTAGACCAAAATAATGTACAGTATGTGCTGTGATTATGATTATCGGGCACCAAGACAAAATCTAGCTCTATTTTACGAGTAGTTAAGATGAAAATTGTTGTAGTCCGCAAATGGATCTGAAGAAAAGCTCATCACAGTAGAAATTGTGTTGCTCGACATCTCTAAGGAAAACGCCGGAAACCGGATCCGTCGAAAACCGTTTCCCTAAGGAATCCCTTACCGAGCTTAAAAGACACTTTTGTATGACGCTAAAATGCAATTAAATAAGTCACATCAATACATTTCGTGTAAGGGCAAGCAGTGTTGGCAAGAAGGGAAAGTAAAAACAAAATTTATTTAAAAGTCGATGTATGATCAACTTTTTAAAAGCCACTTAAAACTATGTTTTATTTTTGTTTTATGTGCCTGTTTTTGTAAGCAGCAAAATTTTAAGTTTTACTAGTTATATTGAATATACTAGTGTATGTATTTATTTACTACACACTTTCTTTAAATGAGTTTCCTTGCAAAGCTTTTTTATCAGTGGTTTTCATATTAATATTAGGTCAATAAACAAACATTACACAAAACTATAACAAATCGAAAAGTGTACATCCCCGCCCACTATAACTGGTATCTTAAACTAAATTTGCTCATCTATTTAATGTACCCGGCCATAACATGTACACACAACTGTACAAAAACAAACACGGCGGTGAAATATGATAAAAACTATATTAAGTTCACACTACTAGAACACAAAACAACAAGATACGAAAACATTGCCTACTGAAACAATTAAATTAAACACAGATTCTGATGCAGTTGTTTGTGCAGTTTATAGGCCACCAAAAACAAACAAAAAAGTATTTTTAAAAGGGAACTGAGAAATCATGTTTCAATATTTGACACAAACCAAAACATCTTAATTAGATTCATTCAGTGAACATGGGTTATGATCTTACTCCAGCACAAGACACAAATACAAACAAGAATCGAACAAAGATTAAACACAACAACTAGAACATGTATTGATCACAATTTTGCCCGACTACCCACGTATTATCAGAAATCAGTGGTGTTAGATGTCACACTGGTCCATCACAGAGTGTAGCAAAACTATTATAAAATATGTGTTACCCACTTAGAAGCGAGGTATAGAAAATTGTAATTGCGTTTAAAATGCTAAAATATATAGCTACTAGCCATCACTGGACACTGATACTAGAAAAATAATACAAAAGATTCAAAAGAACACGATTAAAATACAATAACACGCATAGTTCATTATACAGACTTGACTTACATAGAATTTATTAAGATTTTAGGATTTATTATAATTAGATTTATTTACAACCTACCCACAAAATTATGAGATATTGTTACGCCGTGTCAGTGAATTCAAATTTCTAATTAAGACCTTATTTCTTACACAATACAGTACCAATTTGAAAGTGATAATTGTTTGTCTTGTTTATTTTTAATATTAGAGATAGTCTGACTAATAGTCGCAAAAATAAGCGCGTTAAATTGCATTTCAATAATTATTTTGCTATTGGATACTATTAGAATAGGAAAAGTGGCTAACATCAACAGTTCAGTACCTATTTTTATTCTTATTTTGCCTACTACCGACATCATTTTTTTAGAATCCATAGTTTTGTAAATAATTATAGTTAAATTAGAGCCTCGGCACACACATACACACAACATGGCTTGTAGATAATAAGAATTTTATTTACAACCAATACAGATTAAAGGAAATGCCTATTACACAGAATAAATATCAACTACATTACACATAATAATTCATGATTACATTGAAATGAGTCACTATCACTAGGTCGATATTTCCGTTATTCTACACATTGTCGAAAATGCACATGTTGCAATATCGCTGTCGAACACGAAAACCGTTATTTTTGTTTTTCCACATTTTTAGCTTACTATTCTTCTTTTCAGTCTGCCTTCTGGTCTTCATGTGGGAAGGTCTAATACTCGTCAAGTAGCAGACAGACGCTTTAATGATGTTCAAGCTTTCTTGACGTCATTGTTCAGTTTGGCAGACGAAATCGCTCATTCGGACCTGGTGTACACATTCTTCCACCCACTTCTGCGGGATCAACAGGACGTGGATCATTTGAACAGGAAAGGTAGATTTTATTGATTTCTATGCCATGCATATTTTTGTTACGTCCAGCGACATTGTTGAATAAAAAATAAGGCAAAAACAGTGGCACCCCGGGAGTGCCGACAGCAGTGAAAACTTATATACTTTGAGATTATATATAAGAGGTCTCGGTAACGGTAACAGTGTCGCGAGTTCAATTGTTTTTTTCCATCTCAAAAATGCTTAACGCCCCCAAAGAAGTTTTCACTTCAACAGACGGGTCGGTAGCGGTAACGGGAACAGTGTCGCGAGTTCAATGGTTTTTCCCATTCCAAAAAATGTGTTTTTTGTTAAAAAAATAATTACATTAATATATAAACAAGTTTTCACTTCAAAAATAATAATAAGTGTTGTAATATTGTTGTACATCTAAGAATAAGCCACTCAGAAGAAAAGCATTGTACAGTTTTAGAATAAGAAACGAAGTATGTACAAGTGATCTGTAACATTTTCTAAACTTATGATTACAAATGCGATTATTGAAATGATTAATTAATAAATCCCTGGTAAAGTAATGCTATTAAAAACAAGCAATTACCTTCATCTGCCTTAATAATAATTATACAATAGTTTATTGACATACCGTGACTCACTCATCCTTATTCATCAATTTTATCTTCATATCATCATCATAATAAAATTTAACATTTTTAAATTTCATTATTTGACGAATACATCTGATTAGTTGACAGTGACCCTGTGTAGTTAACACTGCCATGTGACGTGGTGACATGACAAGGTGGCAACTATTTTATGCTCATCTCAATAATATATTTTTAGATTTTTTCTCATGTAGAGTAAAATATTCTATTGAGAAAAAGGTTACTGGCATTGAATAGGTACTTTTGCAACTTTATATATTAAAGGTTTTTTTTTCATATTACATTGTCCATTACATCGGTTTTGCTTGCAGGTGAATCAACGGAACCTGAAACAAGTGGTTCTGGGTCACTAAAGCTATCTGTCCAGTACGCGGGTGGCGTGCTCTCCGTATTAATACTGCACGCACAATCGCTCGCACTCACTCCTCAGGGATTACCGCCTAATCCTTATGTTAAGGTACGATATATACTTCTGTGCGTGCTCTTGCCGTCTAGAACTTTTTGACTTTACTTTTGCTTTAATAAACTGTATTTTATACACAAATGGATCATACCCCTAATTTGATTAAGGTTGGACATTAAGTTACAGTTACATTTCTTTTCAGGTGTATCTGGTACCCGATCCAACGAAAGAAACGAAGCGAAAAACTCGCGTTTTAAAACGAAACTCGCACCCTTCATTCATGGAGATGCTCGAGTACCGCCTTCCCCTAGATGTCATCAAGAACAGATGCCTACAGGCTACCGTATGGAACTATGATTCTTTGCAAGAAAATCAGTTCCTAGGTGGGGTGGTGATACCACTGAGTTCTTTGCGCTTGAGGGAAGAAACTGTAGCGTGGTATCCTTTAGAGTATATCCCACGGTAGCTAATAATCGCCGGCTCTGCGATATGGAGCACGTAGTGTTGCAAATAGGTCAATTATAAGGAAACATACGCTCTTTCACGGGAGCTTTCATTACAAACAAGGAGAATATTTGTTTTAACATTTACGGATAATTATGAAATCCTAACTTTTAAATCTGATGGGAGTGTTCTTATTCCTTCTATAGTTTGTATATTTAAAGTCAATGGTAGTTTAATGATAATGCTTTATTAGTGGTATGTATGTATATAATCTGAAGAATAAGTTTGCATGTAATATAAACCTTAAATATTACAGCAATGAGTTAGTTAAGAAGTAAAAAAAAACACGAGAAACTTGGGCATTTTTCTTTGTGTGAGCTGTGTAATATCAATGAAGAGAGTTGCATGATTAAACCGTAGGTAATAAAAGACAATTACTTTTATTACACGTGATTTCAATTATAATATAGTCAGCATCTAGTAAAATTTTGTACAAATAATATGTAGTTATAAACCGGTTAAAACTATAAAAGTAGAAAGCTCCCGTGAAACTAGCACCAAAGTCATCAATAGAGGATTATGTAAAAGTTTTTTAACTTGGAACTTTTAAATCATATTTTAAGAATTTATACTACTTATTTAATTCTCTTTATCAAGAAATGTCGACTTATTAAACCAACAATTTTTGTTCATACTCGATAAAATTAAAAATTTTGAGCCTTAATTAAAGACAATTTTTAACAATGAACTAGGTAACCAATTTAATTATCCAATACTCGGCGGTATCTATATGTTATTATTTGAAAAATCAACATATTAGAAGAATAGAATCGAAAAAACAAAGTAATGCTTTCAACAAAATATTTGAAATGAGCTACCGCAGTAAAAAATAAAATACATCTAAAAAAACGAAAACGAATTGAGAACCGTCTCTTTTTTGGAGTCTCTTAATAACATGAATATAAATAAATAATAAATAAAATTGCAAAATAAAAAAAAGCCTCGATAGATTTGTACAGCGAATAAAGCTGGCATGCGATTTTAGCTGTAAATAGAAAATATAGAGATTCAAAAATAACTTCATTAATAATAATTTGCGAAAAGACAGAAGATCTAAAATTTCTAAAAAGAAAATAGCAAATGACTTAGTTCAGGCAATATATTGTTGTCTTAGTTTATTGGTAAGACAAGCTTAGCAAGGTGAGTTTTTACTTTTATGTAGGTAAATTCTTTCCGCAATTGTAATCACGGCGAGATATAATTTAGTCAGTAACTTGTAGTAATTACATTAGGCAATTAGACATGGAAGGAATTTAATACATAATAACTGTACCACATGCCTTTTTAAAGATGTCTTAGTCTGAGTATACTATAAACAGTAGTTTTTCAATTTGAACAATGTTTCCAACATACATATGTTTTCACCATTTTATGCAGTAGTATAGTTTTATAGCCTTAGTAATTATCTAACGTGATTGGTGTCAACTTGACCGTGTCGCTGTATGTAATGCCGACGCGACAGGTCGCTCCCCCATGATAAGGACTCCCTTTAGGACCGAAATAATCGGTCATAAAAACAAACGCAAGTAAGTTGAAAATCTGAAATAAATATTAATATGTTTACTTCAAGTAAGGATTGCAGTGCAGCTGAAGATGAATGGGGGAATATTTTATCTACAATAAAATAAAAAACCTATAAAACATATATTTCTGTAGCGTTACAACGTATAATTTAAATAGATACCAGTCCATATTGGTGTTTGATTTTGGGTATAATATAAAATTAATGACGACATATCAACATAACAGTGATAGCTAAGTCGTAATATTATGGATTCAATCCTCCGGGTATACATTTTTTAGTATCCCGTATCAATGTAAGATGAAGATATTTCCAAGTCTTTTATCTAAGTTCTTTACAATCAGAATAAAAAAAAAACAAAATAAAATAACACTGGATTAAAACTCATTTGCAGTTTATTTTGTATCACGTGATGAAATTAAACTCTGTATGAATTCTAGTAAAACATGTATAGATTTATTATTTTCATTTAATTTATTAGATGCATAGTATATATCAGTAACTTTCGATTTGTTCGAACACAAAAAACAATTAAATTAGGTACTAGTAACGCATTATTTGCATGAAGACAGTTAAAGTAAATTTTGTGCCGGAACAGAACAGAAGAAGGCAAGAATTCGACCGTTTAGACCAGGTTGCACTGGTCGTAATTACAAGCTGACTGAAAAGTATATATTTAATACCTGTCGTAAGTGCGTTAATTGCCGTAAACGTAATAGGGAATATGCATGTCTTATTTAAGTTTCTACTTGTTATTACACTACCAAAAATAAATATAATACACCCGAAATATAAACCATTGAGCTAATAAAGCCATTTTAGAGCGCTTATTCTGTGACGTCAGATTACAAGAGTTCGATGTCAAGTGTTTGGTTCACAAAGTCACTGAAAGTTTAAAAGTGAGTTATAAAATCAAGTTATTAGAATGTAAAAACACAGAAAAGCTTATTATAAGTATCGTGTCGTTCCTACGCGCCGTAATAACATCAAAACTGCACCTGACAAAGTATATTCACTAATGCCGTAAGATGCAGTTATAAGGAAAAAGTGGTACAAGGCGATGAGAAGAAACAATGTATCGTGGTTTAGCTGTCTATACTGTTGTGAAGATCATTTTACTTAGTTAACTGCACATACTTTTTTTTTTACAAACCTCGAGACGAAAACAACCTAGTTTACGAAAAGTTCTTAAAGATATTCTCAATATCTAATACATAGGTATTTATCCATAAGAGTATTGCCTATGACTGAAAAAATGAATTATAACTTATTATAGAAGTTCGAAACTATTTTTATTTACCTTTCTAATTATTTCTGGGTTTCAGATTGAAAAGGATACAGAAAATTATTTGTAATAAACAGTTAATTATCATCATAAACACGTCTATTTTAGGAAGATCATCTGATTGTGATTTGACAAAACCGGTTACAGTCATTGTCTTTCTTCACAAGGATTTAATACTTTTTAACACGGAAAACTAATAATTTTGAAAATTGGAAAGGTAATTTAAAAGAAAAGACACTTTTTGATGAGAACATTTTACTATAAAATTATGATAAATTTCAAAAATGATTGTATAGGTATGTTTTTTTAGCAATAAAGTTTACAAATAAAAATATTTTGTCCATTTTAGCGTCACATGCATATTCCCTAGTATGAATTTACTGTTTTTAGCAAACTCTGAAATGAAATAAGGTTACACTTTTAATAGGATCCCATTTCGGGACCAGCCCCTAATAAAAACTACCTTATTTCACTTTTGGAGTCAAAAATACGATATCTTTAAAGTTATAAAAAAACGTGAAGGTTATACGAGTTCAATTGGCACCTATATGTTAGCCACATTCCAATTTAAATTTTATTTTTAGATTATTTTATAATGCTTAAAAGTGTATTGCGGTATGTTGCGGTGCTGCTCGTCTTAAACTTGCTAAGGCGAATCATACTAAGGACACTTTCACATGAGAATGATTTCTCGAATTCTTGTTTTATACCTGTTCTTCTCATCGAATCATGTTCTTGAAATTATCTTCGTGTAAATGAGTCTTAATATGGCCATGCAGGTTTGGTTTTTCCATTCTATTACCAAATATGTCCAAGTCTAGAGTATGCTTTCGCTTTGTACTGCGCTTTTACTGTATCAATTTCAAACGTATTTTCATAATAGAATTAGTAAACCAAACATATGCAGTAGGCCTTTATTTCTACATATATAGTGCATATATATATTCATTATTTTATATAATTATTTAGAGATCTGAATGAATGGTCGCGATTGTCACATATTATTACTTAGTTTCTATGAAATATGCTTTACTGTATACTACTTATATCTGTGTTATTTGATTGTTATTCTTAATAGGTTATTGTTAGATTAGATATTTATTGGAAAATGTATCGAGCATGTATTTAAAGTAACGTTATTTCTGTAACGCTATTTAAATTACTTTATATAATTACACATATGTAATTGCAATATTGTGTGGAGTGTTTATGCCCATAACGGTACATCATATTACTACTAGCTTTTGCTCGCGGCTCCACCTCGTGTATGTCGGTTATCGCGGTAAAAGTAGCTTATGTCCTTCCTCAATAAACATAGTATCTCCATGCCAAATGTTATAAAAAACCGTTCAGCGGTTTAGCCTTGAAATCATAACAGACAGACAGAGTTACTTTCGCATTTATAATATTAGTAGGGATTATAACAAGAATCTGAGACCAACTGAGTTTGTTTTGCGAGGATCTAAGTGAGTTTGAATAACAAGCTTCTGTGAAGGTGACTACAGTGTATACAGAGTCAAAGATGTTTTTTCTGGACAGTCATTATTTCTACACCTATTTTCAAACCAGGATATACATGGTTACACGGTTTGTCAAATACGTGTTGTCAATTCTCCTCCCGTCTTTAAAAGCAGTAGTAATAATAGCCCAATGTTTTGAACAGTATTTCGTAAAAGGAGATAAAATACATAACGATAATGGCATTTACAAACTGTACATAAGGACAAGATATAAAAAATTGGTTGTATATACTTCAAATGAAAAGCGCATAATAAACCTATAATTGTTGTAAGAACAAAATTGAATTTATTTTTTCTTTTGGTTTATTTGTTGTCAAAACATTTTGTTATTTTTATTTTAACAAATATAGAAAGAAAATTTCATGTACTTGTTTTCCTTTATCAAATCTATTAGACCCCGCGAAAGTATTTTTTATTTACATTACGAGTATTAAACTATTTCTTTTCGCTATTTTGACTGTTAATAGGTACACAATCATACAATATCTTTGTAACAAATGATCTGCAAAATTCGTATTTTAATACACGGCTTTTCAAAGTAGGGTATTAGAAAAGCGCTTGAATGTGCCAAGTTTATTCCACGAGACATCCTATTTGGTATCACCTTATCATAAGTGCAGCGTGCGACTAAGTGTGTTAAGTAGTGACTTATACAAGTTTGACTTCACAAGCTTTAGTTATTCACATTTCATTTCACTTATAAGAAGATAGTAGCATTCATACAGAACTCTGATACAATATTATATGGTCTAAAATTCCACGTTTAGAAAATGAAGCGTCTACGCATTTTCACCTCATGATTTATTAATTTCCAGTATTCAGAAAGTATACTATAACTTTTGTACTTGATTGTATATTCTACCTCTTTATATAATATTTCATTTTTTTTTAAATATCAGATGCTAAGCCATGCAGCTAAGTGAGGTCCAACTCTCATTTATCCCAATATTAGTTGAACTAATTGTAAGTCAATAAAATATATCAAAGGTAATGATGTCCGAATTTCAATGTAGTATGTATAATATAATATTAGTTAACATGTATGGCTTCCAAGCGTTGCTCAGAGGCGACCGTAGTTCACAGTGAGCTTATACCTACTGACTGACCACTACTAGCCTATGTATTGTCATAATGTACATACGTTCGTAGTTAGATTTTGTACCGAAGCAGTCTTTCGGCCTAACTGAAACATAATAACTAGTTGTTAATACGTATTGTGATGAAATTTACAATAAAATTGCTCTTGTATTACTTTGTAGAGTTTTATTTATTGATTAAATAAACATTTACAGAATAGTCCTTAAATATCAGAAAAATCATTATATAACCTCAGCAAGACGAGCACACGGTTGTAAAGAGTATTATCAGGTATCGGATTATGTATATAGTAAAAGGTGAACACCGCCGCTGGAGAAGTTTATAGAAAACCCACCAATAGCGTGGCGGCCTTTCGTTCAGTCAACGCACGCTCTCTGTTATGTCTATACATCACCAGTATTAAGATTAAGATCGAAACTCTAGTGCTAGGTTATTTTGTACATACGATTGCTTTAAAGACGTTGTTACCAGCACTCAGCATAATCATGGTTGTGGCAGGCAGTGAGCCGACGGCAATGAACTAGCCAAAACCTTACATGAACCTTCAAGGTGTATAGTTTTATTAAAATAGACAATATAATGTTATAAAATAATGTCTTCATCTGGGCAAGAGCTTAACAAATATTCATTCACTCCATATTTCCGTTTCTTCAATCCATTTAATCCTAAATAATACGGAGAAAACGGCGTCTGTCGGTAAGTAAAATATCCCGGTTTTATTAAAGTTTGTCCTTGGCCCAAGTACATTTGTTTTTATTTTCCCTCCGAAACAGTTTCCATGACGGACTTCTGCCACCGAATCGCAACCAACAGCGATAAATTGGTCTGGGTTTGTGTGAGCTAAGAGGAAATAGAAACCAGCTCGAATATGGCTGCACAGTTGGAAACACGGAAGTATGAAATCTCCTTTTATAGCAGGTTGAAATTCGCCTGAAATAAAATGTTAATAAGTACGTTAGGCTTTTTATTAATAGAACAGTTGACCCTTCTATTTCAGAAGAAAATTGTTATAAGAAAAACCACGTATTTATTTTGCAGTTTGTTTTTTTTTAATTTGGCAACATGTACATATTTTTAAAGCTAAATCTAAGCCGAGATAAAAATATGCAGATCTTTTTAAAACAGGCTTACCTCCAGCCTTGTTCAATTACACTTTAGATTATGTACATAAAGAAAAAATACGAATTCATTTATGGTTTTTTACACTACCACAGGTACGGTCACTGCGACCGACACAAATGCTATCAGTATATAATTATGATACTGTGTATAGTATTATAATTATATACTGATAGCATTTGTGTATGTACCTTTTATTAAAATAACTTTACTGTAAAGTGCCTGATTGTAGTAGGGATCTACTACAATTTCCTACAGTTGTGTGTTGCAAGTTACTGCAACTCAGTTAAGTACAAAATTAAAATCTCACCGCCATTGACATAAAAGTCGACATCACCTAACGGCTCAGCTATCCCAAACCCATCAATATTAGTGTGCACTACATCCACCTTCTCCGCAACATCTGCGTGTAGCCTCGCTTTCTTAGGCAGGTTGCGGAAACAGGGCCCGGCGGGGTCTAAACCTGGAACGAGAGGTCTTTAGCCCTTACATATAACTGGTTTTCCTGTAATGCCGTTTACAAGTACAAATCGGTCTCTCATTAGTAACAGGATGTTTTGAGTTTTTATACTTAGAAGATTGGCCGCACACATTCAATTATACATTTATAAATTAAATAATACAAACAACAAAATAAACTAATGTACCATGCAATACCATGGGTTTGTCTCTGTCGAATTAAGTTGCAAATTTCTTAGTTTTGTTAGGAACAAAGGATTTAAGTTCGGTAAGATGAAGCATTTTAAAAAAGAATAAAATACATTACGAAATGAAATTAGGTGCTTTGTTCAGTTAAGATTTTGACGTCCCCATCTATACAATTGTTAGTTTTGTTAGGTTTTAGAACGCTATAAAATAATAACATTCTACATGTGGTATCTCAAAAATCTTAAGCTCACGAGTAGACAAGGCTTCTTTAGACATGGAAATGATTGCTACTTTTAAATCATATTCATATGATGAAATGATTGGTTTTAGACACAGCAATTTCAACTGTGATGTGATTTGGTCATAGACAAAGATACATGCTATAAAATCAATAAAAAATATTTTTATTAAAGATTACCTGTATTTTTTTTTTAATTTGTCACCTGTCTGGCGTTAGCGTAATAATAATAAGTCACAGGTGTGATTTTATGATTTCTAAATCATATGGTTTATTATGGGTTATTGTGATTTTATTCCATCCTTAGCGCCTATTCCAAAGGTCTAACGATGAGCCACAGTCTAGTTACATTTTTCAGCCGAGGTGTTATTGAATTTAAAACTTGTGTGGAAACGTTTATTTTTAATTTAAAATATAGAAAATTTAATTTTTATTTGCATACCTGTTACCCTAGCGGGTCGTTGTCCAGTCAGGCGGTAATATTCTACAGCTGCATGGGATGCAATGTGAGCGCCTAAACTAGCGCCCACCATCTCAAGTCGGCTCGAAGACAGGCCCTTGTGGGTAAGTGACGCCAGTAACTGTCCAAGAAGCTTCCCTAATGGCTTTGTCAGGCGAGCAGCTCTGTTAAATGAATGTACGTTTTTGTATCATGATCATCATGCTCATTAAGATGTTGGACATAAAAATCATGACAGAAAATCAGGTTACGGATTTGGATTTGGGGACCCAAAAAAAATAAAACACTTGGTCTGGTCGAAGGAACCTTTCATTGATTTTTTTTGTGGTGCTGTGTTATTATTTTATTATTTTACTAAATTTTTTGAATAAGTGTGTTAGATACCTGTTTATGCTAAAACAAAATCTATCCTTCTACCTAATCATTACACTAGTACACTGCTGGACATACTGCCTCTCTTTAAAAAGGAGGTTATGGTCTACTATACAGATGAGTTGGTATAGCGTTTGTTCCAAATTTTTCTTCTATATAATATTTATAATCGATACGGAAATACCAATAGCTAATTTTCTTTTGAATGTCTCAGTTGCAAACAAAAAGTAGTACCTAATAATGATGTGTTTTGCACGTGTGCTTGTAATCTCATGGGATTTGTTATTTTAACACTATGTTAAGGTTATACTTACTACCTTTATACCGACTCAATATAATAAAAAGTAGAATGGAACACAATTCTTTTACGTTTACGTAGTTTTATTTTACGTAGCATTACAAGGTTATGCAGAGAAGTTTCAAAGATATATACCATATATATACCATAACATATATTTACAGGGCAGGGATTCCCAAACTATTTAGGGCAAGAGATCCCTTTTCCAAATTGTGAAAATTCTTTTATGCTTAAATTTTGTTTATCAAGAATAAGTTAACCCACAAAGGCCGATATTAAATTTTTTGTTCTAATCCAGTTTAGATCGTCACCCTGCAGCTGCAAATTAACCATGACGTTGACCAACCATAGATGGTTCAAAATCGGTTGCAACAGAAACAATGTTCTTCCTTGGAATAGCTTTGTCATTAAAAAAACGTTCCACGGCCAGTTTAGTATCAGTCTCTAAATATGTAGTAAAAGGCAGTTCTTGGCACATTTTTCATAATTAATATATCGGCCATATCTTAACAACAGAGCTTCATTGCCAAGTAATGTAAACTCGTCCAACTGGAGAGAGAATACGTTGGTGTGTAAAAAATTGTAAAAAACGTTTTCCACGTTACAATCTATCTTGTCTATTCATCTCCGAACGGTGTTACTGATAAAAGGAAGTCTCTTTATAATATCATGTGCTTGTGTAATATATTGTTGAGGACCTTCGCAATGGCTGGTAAAATAAGCCGCACTCCAATTGTGTCTTCTCTGTCTCTGTCTACGTATTAGTAAAGATGTACTCCAAGGGATCGATATCGATCACTTTGGGAATGCCTGCTTTAGGGGTAGTAGACGCCATTATTACTGATAGATTAAACTACTAGAATACCATATCCCAAATGTAATCATTTTCAAGATATTGGACGTTTAAGACTTAAAAAAAAAATGCTGAAATTTTGAATATAATATAATACACAACAGGATAGATAAATACTTAAAATGGGCTGACTACATAAATTTCATAGTTAAAAAGGCAAATTCTTTCCTTTATGCCATACGATATGCATTCCAACGTCCTTCAGTTTTCGTCAAAAACTTATGTCGACTATATTTTTCAAATTTGGATCCCTACCTTGCAAAGGATATTGACCTCCTGAAAAGTATGCAAAGCGAGCAACTAAGATACTGTTTGGCTTGCGACATAAAACCTATGAAGAACGCTTAAGAGTATTAAAATTACCGACACTAAAACATCGCACGATGAAAGGTGATCTTATTGAGACCTATAAAATATTAAGCTCAAGTTATAATGTTCCTAATATCAAATTATATATATATACTAGCTGATCCGGCAAACGTTGTATTGCAACAAAAAAAAAATTAGGGATGGGTCACCCTTACCATTCAAAATTGTGAATCTAAACCATTCCCAGATCCCCTTGAACACACACAAAAAATTTCATCAAAATCGGTCCAGTCGTTTGAGAGAAGTTCAGTGACATACACACTCACAGAAGAATTATATATATAAAGATAATAAATAAATATTCTAAATTTTAATTTACTAGACACTTACAATGGGTAAGATCGAACCAGAACAGGAAATACATCCAACACTAGGACGTTTCTTTTCATCTTCAGGTACTGAGCGATGACAGAGCGGAGTAAAGGAGAGAACGTTGCAACCAAATAGCCGCTTATCAAGACCTGCATATTACAATAACATTAATTTCCTTGTACATAGTTACACACGCTTAAACAAGCCTAAGTTTTGCTTAAGGATTATGATGGATGATGAAGGCAGGCATTAGTCCTATTTCCAAATCATAACTCTATGCACCTACTCGTATTATGTGAGTATACTGAAGTTGATCATAAAAAAATCCCTTTCACTATGTTTTTTACTCCACATTCATGACATAAGGAGGCGATAAGAACATTTGCCGAAATATTATAGCCACTTATTTACAATTCAACACGAAACATTTGTTTTACTTTTTCATTTTTGAACATATAAACGGATATTTGGCTAGCTAACTGCTTTACAACGAGGTATTGAAAAATGATTCATTATGTTTGCATGTATGTACCGGAATATTTGAACTTGATTTTAACCTACTTAAAAACGTTGATTTAAATTGAAACTTCCCACACTTATCAAGGACCGATGACTATACACTAATTTGATAAATTTGGCAGATTATCCTGATCAGGATCTTCAGGATTAACGGCTTTTTCCATACCTAAAAATACGGTAGTGGCTACATCCTAAAAGGCGTGTGCAGAAGCATGTGTGACTTACTTACTTGTTACATTTTTAGACTTAATGAGAGAAAATAATCATCTTTAATGACTAAAAAAGCGAAAATAAATTATAAATATGTAATAAGTTATAAAATTATAGTTAAAAAGGGTAGGGTTGTTTTCAAGATATCTTATTATAACTTTACTTGTATCAATATTTGTCAATAAAATATTTTTACAAAATTTTACGATAAAATAATTTTTCTTTTTGAACTTATAGAAAATTATTTATTACTTTTTAGTTCGGCTAGTTACAGAAGCGTGTTTTTTGTTTTTTTTTAAATATAATTTATTTGCCTCACTTTTATATCGAATGTGAATTGGATCCTATAACGTCACGAAATACTGTCATTGTGTCATTTAACTTCAACATTAACTTCAATATATCATTATAGATATAAGGGTAATAGGTGTATACTTCTGGATCCAGCTGTAAGTTTTCTAAATAAAATATGAGATAAAACAAAAATTCACCTGAGTAACTTTGCCTTGGAATTTGAAATACTTGGTTACACATGCAGCATCATCGAGCTTGCACCTTACGTCCTGGTACGGCAGTAGAAAGTTCGTAGTCGGGATCACTAGCACTACAGAGACGGAGCGTTTCGTTTCTTCAGACAGTGTAGTAGTGTGGTTCATACCTGGACCTTATGTTTGAAAGTAATTTTAATGACAACTTTCCGATGCTAGAACTTAGTAGGTATATCTGCCACGTATTTTGTATTAGCATATTTATGACAGCGAAAACTATTCAAGAAAGATTACAAGAAGAAGATGATTAATTCCTATTAAAGTTATATGAACTAATAAGACAGAAAATTAGCGGGTTAAGTCCGAGCCTCGATGTTTAATCCTGTGATCATGAAAATAAACAGTAACAAATTATGTCTTATTTACTATTTAATTACATACTTGCATATCGTTTTTATAAATCAGTAAAGGATATAACTGCCTAAGGGGCCATCTTTACACATTTTTTACAATTCTTTGCCACCAACTGGAGAGAATTTGACTTGAGGCGGGGCAATGCGATGCACAATTTTTACTACTTATGATAACTTTGGACTGATTATATGTATTTAGAATAATTGATGCACAGCCAGCAAATTACTTCACCGATTACAAAGAACATAACAATCGTGTCCTACGGAAATATAAGACTTCAACTTACAATCAGCCATAAGCCCTGCTGGATAGCCGGTATCCTTTGCTTCATAGCTTAACCCACACATCCAGATAAGGTAAAAAACACGTACTTTCATTATCAAATGTACTTAAAATTTACAATAATTTCAACTAAACTTCAGACTGTGTGATCTGTTAGCAACTATTCACAGAAATAACTTGGCCGAAGTATTGAATTTCGTTAGTAAAGGTCGATTGGTGGTGCATAAAAACAGATCACTCTTGTCCGGTGCGTGGATCGTGTACTTAATTGTCTAATTGTGTGTTATATGATAATTAACTAGTCAATTATATGGAATATATTTAGCCTACGTTATTTCCAAGTCTGACTTTTAAGAGCAGGGTAAATTGCTGTAATTTTAAAGTTATCAAAATGTGTATTTTTATATGTTGAAGTCTTTTCGGAATAAGAAATAATATTCAACACTGGACATGGCCTATTCAGAGAGGGCTCGGATTTTATTAACAGTCAATTCGAGATATAGGTATAGAATCACGATCTGCTCAAGCTATTGTGTACAATTCATCCATTTAAGCAGTAGGTATCCCTTACTGCCTTTCCTTCTTATCTACACTTTCTTTCAATATATGTTCTTCTGCTTTTCCTATCCAGTATCGTAACTACCTTTTAATGCGCCCAATACAAGGTTTTGTAATTGCGACGCATCAAAATATTTCCGTAAACTTCACGACGCGTTTTACACTAATTTGGTCATTTCTGTGCATAGTACCCACATAATTCCTTAAGTCCCTGGTTCTGTCAACGTACTGGGCCAGCTCCTATTACGTTAGTGTAAATAAATATATATATATATATATATATATAAATATATAATTTGAATTATATATAGTATAGTAGTTGGCCCAGTACGTTGCTGTCATCATCATCATCATCATCAACAGCCTATACTAGTCCACTGCTGGTCATAGGCCTCTCCTTAGAAAGGAGGTTTTGGCCTACTATACCACGCTGGCCAGACGGGTTGGTATAGGGTTTGTTTCAAGTTTTCCTTCTCTTTGCAGTGCTGTTGTCCTGCTTAGTTTGCTCCCTTAGTCGACTCTTACGACACCCACGGGATGAATTGGGGTGGTGACAATTTGTATTCTTAATCCGTCACCACACGGAAAACGTTACGTTGCTGTACTGTATATATATAGTCACTTTTGCAGAACAGCACAAAGTATTTTTGCTTTCTCGAAACATACCAGTTACATGATAGTTGATAATGTACTCCTATATAATATTGTATTTAGAATTAAAATCATTTTCTTTTACGAAAATGTTATATCAGGAAATTAAAACGACTTTAAACAATTAAAAAAAAACGCTATTACAAAATCTAGTCAGATATTTTAGAAACCTTTTCAGAAAACATATTTCTTTTAGTCTCGAGCCATGTTATAATAGGGTTTACGGTAGAACACTGATAAATCAAATGTTTTATGATATATTTTCCTGTATTGTAACATTTGCCTTATATTTTCTATGCAATCGTGAGGGTGCAAATTACTGTTGAGTTTTGTTGTTAGAAAGTACTCAATCTTCGCTTTTGCAACTCGCCCACCTCCTATCATGATATAAAAACAGAATAATCTGGATGTCTCTTTCTGCCATCTTCGTGATATCTCATAACATTGTTGAACATATATCTATGTATTTTTGTATTATGAAAAATCCATATCGTACATTACTATTTTGCGTGCGTGACCTTTGCTGATTAGTAGGTAGTCTATGTAAAATCCATCCTGCATTAATTTACAGTTTTACAACAACACGGCGTAATTAAAAAAAACTGACGTACAATTTTAAGTTGAAATTGTATTAAGTCTAATAAGAAACACACTATGACTATATATATTTTTTTTCTTTTTTAAAGACATCTCCCGCATTAGGAATATATCCTGTGTCGCGGGGGACTTTACAAACATACATGAAACGGACACAAAGAACACCAGACTCAGGACAATAATTTGTGGATCACACAAAGTGTCGTCCCATGTAGGGTGGTTGAAGCGGCGTGGCGACCGCTTAAACCACTACGCCATCCGTGCAGTCAAATTGCATAGATTGTATTAGTACAATTATTACTTGCGAGGCGAGTCGTTGTAGCCGCATGAAAGCGGACACTATTTTGCCCAAATATGTCGGCCATGTCTTACTATACCTCCATTTGGCAGAGGACGAGTGAGCTATGCGTCGGGTTGGCCATATTATTATGTTTTTTGAGCGTCAGGAAAAACTTACTGGGGATTTTAATGCGACCATACCGTAATACTTACCATAAATATTTACCGAAAACAGGTGGTAGTTAAAACACCTAAACCCCACGATCACCAGATTAGAAATAAACTAATATAGAATAGAATTACCATATTAGTACCCATTACGGGATTAGTCGTATCTGTTGTTTGTGGTGTGTTTTATACACGGGCTCCTATTATGCAAGAAGAGTCCAAGATCGTCCACCCTTAAAAAACGGTTTTCCGTTGCGGTGAGAATTTATTCAAGTTCCTTTTATGCAGGCGCTTGAAAAACGCACGCAGAATATTGTAATAAAAACTAAAGATTTTCATGAAGATGTGTGTGATATTCTTTATTAGAAAAACAAATAACAGGAAAATTAAGAATTACATGCAAATGATATATAATTTTTATCGCTTTCATTTATTATTCCCAAGATTTCGAGATATGGCAGCAGAAAGCTTATTATTTAAAAGCGTATGGGCTAGCGTGCAGACAACACGCCGCCGCATCGGTTTTGGGACGGCAATCAGAAAGCCGACGACTGGTGAATCAGTCACATTCTATTCCGTTGTTCGGACAGACGCGTCTACAGACAATAAAAACAAGTTTCAAATAAAATGGTTTTCGATCTGTGAGAGTGTAATCTTGCAGTTCGGGGTCTTCGGAGAGAACTCTCAAACATTTAATTTATAAATAAATCATGAATGATTCCGTGGGTGTTTCGACTAACACTTGGCAGTGGTACGAGGAAGTGATCAAATCATGGCTTGAGGACCCAGGAGTGTTGGATCATGAGGGTCTCAATATTACAGCTTTGAACAGAGACCAGGCTTATATGGTGGGGATTGCAGATCTGAATGTTGGTGTCTACAGCGTGTCTGATGATTGTTTTCGGGTGAGTTTAAATAAAAATAAAAAAAAAAAACTATAAGGCGGAATTGTTACCGGCGTTTCTTTTCTGCTACCCTTAGATGGTGCAGTTAATGAACATGTTAAAAAAGCGCTAAAAGTGATAGTAATAAATTATAATATAAGTTTTAATATAAAAAATATGCAAAGCATAAATTAAATATTATTCTAATTTAAACTCTGGCCCGTGAAAATCTCTGTTTATTTCTGCTACAAATAGTTGTTGTTGAAAATTTTATCTCTATTTGTTTAACTGTAGAGCGCGTATAACGCAAAGTTTACCCGTAGGTCTCACAGACTAACACACAAAGAGACCAAATGAGACCAAATTGGAAGCCAAATTGAAAAACAACAACTAAACAATTCATGGAATTCTCGGATATATTTCTTTTATATAAGAAATATGAAGAGAGAAATAATCAAGTTGAACTCTTTAAAAAAAAAACTAGACCTCGCCTTGCTGCTTAAAACCTTAAATTCGCTTTCAGTCGATTAAAACTTACGTTTCAACTATTAAGGAAAGAGAATTTCACATTTAAAGTATATTGATTTTGTAATCTTTAGTTAATATGTAATTAAGTATTAATAAACCTAGCGACAGTAAAGGCATGAGACTTAATGACTACTTATGATTAAGAGGAATTTAGTCAAATGTCAAAATATCTGTAGAGTACTGAGTATGGTTGACGTGAGAGTTTTTTCCAGCGTTTTAAGCTCAATTTGCTATATACGCGCCTTCATTTCGCGCTTCATTTACCTGGACGGTCATGCACGCGCTTGTGGTAGGTGCGCATGGGTATTCAAACCAGTGGGTCAGAAGAACGATTGGCAGTAACCTTGCCATTTACGTTACTTAAATTAAAAAATCGTGGACTGCGAATACTAAGAAGTAGCTAGAGGTCTCTAAATATTGATCAAGACTGAGCACACACATATATCTGTACATTCTCAGGCCTATATCTGGGGTCGGAAGGGGTCGGCAGGGGCTTACGTAATAAGGGGTAAACCTATTGCCCCGTGCATTTGGTGAATAGATGGAAACGTAAAGGTAGATACGAAAGAAAAGCAGTTACAGCAATTGCATTTTGGTTTGAATGGATTGTGAATGCAAGCAATAGTTCAAGAAGGTCAGAGTAACATACTTGTACCTCGAATTAGCTAGAATGTCCAACACCTAAAAACAGGTCATTTTAAACTTGACTCAAAATTGTTTCTTTTTTTGTAATGTATATTGTACGTAAACTGAATAGAAATTTTTCACAATTAAAAAACAAAAGAACCTATTACCATTTACCACAGTTATGTAAATGTTATACAGTATTTTATAATCTACATCGTGTTATTTGACACACATAATAAATGAACTATTTTATCGTGAGAAATATTTTTTTTAAAGCTGTTATAAACAGATTGGACCTCCAAATATATAAAAACGACAAACGGTAAACGTCATGTCTTTGTTAATTGTTTTGATTGTTTGCCGTTGTCTCAAAATTTGTTAATTGTAAAGAATTATTCTTAAAGTTTCTCAATACCATTTTTTGGTTCATCCTATTAGCATCGTAAGTTAAAGTCCGCCAAGTCGTATCAGATTACATTTTTTAAATTTTACCAAAGCAAAGAAACAATTAGATTAGGCAAATCTATTTGTTTTCCCATGAAGGTATTTGCTGTTAGAATAAATAAATACATGTAAATAGCAAAAACTTTGAGGTCCGCTTTAAAAATAATTACGTGTCAAATTGAAAATCGTTTTTCACCGGGGAAAAAATGGCTATTGAGTTTTTATTTTCTAAGTGGTAGAACTTATTGCATGCTATTCTACCATCTGGCATATAAAACAAGTCGAATTACGCTTTTGCTATCCTTCATAAATATTATCATCAATTGGCGAAAATCTCATTTTTGGATTCTATGTTGAGACTAGAAAATAACTAAAGTAGACCAGTACCAATTTAATGCAATTTTAAGTCTGACTCCTCAATATACTACCTTATTTTCTGAGAATGTCATCCATTGAAACTCCTTTTATTACACAGTATTTTTTAGAGTGTGGGCGAGGCGCCGTTCATGGACTCATGTCAATTGTATCTTTGTCCAGTTAGATATTATACGTATGTGCACTGCACAAAGAATTATTCAATCTGATCAGCTGGCTGATTTGATTGTACCTATTGTTCTTTATTCTTTACTTCGGAGGTAAACGTAATATATGTGTTTGATTCTTCTGTTGTTTGTATACATGTATAGAAATATCGTTTAAGCTATATCAGACTATACCAAGGACCTAGTTTTTAGCTAGTAAGCTATTCCATAAATATGATAAACTTAACTAAACTTAAAATATATTTAAGGGTAAGAGTTCAATGAACATTCCATTTAATGCTTTTCAATTGACCAAAAGTTCATTAAACAGGAAGATGCTGTTACTGATGTTGTTTGCTGGGGACTGGCCAGCAGGCCAACAGGTTTAGTGGTACGTGATCCTGACCGCTATACCGTAGGTCATAGGTTCATTTCCCAGTCAGGGCAAATAATCGTTTGTAATTCATAGACATCATGATCGTTTTTTATGCGTCTACATCTAAAGCTGGTTCTGGTTACCATATCGTAGGCTCTGCCTAATCTGTGATCAGACGGACGTGTATGAGGTGTGTCAAGTTATTATTATTATTACTAACAAGTACGATTGACAGTTGGGAAATGATTATCTACCTGCATTACGTTTTATGCCTGAAGATGACTAAAATGCTAGACATATACTCTTATAGATTTATGACTTTTGAAACTACTACTTCCTAAAACTACCAAATATTAACAGGCATTAGCACACCGACATCAAACTTTATTGTCCATTTGTAATTTTAGTACATTACTGTTAAAGTTTATGTAACTTTCGAAGACATTGCCTTATTATGCAATGTAAGTAAAAGATGTAAACCTCAAAATAAAGGTTGTGTTGATACTTTTGTTTTTGGATATGCAACACAAAAACAAGAATTTTATACTGCGTTTTAAGATAAGAATATAATCTATCGATCGACATGTATTACTTTCAAGTAATGAAATATTAAATTATAGTCTATTAAATCTTATAAGGTTTCAAAGTTATGTGAAGTCTGCTGTTAAGTATTTCGTTAGTAAGCATTTAAGAAATCGGCGAAGACTATTCTCTAACAATCCCCAGCAAACGGTGTTCGAAATTTTATTGAGAGAAGATCCATCTATAACTATGGCCAATAGCCATTACTCGTAATGATTACTTTATGGACATAATTAATTGTTGACTGAAACTAATTCAATTGCTTTTTGGGACGCTGTACCATCTCGTCATATATTCCTGTCTCATAGCTCTGAGTAGGGGATTTACATTCGACTTTATTGGTCATTGATTTATATTTTATCTACTAGAAGGTTAAATAATATGTTGTGTATAAACGTGAACACATATAAGTACTTGTAATTAATCTAAATTAAATTAAACATTGAACAATACATTGCAATAATAATCCAACACAAAATAAATAATATATATTTTGTAGTTTTTATCAAGAGATTTATTACGTTTCTGTCACAGAAATATAATAAATTTAGAAACCAAAAACACAGCAGAGCGAACTGAAATGCAATTATAGCTAATAAATTTTAAAAGGTATATTCTGTCAGGAACAGTATCACCAGCCCTCACTGAAATTTCATTAGATACCTATTTATTTGAAATTGCATTACATTACATTTTTTTTATATTTTTGGAGAGAGGATATTTTTTTTGAACGTATATTCGTGAAAACCATTTATATGCAGTGGTATTATTTACTTATAATATTTTAATATTAAATATAACAATAACAATTCAATATGTCCTCAAACTACTTTAAAATATGACTATCTAGAGCGATATCAATTTATGCCAAGGATTCTTACAAAACAATACACACGTAGAATATAGTAGTGTACAGACAGAGCTGGGCCTCTTTCTTTTAAAATGCACAATGCGTAAATAAACACTGCTGCACTCTCGTTACGCACTTTACAAAGAACATTTTTACAACAATAAAATTATCGAAGTAATAGTTATAAGTTAATAGATAATGCTGCTAATTCTGTTGTTCGAAAACTCTCTAAACTAAACAAAAAATCACTAAAAATAAATTTTGTCCTGTCAAATATTACGTGTTCAGTATAGGAAACGTTGTTTGACAGAACTAAACAAATTTTTAGCGATTTTTAGTTTAGTTTAGAGAGTTTTCGAACAACAGAATTAGCACCAATGTCGGTAATGTACTCAAAATAGTGCAATTTCCTGTAACCTTATGATGTATGTTTTAAAAAGTCTTGTTTCACCTGATACTTTTTTTGTGACAGGTTAAATTTATGTTAAATTATTTAGTACAAAATAGAATATGACAGTAATTAGTAACAATTGACTTATTGATCAGATTCAATAAGTTTCATTTTATTAATATTTAAGCAATTTACTGAACGATTCATATCGATACATGATTTCACAATAGTTTTGGAAGCAAAAGGTTGCACTTTAAAATAATATTATTATATTATATTAATGTTTATGTAACGACTTAAACTTATAATTTATTACATTGGCCCTGAATTGTAAACTACACTGTTTTTATTTTGTGAGTGTTGAAATCATTTGTCACTGTCACACAAAAGAAAGGAAAACAGGTTGTGTCGAATGCAACGTGTGTAGCGTAACTACCACTTATATTTAACCTTTTTGTACGTTGTGGCGACAAGTTTCTCAGGCGATTGGTAATTAAAAGGTATTTCACTTTTTGCCTAAGTAAATACAATGTATGTTTATTGAACTTAGTGAAATACAGGTTTAACCCAGAATACTGTCCCATATGTGGGACGGTAGAAATAAAAAAATATTTCAACTTACGCACATAATTTTTATCCCGATAAGGAGCAAGCATATGGATTTAATAAAGGCCATAGTGTTAATTGACGTTTAGCACAATTTTTCTGTGTTTAATTTACGAAACAATTATGTAAATATATGGTTAAAATAGTAACAATTGAGCGTCTATAAAAATGAAAAAATCAGAAAGAAGTAATTCAAAGATCAAAACTTTTTTCATTATAAGGACCAAGTAAAAATGCTAAAAGCATTACATTACATTACAAATGTGTTTATAAAGTAAGGGTTGTCCGTTTTTCTAGCCAAAGTTGACTTAGGGAAGTGGCTCATAGTGTTTTCTGCGCTAAATCAGAGAAAGGCAATATAGGCTGTCTCTATGGTTTGTCGGTGTTCTCGGGAATTCATTTCCTAGGTAAGTTATTCGATGTTATCCTGCAACAGGTCTGTTTGTACTGCAATTATTTTTCGACGTGACCCATGATGGGACATCGTAAAGTTGTAGTAGGTTCGATTTCGACATACCATTTTACCAGGAACGCGTTAATAAGAAAAGTTTAATATGGGCAATAACAATTGCTAGATTTGTTCTTTCATTATTTGACGCAGACAATCTATTAACCGGGACAATTATTTTATTTCTAGCCCTGTGCCGCGGCAGGTGTGTTAAATGCATCATACACACACACAGAAATACTAAGGAATTACATAAACACACTCGGGGGTACTTCTGCTGTTAATACTCTTGTTAACTTTCCAACAACCTTTCTAAATTGATTACCTTGTATTAGTAGTCGGAAGTAGTCCTTGTAGAATTAGCATGTAGGACAAAGACCTGTAATATTTCAATTACAAATCCAATAGCACCTCTAGGCTTGTAAATATTTGAACCTAGCGAATGGCTCCTTTCGAATCAGTACATTATACTAACTTTACATATATTGACGTTTATTCAGAATACAATTAATTGCTGTAGGAACTTTTAATTGAAATCAAATTAGTGGTTGATGCAATATGAAGTGTCAGTAGACCGAATGGCGTAGTGGTTTGTGTAACGGACTGCTATTCCAAAGGTCGCGGGTTCGATTCCTAGATGGCGTTGTGTGAATGTGGTAGAATATTATTATTATTAGTATCTCCACAAATCACATTTATAATATTACTGCGACTGGATCTTAGATATTAGTTTAGATCTTGGTTCCTTTGTACTTACGCGTTATTCCACAAAATAATCTATTTATTGCATATACATATCGAAATCCGTTCAGTTTTTTAGAGCACTATTGAATCACAAACTTTAAAGTGCACTTTATTAACCCTTAATTTGGCAGAAAAATACTGCAACAATGTAAAATCTTTATAAAGATTAGGTTTTAGGCTTAATATTAGGATTTATTCCACAAATGGCTTTAAGATGCAAGTCAATGAAATATTACCTATCAATACCGACTATGGTGCTTTGTCACCGGGATTTCCAAGGGAAACAAACCCGCATGTCAATAATTATATATTGAGCACATTTGTGTCCGAGTTGCATGTTTAGTTGAAATTATATTTCACTTGCTGCTCGCCCTGGCTTCCTACGGTCTTACTAATAAAGACAATTATATTTTAAAGCCAAAAATAACCAATTCAACAAATCGTGATTTAGTTGTAACAGGTTTTAACATCAATTACTTTTATCACTAGACTGATATCATGCTTAAAAAAGTAAAATGTTAGTTCATTACAAAAGAATCAACTAACATATCATTAACCACGATTTTACAATTTAATTGATGATAACAATGATGAAAATGAAATTATTTTACTGTTATGTCCATGTAGATATTTCAGACAACAATAAACCGCCAAGTTACTTTGTTTGTTGCTAAAATGTTTTTATTGATTTCTTTTTATTTTCTTCCTGTTTCAGTATGTTTTTGTAAATGTTATACGAAATATTCATTTTTCTTTTCTTTGTTTTTATAGGATTAAAAACAGTCTTCAAAACCGTAATTAAAAACAATGATGATTGGGAACCAGTGACAGATGGTCAGCTTTAAATGTTACAATTCACATTCAATGCACTCTTTTTTTTTTACTTTATTGCCAGGTGCTTGAGGTACGTATGGCGAAACTGGTAATAAGCCGGGCGAAAAGGAAAAGTTTATGATGTAGGAAAAATAAAAAAAGGCAACTGTAAATGTTGCCTTTTTATTTTTTATCAGTGTTTCGAGTAAGTTTAAAAATGCTTACGAACGCTTGTTTTTGCAGCAAAAAAACCTACTTACTTTAAAAAGTAGCAGATTATAAAAATATTATTTTTATTGGTAGTGTCCATTTGCGTTTTTCAACAACAGTAAACGCTAAACATCCGATCAATGTAGATATCACTTTCTTTAGTAGTTACAAAGACAAGCGATTTTCGATTCGTTACATCCGTTATGCCAATTGCATGCCGTTGCCATGACTCGGTCACAACTAGTACGGACTGCATGTAACCGACTTCCATACGTTTTAATTATGCAAAATTATCGAGAATAATTTGCTATCTACGTTCGATATTTTTGAGTTTATTTATTTATTGGAACGAAGTTCCTTATCGTTCGTTACACTCTCTGACCGCATGGGAGCGAGACCGAAAAATGTGTAACAAGACTTTTTTCCGGCACTTCAGTTGAGGCGTCGACGCTCACATCTTTTTCATATTTCATATATATAGCAAATGTCTACCAAGCGAAAGGAACTTCGTTCCGACCGGTGGTTCATAGACCCCTCACCCCGTTTTATATTATTAAGTAACTTTACAACGAACGAACGAATTCTATTCACAACTGATACGTAATGATAACACGTAAAGTACCACAGTAAGTGACACAACAGAGTCGAATTGAGAATTTTCTCCTTTTTATCCGACTTAAAAAAACGAGTTTTAATTTTGTTATAGTATTATGGTACGTTAATTAATCAAATCTCTATTGATGATACTTTTTTTAAAGTGAACCATTATCAGAAAGCACAAGTACACTCAAAATATTCTAGTAACACTATAAAATAGTCGTATTAGTCATTTATGTATTACAAAATGGCCCCGGTGAAAAAAAAAAACATCAATTAAGATTTGAAGCGGTAAAGTTACATCCGTAAAATTGAAAGCCGGCAAGCTTTTTGTAAGATGATTAGGTAATACCAGATGGTTTAACTTTAAAGTACCGTAACCCTTATCCTATTTCAAATTCAGACATAACAACATTAATTTTATAGTTTTTAAATTATCTTCGTGTGCGTACAATGCAGTGAGTGTAAGTATTATTTATCGACGCACGAGCGCCGCGACACTCGGTTATGAACTTATGAGACCAAATACCGTTTTGGCTACTTAAAGTGTAATGAGTTAAGATCACAGTAGATGGGTAATTTGAGATTGCAGAGCAATCTCGTTTTAATGAGGTGATAAACAGTCCACCATTGTCAAAATCAAAAGATACAGCTGGATCTATGGTCTATTAGGGAGTTCGTTTAGCTTTAAGCTTAGTTCTTTGCATCACTTTTTCGATCAGGACATTAAAATTAGCTTAGCTTGAAGATTGGCTACCAAAAATGCCAAAGGCTCAGCAAAACAAAAATTATTAAAGAGTCTTGAAAAAAGGCAAGATACAGGCAGAGCATTTAGTTCCTTAATCAACTATGTGATTTTTTCCTTACTTAATTTGACGAATCGTGCATTGCTCACTGCGATGGATTTGAAATATACTGTTAATGACGTGTAGAGTCGCGATTATTGTCCGTCGTACTCGTGGATAGCCCTTTGACACACTACTCGACACTACCCGACACTTCACTGTCAAACTGACAGATATCAGACATCTGAAGTCACATCACTCAAGCACAAGTCAGATGTCTGAGATGAGACTTGCCACATTTGATTATTTTACTTGAGAAAAAAATATCATATGTTATTAACAATCGTTTTAAATCGTTATTTTTATGTAATGTCAGTTTTTAACATTAAACGACTTTAAAATAAAACTCATTCTAAATGTGAGAAGTGACCGTTAAATTATATTATGAACAACCTCATTTACAATTGTAGAATATAGAAATATAACGTAACGTAAGATAAATATAACGGCTTTATACTTGATTGTTCACTAACCAAGAAGTAGCTTGTCATAGTTAACTTTGTATTTAACGGTGAATTAGCTAACGGTCAGCAAGTCCTGACATTGCGGGAGAACAAGTATTGAAATAATTAAAAACAGCAAGTAACACTTGCATTGAAATTTGAAATTTAGTATTTGCATAAAGCAAACGTACACATATGTTATAATATCTTAACTCCATTCGAGGATCTGGTTTTACTGTATAAACACACCAGATCCACCAGATTGGATACAAAACAAAACCAGACGTCTCAAAGCAAAGTTGCAGTTTCAACCATATTTTTACTGTGCATTTTGTTAATAAAACTTTTTACTTATTTATTTAGTTTGTTTGCGTAGAGGTCAGACGGCGCGAAGTTTGTATACTCGTATTGGGTCGGTAATAAATGCAAAAAAAACACGAGGAAGGACAACTTTAAAGAATTAGATACTGGAGAAAAATTCTCCAATGTGTAAAATTCTAAAATAAATATAATGAAATTAAAAAGAAGAATGAAGAATGTAAAAATTATATAAATTGTGTTTTAAGAATGTCTGAGTCAATTATCATTATCTCGATTAAAATTCATCAACCGGGATCAATTCCTCGCGCTCTTCAATGGAAGGAAATAATTCCGAAATATCCTTCAAAAATCTCAAGATTGAAAAGAATGGACAGCAGGATGTAGCTACTGATCTTATCATAAGCGACCAAACACTATTAAAACCAGTATCATGGTTTTGCTTTCTTCTTATTTTTTTAACATGCCTGTCACACAGAACATTGCAGAACATTGTGAGATTAAATTACAATTTAAAAAGACTAAGTTCTTGGTTTACAAATCGTGAAATTTATTTTTAAATGCAGAACACAAAGTAAGAATAAAAATTTGGATCTTGAGAGAAATGAGTGCAGCAAATTTAGAATTTACGAGAAATATCAATGTTGCGATTATACATATTATAAGTTGTGTAAATCGGGTATTACTCGCAAAACTAATAAGTAGCTTTTTGATCAAATAATGATAAAAGAGCTATTGCTTGAACATGAGCTGTTTTCCTCTTTGTGACAGAAGATTAAGTAAGAAATAGAGAAAACCAAAACGTATGTATAACTAAAGACGGCCTGGAAAAAAACAAGCATAATAGAAGGCATGTTTGATGTGCTGTGAAAAATGTACATACATTTACATAAAAGAGACACTTTCAGAAGTCAAAGGTGCAAACTACTCCTTATCATAAATAAACTAGGCAGAGCCTGTGCTATGGTAAACATATTTATTTATTTCCAAATACATACATATTATAGATAAATTACACAAAGATAACAAACTGTCGTGCTCATCCTACAATTATTTGTCCTGGCTGGGAATCGAACACACGACCTCTGACTTGGCATTCACGGCCACCAAGCACTAGTCCAACAAGCCCGCCATTATGATACTACTTTTATAATATATTATATAATATATTCTTTGAGCGATTTACTACGCTCTTATTAGTTGGTAAGTAAGTGTGCTTACGTGCGATAAAAGCGTGCATATTGTTATCAAAACAATAAGTAACTCAAGATTCTGTTTTACCCTCAACCAGTATTATTTTATTGTAAAAGTAATGCCAGACTGTGTGTAACATACCCTATTGAGAGCTTCCTAATTTTTTTGAAGTCGGCTAGAAGATATCTTAAATATATATTATTAGATTAAGTGATTATTGTGATTGAATAGTTTATTGATAAATACTGCATATATTAACCATTGTTTATGAATAATCCACGAATAAATGAAACCTTTGATGAACTCGCAGCGGTAGCGTTTACGGGTGAAAACATTATTACTCACAATGCAAGCACGTGAAGTGTGTGACACACAAGCAGCGTTTTTATTTTTAGGTTAAACAATGGATTGGAACGAAATTGTTTACTTTTACAATACCACGGCTTGTTGAATAGCTATTTAAGTCGTTATATTGTTTAACAAGTCGTTGTTGACCAAGGCTCATTGAAGTTAGATAATACTGATTTTTACAGATTTGCCCTTTGTATATGACAGGAGGCAAGGTCAACGACATGCTCTGCTCCTGACGCTTTAACAGTTTTGCAAAACGTGGGACGATCTATAATAGTCGTATATGTATTATTTGTAAGATAATGTTTTGAAGTGTTAAGCATGTTTTTGTTGATGGTTAGTACCTATGTTCTTTAGTTTACGTGTTAATTTTGGCAAGCGGTGAACATAAGGCAAGTAGACTAAACGTATATTTATTTTATAACTTTATGCACTTTTGTAAATCAGCGGACTTAGTATTGAAGGCATTCTCTGCCAGTCAATACCACAAAGTTCAACCCTGAAGATACTGTTTTTGCGATTTCAATGCATAAGGACTTTGTTTAAACCATTGTAAGTATGTAGGTACTAACTTTATGAGTTTTTTTTGTTTAACTTATCGATGCCAAACTCGCAGTATTTATAGTCTCTATTAAAAATAATAATAATTAGACACCTATTTTTTTTTACTTTTCACTACGTAAGTATGTTTGTTTCCCAATCACGATAAAACGGCTTTCCGGATCTGGACCAGATTTTTCACATAGATAGATTATAGTCTAAAATGGCACAGAGGCTACTATTTATCACGGTTACATTTGAAGACAAAATTGGCAAAAGCTACTTATAAAGTATAGGAAATTTTGTTTTCAAGTAGATTTCCCCCCATTTACTTATGGCATGAATTATGTACTTTTTATAATTACTTTGTTTAAAATGCGAATTACCGATGCCGATAGTCTCGCAGTTATTTTGCTTTGTTACATACTTACTTTATAATTAAAATGTTCGCACAAAAATGAGATAATACACGATTATTTACGATTATAGTTTTCGGAAGGTTGTAGTACTCATTTCCTGATTAAGTAAGTTTACGGCAAAATTCCCTATGTATCCAATTGATAATCATTGAATAATTATAATGGCCTTTGTAAGTTATGCATGATGAACAATGTCAGCTGGTTCATAAATGTTTACGTAATAATTACCTCAGCAGCTGAAGTTGTTAGTAGGTCATAAAAATGTTTAATTTCAGAAAGAAATGATTACAAACAAATGAAACGAAGTAACCTTACATGCTCATTCTAGTTTCTGTCTGTCTGTGACCCAATTAATAATTTCGGCACTTTCGGCAAGTAAGAAAATAAAAAAAGATACGATTTGTACCGTGTGTTACATGACGGAGAGAAATAGTTGCGTAATAAGTACTTTAATTTTTTGAAGAGAATGAATAAAACAGACTGGCCAGAACAGAATTTCACGATTTGTAAACAACAAATTTAGTATTTTTCAATTGCAATTTAATCTTGCAATGTTCTGTGTGACAGAAATACGAGTATTAAAAAGATATAAGAAGAAAGCAAAAACATGGTACTGGTTTTAATAGTGTTTGGGCGCTTAGGATAAGATCAGTAGCTACATCCTGCTGACCATTCTTTTCTATCTTAAGATTTCTGAAGGACATTTCGGAAGCATTTATTTCCATTAAAGAGCGCAAGGAATCGATACCGGGTGATAAATTTTAGTCTAGATAATGAAAATTGACTCAGACTTTCTAAAAACTCAATTTATATAATATTTACATTTACTTCTTTTTAATTCATTTTAATATATATATTTTTGAATTTTACGCTTTACGCCTAGTTAACTAAATAAATTAACATTTGACTCAGCAGACCAGGTGATAATAGAACCAAAATAAAATTAGGTCCGGCAACTAAGGTAATGATTTAGCATATCAACGGTCACCCTGCTAGCTTCTGCCCGCCAATACCTATAATATACATTGGAAAATGGGTTCAATGCGAGCAACACCACGGGCAAAATATAATATGCACAGCACAGCCTGAAGGGGAGAGGGTCACAGGGGACGCGGACCTGCCCCGCCCCCGATCGTACATGTCAAATTCCAAAATCAAAAAAATTACGAAAATAAAAAAACAATTGTAAAGCGATACTAACTGCGAACTATGCGAACTATGAGCGGTGCGACATCAGGGGGATAATTTACCGATATAAATAGAAGATAGATAGAACGTTATGTATTGTGCAATAATTTTATTGAGAGTGACCCCTCAAAAATTTTATGCTGCGACCGCGACCGCGACAGCTTGTATGCAAGGTCTAACGAATAGCAGAATCATGTGAGACTGAGACTTGGTGCTACATAATATAAATAACATTCTATATCTCTTTACAGTGTCCTTTCGAATGGCAGAAGACGCTGTTAGCTCATGAGGAAGGTACCTGGAAGGTGCAGACAGCTAGACGTTCAACTTGGCGAGTGTATGCTGACCTCACAGAACAATATGTTAGCGCGGGAAATACCTCGTAAGTATTCTGATTATAATAGTATTTTGCTTAAACGAACCTACGTTTAACACTGAGATAAATGAACAATTACTACAACGATACCTGGTTAGTAAGACATAGATAAAACTAAAATAAAAACATCTTACGTGAAGGTTTATTTATTCCTATTTAAGCCAACCCTAACCAATGCGCATACAAATACTCTAAAAATACTCCTTTTTAAGTTTAACTTTCATATTTCACCAAAAATAATTTAGTTGCAAATTTTATCGCACTAATGTAAGTATCTTGTAAAAAACTACGCACAAATGACGATGCATACAATTGGCAGTCGTTTTCTCGCAATCGTTAACTTTCCACCATTACGAACTAAAAGGTAATTTTAGTCAACGGCTATTAGTCAGTTAAAAGGTTGAATTCTTATTTAACTATTTATTTATACCCACGCACGTACGAGGATCTTTAGCTAACGAGAACTGCTTGTAAAGTAGAACCCCAGAGTAAAGTAATAAGTAAGAGAGTAAAAGCCACGATCGGTTAATAGTCTTTTTTCAAATGGATTCGTGTCGATGATTGCCGATACCATGATCAGTTTACATTTTCATCTTCGCATAGACAGGCAAAGACAAACAATCTCAGTGCTGGTTCTCCTCTTTCTGTCATCGATTACCTTTTTACTTTTGTTTCGTTTATGGCCAATGATCAATTAACCTTGATGGAACTTTTTTGTAATATCTAACTATGCATAGCCATACGATATACACCTCAAAATATAATAACGTTCATTCTTTCAAAAACTTATTTATTGTTAAACTCTAGACGTGAAATATAGTAATAGAGGTATCCATCCGTGTGGTAACGGATTAAGAATACGGAGTGTCTCCACCCCTATTCATGCCGTGGGTGTCGTAACAATCGACTAAGAGAGTAAACTACGCACGACAACAGCGCTATAAAGAGAGGGGAAATTTGACACAACACACACAACACAACCTGTCTGGCCAGCGTGGTATAGTAGACCAAAACCTCCTATCTTAGGAGAGGTCTGTGTCCAACAGTGGGCTATTAAAGGCTGTTGATGATATAGTTAATATAGTTCGGCCTTTAAGTTACGTAATACATTTTTCCATAAACATTTTCAATGGTCTAGTAGGTGATGCACATCTCTCACTAAATATATACCATTATATTATAGTATTATTTTCGCATACGCACATTGTTATTCAAAGCGGGTTTAGCTTAAAAAAGAAAGTATGACTCTATAACGCCTTGGAGATTTATGACGAAATTAACGAGAATTATGCGATTAGTGTCATGGTCTGACAAATGTTTACTTTTTCTTTGGGCATCGGACTATACTAAGTTAAATTGATCGATTGTCGTCGTAACTTAAACTATTTAACTATGTGTTTGTATTTAACTAGTGTATTATTAATGAACGAAATTTAAAGAAACAGCTTGTCAGCACCTATCAGTTTTACAAACAGACAAAGCGATTCGTTATTTTTACGAAACCTAATATTACCGTTACCAAACATTCCTTAATACTCAAATACAAGCGGATTTTTTCTGTATTATGCAAGCGGATATAATTATACCACACAAATTAAAGCAAATTTGTACAAGGGTTATCAAATTAGTCTATCAGAATAATTTAATTGCAGTGAAGTAGGAACGATGTTAGTTTAATAATAGTAATAGATTTTTCGCATAGTTAGTTTAATGACCAACTGTGCGAAAAACCTATGAGAAGGATCTAAGAATATTAATGTGGAAATCACCAGGATTTAACGGCAAGAGCTTAGGTACACCAACTTCAGACTTAACTTTAGACAGATTGCCCAGGGAAAAATGAAAATTTTCGCTTTTAGGATTATGTGTTCACTATGTTAGTATTCAGTAGTAGTTTAATATTCAGATTTCGTCTCGTTTTTTAACTGATAATATAAATCTTAGATTATCATCATCATTAGGCTATCGCAGTCTACTGCCGGACATCGATCCTCTGATTACACGCCACTTCGATAGATTTTCGGCTTCCCATAAATCTTGGTTGCTAGTCATTATTTACTAGTGACATCTGTATTTTTTTGTTTTAACGAACCCACATTTAAACTGATTGGACTCACAACAAAAAAAATCCAAAATTGGTTCATCTTATTTTGTTCATCTTATATGTGTATAACGGCATAAGAGTTTTAAACAGTAGAGTAGTACAGTTTATAAACAGAGTTTCAGATAGCTAAAATACTTAACAGAAGCTGGCTTGTAGTCACATGTACTTATGTCTTTATTTTGTTAGCAAGGTACTGTTAAATCTCACACATCTAGCATTTATGTGTTTTGGTATAATATGGTGTTAATCAACCCTTGACATCGCGACCGCTGCGTCTGCTAACGGTCGTTGACTTCTTCTTAAACTTTTTATCTTAATGATTTTAGTATTCATTAAGATAGCATTTTAGGAAGTCTCAGTTCATGAACCCGTTCAAAGGACGGTTGGAAAAACCGCCCGTTAAAAAGGGCTCATTACTTTTTTTACAATCTTTTCAGTAGGTACATATTTCAAGGGTTTTAGAACCTTTAGAACATTTCGCTCGAATTTGATTTTTTTTTTAATTTCAAACCAACTTTTCAGCAGATCCTTGCTACTTGGACCAGTTCCATTTTGTTCGTAGGCCTTTATTTTTGACGAAATTGGAAAGATTGCCATTTATATACCCTTGACCTAAGCAGAAAAGAAAATCCTAAACAATGTATAATTGTTCTGCAATTATTTGCGTGTAGCGTAGGACTTAATAACAGGAAATAAATAATTACATATGTACTACTGAGGTTTGATTCATGTGCCATTAGTCCATTACTATGTGCCAACAGTCTCAGAAGACCATCAAAATAATAATGATTTCGCAATCAATCTAGAATTAAACTGTTTTCCAAAAAAAAGGAACGGGCGGTTCCTTTGGAAGATAATTACATTTCACACAAAAAAAATATATAATAGTAAGACGTTTCTTTTTCTTCTCTGCTGCACAAAGTTACATAAGTTAATATATTAATTATAAATATAATTTATTATTCAAAATTAAGGCTTACCTAATTAATTCATTGTACGTAAAGTAGGTGTGATCTCAATGTAGTAATTATAAAATTTTAATAAGAAAAAAAAGTGAAATTGAAATTACGGATACGGACGGATACGGATATAAATTACGGACCTATTTTCAACTTAAAACTTTTCTGTGGACAGTATTAAACATGTTGATATCGTACACTGCTGAAAACTATTTTGCAATTTTATCTTTAAAAATTAAGGGGTTTCCAAGGATCAAATCAATCTGCATCCCAAATATTCTAATCATTTACTAGAGAACTATTCATATTGATTCTGTTATTATATGTTTTTTTTGGTGACGGAACGGAAAATCCCTTTCGGATCTCTGGCTCCTTGGGAATACAAGTGCCAGGAGTGTATGGTGTTTTCACTAAAACACTATCTCGACGGCAAGCCTTAGGCGCCCTACTCTAGGGAGGACCCGGGCCATGGGATTTCAGGTCCCCCCAGATCGACGCCGCACCCAACTGGGCTCTATCCTCTGTTATTATACCTATCTAAGATTTAACTAAATAACGTTATAATTGTAAACGCGTAGAGAGTAAACGTTAAAGCACAAGAGGAAAAGAAATGCATTTTTTTTTTACTCAACCGATCGTCATAAAATATACTGAATATGCGTTGCAGTGACAAGTAATAAAAAAATATAAATTTTATATTTTAAGTACAAGTCAGATTCACTCAGGTTTATTTAGGTACATTCGGCAACCGTACCTACTTTTTTTGGATGAATAGTACCCTATGTAGTTTTAATTAAATTACCTTGACAGAGCAATTTGTATGCATACTGATCTGTTGAGTTCGTACGTGTAAGAGTCACAGATTTTTTACTTTTACTCTATGCATATTTGCATTTATAACGTTATTTAGTTTTATTCATCAAGTTAAAAGTCTGAGATGTATTCATATATTTTTGTGTCTACAGAGGACTGTTATGCCAGCTGCGACCTCAGATGGGCGAGTTTGGCGTATACAAGCTGAATGTGACGTTGGACGGGTGTGATGTACGCACTACTAAAGAACCTGTTGATATTTATATGCGTAAGTTCATTTTATATTCATTAGACACGCCTACCAATGAGACATGGGTCTGTTGTCAACATTTAAGGTTATTAGCTTACGGTTACAAGTAGAACGGGAACTAAAGTATCCAAAAGATACTGTAAGCCTCTTCAGACAATCATCGTTATCATCAACAACCTCTAATCAAAATAGGTTTTGGTCTACTATAACACGCTAGCAAGATCGGTATAGGGTTAGTTTCAAGTTTTCCTTCTCTTTGCAGTGCTGTTGTCCTGCAGAGTTTTTAAGCCCTGACCAAAATTAAAAAGAAATTAAAACAATAAACAAAAGCTCCGATTTTACCACAAGGACTATTGTTCCACGAGGATCTTTTGCAGGGCAAATAGGAAGTTTAGGTTATATATCTATCTAAAATAGAATATTAGATCATATTTTTTTACTTTCCATTCACCTCTTTTTAATTTCATGGTTTTGCTGTTTACAACTGGTTATAACAACAACATGTGTAATATCAATACTGATCGAATCACTCCTTAGTTGGAATACGATTGTTGACACCATCACAATGCCAAACAAAGAAACTTACAAGAAATATTGTGGTATTTATGGTGAGAAGGGTTACCAGATCTCCACGATAGAAATACGATATAAACGTGTGAAGGGCACAATTAAGGCGTAACCTTAAGGTGTTTAAAGAACCGCTTTCCATGAAGCAGGTTTTGGGTCAATTTGACAACTTAGTAATATGGTATAAGCCTTATTACTTTGTGGACCCTGAAGAATACCCAAAGCGAAAAGCGAGCGCTTTAAGCTATCAAACCTTAATGAGAGATCAAGTCTAACCTTGACTGTATACGTACACATGTCTGTCTCAGACGGTCTACACTCACTATGGCCGCCACTTACTCAGACACAAAAAGTAAACTCAAATGGTTTATTTTAGATTGGTTTATGATTCACATAATTATAGCGACGCATTTTATACTTGACATTCGTTATGGACAGGATGATGGGCTTAGGTTGTCCACAGGAAACACGCTAAGAAAGTGACAAATACATAAAAACTTGTAAAACGATATAAATTCGTGCCTTCTTATGGTGATTAGACAGGAAAGAAAACTAGTTACAGCGCGTATAAAACATAGTGGTTGTAAAAATGCATACCTCGATATCATATAACAAAATAGCTTGATAAAGCGAGGCAGCACGTTCATATGTTTGTGAAAAGTCATTTAAATTCATGACAGTTCTAAAAATAGCTAATATTATAAATGAAAACATAACTTTATTTACTATTTTGTTTGTTTGTTACGCGTTCTCGCCTTTACAGTTAGATCGATCGATCAATGATCGTCAATTTGATCGAATCGGTAGGGTGGTAGAGTTGTAACTTCACTACTCATAACGAAATATACTGATCGAAATTGCGTAAGTCATGGTTTTTATTTATTTATTAAAAGTCAGTCCACAATTGACGGAGAAATCGCGTAACAAACATAACATCTCTTTTGTGTTTTTGGAATTGGTTTTAAAGGACTTAAGATACCTTTCATCGAGAATTGTTCCCAGAGGAAAGAAGACCTGGATTAATAAACGTGTGCCACAAGAAAAAAAAACAGTTCTATATGAAGTTGAAATTAAATGAACTTTAAATGAACAATAAAAAAAGTCAGTCACCTCTAAGATATAAAGAATTTTCTTTAATAGTGAATGTGTTCGTGTTTCGTGAAAACCCTTAAGAATACCTTTTTTACCTATTAGTTAATGTTAACCGTCTGTTACCCAGTTACCCACTGTGAACCAGTTATCGGATACTACATTGAGCCACGATTTACTACGTTTATCGTTCCTGTATCGTTGATTAATGCTAATGTTAGTTCTATGTTTACTGTCATCATCAGCCTTTAATAGTCCACTGCTGGACATAGGCCTCTCCTAAGAAAGGAGGTTTTGGCCAGCGGATGAATTGGGGTAGTGACATTCCGTATTCTTAATCCGTCACTACACGGACAAGCTGGTAGGTATACCAGCTAATTCCCTCTATGGGGCACCTCACACCTACTTCCACGGCATATATTTCCACGATATAACCATTTTTAGTTATTTCTAAAAGGCAGGAGACCAATCATATAAGAGTGTGCGTCATTTCAAAGCTGGTGGGATACAAAATTCTCCTAGAGTCAATCATTTCTAGGTTCATTGCGTGCACCTTGTAGGTCTCGTTTTCATCTTGTTGTAGGAAAGATTTTGTTATCTCTTTGTCGGTTTGTCTTCTAGCATTTCGCAATCCAACTTTACTGGACTGCGTACCTACCATAAATTTCATGTCGATTGGAGGCGTGACTCGAGCTATGGTTATAATAGAAAAAAATGGATAAGTAATCATCAACTTAGTCGGTATATGTGGTTTCACAAGTAAAGTATGTAGTAACAAACTTTTTAAATTTAGATACAAATTAAATTCTAAATGGTTAATAAAACAAATAACTGTTTTATTTACACTACATAAATTATTCGAATGCGTCTATTTATGACAATAACGACGTAAAATATGACAGTCGCTCAGTTTATAGCGTGTTATGTAAAAGGCTCTTGGCTTAGTTTTGGTTATTACAAGATAATTATATACCTAGTACCTACTGAATAATACGATGTTTTTTTTAATTATTGCTTGCAGATTTATGTCGTGTATTATCCCTTTCTCTTTTTTTGTGATATTATTTGAAGCGAGAAAAACGAAATTAAGTAAAGATTTGCAATTGGATAAAACCATATTAACCATGATACATATCAAGAAAGTCGCAATAGGGACTGCTGAATGCTTTAGACATTACAATATAGTAATAGTTGAAAAAAAATATGTCTGATACTCAGCTTTCATACTCTTCATTGCACTCCTCGATTTACCAATCTAATAGTAAATTAAATTTTTTATCGATCTTATGATATACCCATTTGGTTGGGTCTACCCTTTATAGCAGAACTTTTTATGTCATAATATTTTGTAAGTCATAACCATCAGTGTCCGTGTGATGACGGATTAAGAATACAGAGTGTCACCACACCTATTCATCCCGTAGGTGTCGTAAGAGCCGACTAAGGGAAAAAACTACGCAGAACAACAGCAGAGAGAATAAAAACTTGACAGCAACCCTATATCAACCCGTCTGGCCAGCGTGGTATAGTAGGCCAAAACCTCCTTTCTAAGGAGAGGCTTATGTCCAGCAGTGGACCATTAAAGGCTGTTGATGAATCATCTTTAGGCATAATCTTCATATCCATAATAATTAAAAAGTAGAACCATCATATCACCGAAAGTTCATAGTCAGAATCGTCTTTAAGCACAAATTCCATATCGCTAGTCATTAAAAGGTTTTTGATTATTGTTTTTTTTTTAAATGGTTTAAAATCTACAAACCATGATATAACTTCTGGGGCACCACAAGGCTCCCATTTGTATCCGATCTTGTTTATTCATCAATGATCTACCATAATGTTTGCATCATTCGAAATGTTTTCTGAACGCTGATGACCTGAGGTTTGCCAGAACAATAGAAAGTTTAAATGACACGGAGCTCTTGCGGGATGATTTAAATAGGGTAATTGAATGGTCTAGAAACAACAAAATGGAACTGAATACCAGCAAATGTTACCATATAAAGTTTACTAGAAAGATTTACAATATTTCATCAGAATATTACCTATATTTTTTTATATCATCAACTAGGATTATTTTAAGACTAGCAAAACAAAGATTGTGTTGTACAATAGTCTTGTGCGGAGTCATCTTGGAGTACTGTAGTGTTGTATGGCGACCTCACTATGCTGTACATATGTTGCGACTGAAGAGCGTTCAGAAACGTTTTCTTTGGCACCTTGCATTCTGCGAGGGGAAAATACAGGTGTCGTCGTACAACTCACGTCTGCAGTACTTCAGGATGTAACCGCGGTGCGGAAGGCGATTGCGGATGCATTGTTTGGATTTACCATAACTTCTGCGTAATCAAATTAGTTGCCCTCGCTTGCTTGATTCGATTTGATTTTGGGCTCCATCTAGATACCCTAGAAACACTCTTACGTCCTTATACCCACCCTTACATTGAACAGTTTTGGGTGCTAACTTGCCAGTTCCCAGACTTTGGAAAGTAATTTAACGGCTCCAGTGACATAGTAGATATTTATAACGATAACCCTGGTAAATTATACAGTACTATTGTCAACTTTTATAGTAAGATGGGTAATTTATAAATTGAATGTATTGATGAAATTGTATTACATTCATTTTATTTATTCATGGTACTAAGTTGCTAAATTTGTTATTGTCAGTATAAAAAAATGTTCTAATCATTTCTCTAATTTAATAATCTCTAATTTTTATTTCATATTTAAACTGTAAACCTACTAGGCACTTCACAATATTCTAAGCATGCGGTGTTAACCTTTAATTAATTGTTACACTTATGTTAGTAATAATTTTGTTAATAATTACGGTGCGGTGTAAACAATTGTTGGTTTACCATAAATAAATATACATAAAAAATCTATAATAATTGAAAGGCCATCAATCCATCATTTTGTATTTCTTACCATAATAATAAAGCCAGCAAGCATGCAGCATGCAAGCAGGAATGCAGCATGCAGCATATCTGTCACGGCTCCGGCGCTGCGGGGCTCCGGCGGTCCCACGCGAGCTTATCGTCGCAGATGAATTCAGCCCTCACCACCGCACCTTAGGCTTTCTATACTGCTTCTTTATGTTATCTGTCAAGGACAATTACTTAATGGCATACGATTGACCCAAAAGCGAAAATTACTGTAGGTTATAATGATATGAACGTAGTTGATAAAGAGCGTCAGATATTGTACGAAGTAAGGTTCTAGTGTTCACTTGCATTTTTGTTTTTGTTGTTTATTGGGCATCGTTTATAGTACATGACTATGATGAAATGCACTTTGATAAACCTGAATACGGTTAAATAAACTATTCTTCACAACATAATATTCCACTCTTTAAGTTAGAATATTGTCTTCAAATTTAAATGGAAGCCAAGATGACTACAACTTATTCAATTACGAAAAAATATTCTTGAAATCGGTTAAGATATAGTCAATATATTACGAATCATCCAAAAAAAAATGGGAATCTTTCTCTATTTGAAGTCGTTAAAATTCCATCTCCAATACAAGCATTTATATTAGGTCGAAAACATTCGAAACATTCGTCATAGGACTGATCATAGATATCGTCTATGCCTACCCCGGACGAGAAAGAGACTCGAAAATATTATTTATTTATTCATTACCAATAGAGTAACAAAGCTCATAGTGTTAGTAACATTTTCCCTTTTAGCTAGTAGTCAGTAAATACTACATAATAAACAGAATGAACATAATGAGATGAACCGATACCTAACATGGTACATAGGTAGGTATTATGCTGCAACTCCAGCAGAAAGTCAACGATCGCAACACCGGATCACGATCGCGCAATCCATTCGGCTAGAGATCATTTTTAGTATGCTGTTGGTGCTGCTCCGCACCCTGCGTACCAGGGACGCGCATCTCTTACGCATTACTGTATACAATCAACGCGGGCTTCTGCAAACATCCTCAAGCACTACAGAAACGTGGCAACCCCATCAGCACCCTAAACGCGTTGTTATATAGGATTACTCGTATGTATATGAAATTTTAATGATTGCGTTTAGTAGATAAGTTTTGTCTGCAATTTTGCAAACGTCTTTGTATAATTTAATCTTTACGCAATATTATGCGAAAGTCTAAGTAAGAATGTAAGAAGAAACACCGCAAATTGATTAAATAATAAATTGATAAGCCAAACCGATTGAGTCACGCACTAAAGGACGGAGAAAACTATGAAAATCTGGCGCGACTAATATCAGCGAACGATGTGCCTAGAGAAAGTCTACTAAAGTATTATACTTACAATGATTACTTAATCTTTAGCCTGCAAGAAAGTAACCACATTATCCCCCAATCACATAATGAATTTCTTGTGAAACGTGTTACTATTTAAAAGTAACATAAAATTCGCTATGACCCATAATTATTTTACAACCGATTTTTTTTATTGATCTACATTTTTTTAAAGTGCTAAAAGAGGAATACTTCTCATCCCCATGTCAAGGGTCAACATTTGAAATAGTCTTAAATTCCAGCCAGTATGCCAGTTACATTGTAAAAAATACCACATACATAATAAACTATTAATTTTTCCCTAGGAATAGATTGATTATTGACCATAAGCTCTCCTAAGCGAACACTGTTTTATTCTACCAACACTGCCAATCTCGTGGTGCTATCTAAATGTAAGTGGATTCGTTTTGTGGACTGACAATAAATGCGGAAGAAGCAACATTAGATATAACTATACTATTTACTATAATATTCTACTATATTAATTACTCGAGACAGAATGTGTACACACATTCATTCACAGTTATCTGATCCAAAACTAGAACGATGTACTACGGTAATCAGACTGCTCATAATCATACTTATACATTACTAAATACATACTAAATAAGACCTATTTCTTAGCCTTCCATGGATTTACCATATGGATGCCGGGTCTGTGCCGGTGATATACTATACTAATATTAAAAAGAGGTAAAATTTTTGCGTTCGTATGTTCGGGGTAATCTCTAGTACTACTGATCCGATTTTAAAAGTTCTTTCACTTTTAGAAATGTACATTATCTCTGAGTGCTATAGACTACTTTTTACCGCGATAACCAACATACACTTGGGCGGAGCCGCTGGTAAAAACTTGTTATAGATAAATTGCATCCTCACACAGAACAAACGGTTATATGCTCATGACACAACCATTTGTCCTCATAAAGGATCGAATTCACGACCTCTGGCTTTGCAGAGTCAATTTCAAATATATTTTATGAAGTTGACAAGCAATGCAAAAGAAAATAGCGTCTTGACAGACTTACTTGCTGTGTACTTCAAAACACATAACAAATATGTACATCCTTCCGAGTAATGTTTGCAAAGGATGCAACAAACTACGCTCATGACGACATTCGTTTATTTTTGCACATCCCACTATGAAGAAAAATTCAATCAAAAGTGGTTACGCAGTGGGCGAGAGGCGGTTGCTGGCCCAAATCCTTTGTGCGTGTCGTCGATTGTCTTGATGAGCGCCATCCGGAGACGAGAAACGACCCAGAAAGAAACCACTAACTTACAATTGTGTTAACGAAAGTCTAACCTATCGGTATCATGCACAACAGTTACGAATGAAATGTACTGTATTAAGTTCACTGAAAGGTGTCTTAAATATAATTGTTATCATTTATAAATATATTTTTTACTGCATACATGCAACTACTTAATGAAAAAGTATTTATTTAATAAGAAAAAAATAATGATGTCATGCATATGATTACGCCTTCCGGAAATTTTACAATTATGAAATTTCCGGAAGGCGATGGAACCCAGATTTGTGTTCCCCCACTCCCGGGTGTGACGTTACTTATATGTTTTGCAATTTTACAGTCAGAATTGCACAGATTAAAGCAATAGTTCTAAACTTATTATAGTCTATATAAATATTGTTTGTGTACGCTTCAAGCACTGAAATAAGTTCTGCACCGACTGACCTCAAACTTTGACGCAATGTACAAACCGCTTCAATTATTGTTTTTATTTATTTTTCGTTCGTTTTGTACCTCATTTCTCATTAATGCGCCACGATGTGCCACAGCGAAACGTGGCAGGGTGCAGCTAGTTTATCTATATATATAAAAGAAAGTCGTGTTAGTTACACTATTTATAACTCAAGAACGGCTTTACCGATCTTGCTGAAAATTGGTGGGGAGGTAGCTTAGAGCCAGGAGATGGACATAGGATACTATTTATTCCGTTCGACAGTGTTTTTTTTTTTTTTTGTTTTTTTACGAACTTTGCTTTACTCGGAGATGCCACGTTATTGTTATTAGTTGGAATGCTTCGAATTTTCAAATACGGAAGCAAGGCGATGCGGTTCCTGGGTATCCGGATGTGCGTTCTACTGATGCTCTTGGTCGTATGTATACATTTGTTGCTTTTAAATGTGCATGGGCCAACGTCAGTTGAGACACTACGAACTGTTAATATTTCTCTGAGCAATTGCTGACTATCGGTAATGGTCAAGTACCTGTCGATGAATCGAGCGGATTGATATCATTTCCAAATAATTTCTGTAATTTTGTCTCATCAAAAGAAGAAATTATCAACAATGTATTTAAAGACATTATTTCTAACTACAAAAATAATGAATGGTTGAGTGAGCGAGCAATTTTAGCGGCTAAGAATAAAGATGTAGACGACCTGAACTATATAATTCAAAATAAGATCATTGAAACAATGCATTCATTCAAATCTATTGACTGCGTCACAAATGAAGATGAAGCCACCAACTATCCAATTGAATTTTTAAACTCCTTGGATGTGCCTGGCTTACCACCGCAAAATTTACGCCTTAAGGTTGGCTCCGTAGTAATCATGCTTCGAAACATAAACCAACCAAAACTGTGCAACGGTACGCGTTTGGTTTTTAAAAAATTGATGAACAATGTAATTTAGCGACGATATTGAAAGGAAAATTCAAAGGTGAGGAAGTTCTCATTCCGAGGATCCCGATGATTTCAACCGATTTGCCGTTTGAATTTAAAAGACTGCAATTTCCGATCCGTCTTGCATTTTTGATGACCATCAACAAATCACAAGGCCAATCCTTAAAAGTTTGTGGTTTGAATCTAGAACATCCATGTTTTTCCCATGGTCAATTATATGTGGCATGTTCACGGGTCGGAAGACCATCTGCGTTGTTTGTTTTTGTGCCTGATAAGAAAACAAAAAATGTCGTGTATCACAAGGTACTTAAGTGAAGAGCAACCTATGTACTGAAATGCAGAAACAATAATAAATGATTAATGTACTTCATTTTTTTTCTAAGAAAACAATTAACTTACTAAATTCGAAAATTGGCTTAATTATTGCCTTTAAGGCGGAACAGAGTTCGCCGGGTCAGCTAGTTTTAAAATAAAAGTGTCGTAGTGTATAGATTTCATATTCATGTAATGGTTTTTTGTTTAATACGCTCTTTGTCGCATAATGTTTCTTTGACCTCCCCCTTTACATGTGACTAATTAATAGCTTGCCCCTTACGAATACGTAATATGACATGACGTACATATGTACCTACATTAATAGATGTCAAAAATATAATTCTGGTTCTACAGAATCGGCTTTCAAACAAAATATATACGGTCGCAACCTACGAGCACCCAAGAGCGGTTGTGGAGTAGAAAGATGTTTTGTCGATGTGTCGTAAGTGTTTTGTCTCTTTATTGTGACCGACTATTGTAAGGCTATAGGTTAGTCATACCATAAATATAAATCATTATATATATGAAACAATACAACAACGGGATTCGTGGTAGCAGATAATTTTTCCTTCGCGTCATACTACTTACGATTATGAAAACTTACATCAGATTTATCAAAAATATTTATTTTTTCCATTTCGTTCGGCCTATCATCAGTCTCATATACGAGTACCACACCAGAGCCATATTTTGCCACACGTGGGCCAACTCGTCCGGAATAATACAGCCTTACAGAAAACCGATGCTAAGCTATTTTTGCTGCTTTGTGACACTACCTGAGGCCTAATTTGTCAGCTGCTGGCAAAGGTGGCAGCGCATTTGTGTCGCTTGAGTTGAAGGTGTCCGTGGGCGACGGTAGTCACTTGCCATCAGTCGGCCAGTCAGTTCGTGTGCACCCAAGGTAAAAAAAAAACAAAAAGAGTACGATGTAGGGTACCATTTATCTAATAAAAACGAAGCCGTAACTGCGGCCAAAAAGTAGTTAACTATACTATACCTTGAAAAGAATACTAAAATACAAAATTGACAGTTTATGAAAACCGAAATTATGATTAAAATATTTCAAATATTATATTAATATTAATTTTCAAATATTATTTATATTACTAAAAAATCTATAATGTTAAATTTAAGTATAGACCTACTATGCCTAGGATTAATCTATATAGCCTTTTGAAAAGGTATTACATTCGTAAGACTGCACGGATGACGTAGTGGTTTAAGCGGTCGCCATGCCGCTCACTACTACGCTGATTTTTGTGGGTTTGATCCCCACATGGGACGACACTTTGTGTGATCCACAAATTGTTGTTCTGAGTCTGCGTGTTCTTTGTGTCCGTTTCATGTATGTTTGTAAAGTTCCCCTCGTCACAGGATATATTCCTAATGCGGGAGTTATCCTTTAAAATAAAAAAGACTCCTTTTAATATTGTGCTCAATTATTTGATCACACAAAATAACTTAACAACAAATGTAAGGGTTATCAGAGCAGTTCCGTAATAGCTTAGCCATGTTGCCATACATGGAGTAAAAGAGATCCCAAAAAGCCATTCGTTCTTGAAATACCCTGCTTTCCATTCGAAGATCAGTGTCTATAATCATGGTAGGACGGCTGCCATCTGTGACTGGTGTCCATCTGAGAGGGATTAGCTCTGTTGTAGATGGTGTAGGATTTCTGTAAAAAATGATAAATTTTTGTATTTTTAACGCAGTTGTCAATTTATGAGTGTTCTATCTATTTATTATGAAAAATTGTGATGAGGTTTGACTATTAGTAGAAGACCCTTCACCTAACCTTAAAGGTCTTACACCTCAAGCACATGACAAATGTCATCTCTGCTTTTTTCCCTGTGGTCGACTTTCAGACTTCCTTTGATACATTTTTTTTTAAATTTAATCATTTAACAATATTGAAATCTATCAAAACCTAATTTCTTTATTTACCATTTGTATTGTAGCACTGTTTAACAAATAGTGGAATGTGCAAATAGCAGTCAGTACAGACCCTATCTATGGTTGCCCAACTATATTGTATATCAATGCATATATAATAAGCGCCTTTATATCTATTTATATGCTACTTATTGTCACCATGACAGACTTAAATACGATCCTGGCTAATCGTAGTATGCCGGCAATACTCCGAAAAGAATAAAAAGAAATCCTGATTTAATTTACACATGATCAATATAAATAACTAAAATTGAAGTGTGTAATGTCAAAATTATAGTTTTATTTTCACGCTCACACGGCTATTTGCACGATACCTATGCCTAAAAATCAGTTTAAATATTTTTTGTTTGTCTGTTTGTGCCGGGTAATCTTCAAAACGGCTGAATTGATTTTAATATTATTTTACTATAAAGTCGCTGACTCTAAAATTTTGCCCGGTTCGGGAATCGAACCCGAGGCCTCATCTACTGCACTCGCGTACCATACTACACCACTAAGGCAGCGCTTTTCAAATTCCACGCGAACGAAGTAAGATAAAATTTGCGAAATTCAGTTTTTTTTATAGAGACTACATGTTATTCAAATCAAACTCACCCATATTTTACGAAATTAGTCCATAATGTTGTAAGGCGGTCAAGCACCAGTTGATCTTCAGTTATTCTAACACCTTCCATTTTAATTAAATAATTAGGTTCAGAAGTACGGCTAACACCATTAGCATCAGTGTTACCAACGTAACTATACAAGTATTGATAAATTTCGCTAAGATTTTCTTGTAATAGGTGAGTTATTTGTCTTTCTGTAGGATGATAAGATCCAAAATCTGATTCAAACATTTCTAATTCCTTTGCAACTTCTTCAGATAATGCGTTGTCACCAATGTAAAATTGCCTTACAATATTTGCAGAATTTTGTAAAACTTCATCGGAAAGGTTAAAATTGTTTTGCAATTTTTCATAAAACGGATCTGAATCAAAGTACTCGCTGCTTAATGAATGACGTTCATTACTACTATACCCAATTAAAATAGATGTTCGAAAACTTCTTGTGTTTGTAAGTGAGTAAGGATCGTTTTGTACAAAGATATCGACACCACTAAACGACCTTTCTCTACAAGGCTTTAGTTGTAAGTTTAATTCATAAGCTGCAGCTGTCACTAATTCATGGGGAGTAGTTTTTAGGAATTCTAGCGCTTCTGTTGTGTCAGTTGTATTTACTCCCAAATGACCGGCTATTTTAATAGCAACGTTTTCATCAGAGCTAACAAACATACCCTCACTCTGAGGTGTACCACTCTCGACTATGGCTTTTCTGAAATATCTATCTTTATCTGCATATATGTGTAATAAAACAGATGTGGCTCCAGCATCTTGGCCGGCTACAGTCATGTTGAAAGGGTTACCTCCAAAAGAACTAATGTGAGATCTAATCCATCTCAATGCTGCATATTGATCCTTCAGTCCTTGGTTACCAGGTACTTCAGGAATGTCAAGGCACATGAAACCATAAGGCCCTAGACGGTAGTTTAAAGTTACTACTACAACATCATGTCTGACAAAATTTGATACACCATATTGTCCACCACTGCCGCGAGAAAAATCTCCTCCATGAAACCAGATTAATACTGGAAGAGGGTTGGTAGAACTGGCTTGAAAAGGAACGAAGATATTTAGACGAAGACAGTCAAGGTCTTCGTTATCGCTTAGTGAATGTTCATTTGTCATTTGCGGGCACTTGACTGATCCATCTCTAGCATAGTAGATTACCTCATCAAACGGAATTGGTTCTTGAGCAGGCTGAAACAAAGAGCAATATGTAATCTAATTGTATTACATTTCATAAATATTATTTAAGCCAAATATGAGACTTAATTTCTAAGAAGTTTTATTATGAAAAGAAGGTAGCCGACAATAGAACCTTCGGCATATATGTAAATTGTTGTTCGTTACTTCGTGTCTTACTAAAACGCCGGAATGGCTGCACAGATTAAGCTAAATTTGGTCTTGAAATATCTGTGGAAGTTCACTGAAAGTTTAGATACTGACAAAATACGGATAAATGCGGGGAAAAGAGTAATTTTTTTTCAAGTATAAAAAACTCATTTTGTGATTAAACTTAGAAGGAGATATCAAGCTACATAAAAAAACAGAAATCAATTTCCGTAATTAATAATAACATGACCCAGACGAAAGGTTGAAAAGTTCATCTGACATTTTTAAATTGCTTTACGTCGCCGAGAGTTAAAGTTATATGTGCATTAAATATGAGCTACTAAAAAAAAACAACAGTTGTTTGACAAACAGCGGTACGAAAAAGGTACTAAATATTCTGTCTTTACCTATTTATGTGTAGATTTAAAACGAGATATATTATACACTAGATTTGAAAATATTCATACTTGAACCGAGTTCCAGGTGGGCTAAACTAGAGTAGAAAGCTATTTACACAATAATATGGCTATAAACGGTTTCATAATAGCTCTATATTGGACTCTCCAATATGAAAAAATGTTTATTATATTATTTTGAACTAAAGAATAAACTCTCCATCCATCAACAGTTCAACGCGTCAATCATAGTTTAATGAGTTCGACAACCCATCATTATCGGCGTATAATGGGACTATTAGTAAGAGAATGTAAAAATAACTATAACAACTAAACTCCGCTGAGAGTAGGTACATATCTTTAAAAATAAAGTAAAAGCTATGGCTTAAATTAACTCATTAGCAAAACAAATTATTTAGCTTAACAATTTAGTTATCCAGCCTATTTCAAGTTCCTGTCATAGTGACCGCATACATAATTATAGCACAGACCTATAATTATGACCTACTCAATTAAATTTTCGTTTACAGATTTTCTTTACGCCAATTACTTTTTTATTTGTCTCGTCTCTAAATGATAAAATTTGATGTCACGGCTGGCCATAAAAATTACACACATTCGGATGACCCCAAATAAAATTGGAAATATCTAGGGCAGTAACATCAAGATAATGATGATTTTAGATATCTGTAACCTTGTACTTTAACTTGACTTATAAAAAAACAAATCTCTCAAATCTGACCTTTGAATTTGTTTAAGGATTACCTATACTTTTTAAAATTTTTAATGCTAATAATTTTAGTTTGAAAGAAACAAATGACTGACTAGTGATTGTAAAGGCATCTAGCGATTGATCTTTCGGACTTTTAAGTTTGCATTGGGGTTTGAATTGAGGGGAAATTGAAATTTTTTCAATTGTATCTGACGCGAATATTATAGTAACATTCTTAGTTAGTTATAAATTCAACTCTTTCAATAATAAAAAGAAAAAAAAGCATATCTAATTTAGATGTCTTCTTTTCAAATCAGGTTTTCATTATTCCTTATTTAGTTAACTGAAAATATTTCTACGAGTAGAAAACATTTATTTTATTGTGTACAAAAAGTTTAAGAAATAAACGGGAATTTTACGAATTAGGTTTATTTTCTGATACAAGGATTTATAAATTAAACGTTGGTTTGTCTTAAGCAATATATTTTTTAGAAAAATGTATGAATGTTGCACAACACACACACTAACTACAGACGCGCCCACTCCTTGCCAACAAAAGGTACAGGGATTACTCAATCTTAAGCCTTGCTTCAAATGTCTGATCTACCGATAGTAAGTACATAGTATTATGTAAAACACTAAAACTTACTCCGAAAGGATCTTCGGGGTCAACTTTTGCATATGGTACACCCAAAAAAACGGAGTAGTCGCCATCGGTAGCTCTGTAACCTCTCACTAACCCCTGACCGTTGATTAGTACAAGGGGATCAACCCGCACATAACACACAACATTTCTTATTATAAATAAGTTAAATACAACTACAACTAACACTAACAACCGAGTCCTTTCCATCTTAAGTAACAATCCCTTCTTTCCTTTAAACAGATCGTTTTTTTTCAAATTTGTATTTCATACTAAAGTGCCATGACACGGACTTGTCAATATATAGTTATTTTATCTAGACGTTCTCAGCAAAATGTATCTTGTATTATCAGAGCGGATAAAGCGGTTGCATTACGATAAACCGAAGATTCGTGGATATTTGAACTAAACTATAAAAGGCAATTTCAAAAATGTTATCATTTAGGATAGTTTAAAACCCGTAAAACAGCATATATGATTAAAAGCAGCAAAGAAGAATTATTATTTTGAAGCATGCAGGCACCGAGATCCCCAAATACAAAATCTAGTAACATTATAATTTGTAAAGGGAAAAGTTTAAGTACGATACAAAGACAGGCGTAAGATTTTAAGACGGTCATTTTAATATTATATAATTTAATATTATATAATATGATTACCTACAGGCATAATATGTTCAGAATATTGTGTACAAACATTTAAACATTCGTTTAAATGTTTAATGTTTATTGTTAATTTATTTAATTTTTTTCACTCTAATGCAATTATAATTCGATAAATATCTCCGATCCCGTCAGATAAGTTTGTCCCTGCTTTTAGTGTATATGTATTGTCTCTTCTTCATTCCCTATTACGTCACAAATTATGCCACTTCATATGAGATACCTAAAGACTCTTCACAACAACACAAGATAATGCTGATACGTTTTATCCGTATTGCATAATGTGTAAACGGATGCCCAAATTTGCATGCATACTAAAGTAGCCTCAATAAATCTAGACTTTTATCGATATTTACAAATGAAGATAATTTTCTCTGTGCACTTCATGACCGTGACACAAAACCAGACCAGTCTTAAATATCATATGATACCATGTATAGGCACTGTGGAAGTAAATAATACAATTTAAAAAATGTTCAAGGATTGTTTTTTATTATACACTTATGGTACAATCATATTTTCTTTTGTTTTATACGAATTAAAAAACAACACGAAAATACAATATATTTATAAAAAGATGTGTTGTGTGTTTGTGGATTTGAACATAGGCACAATAAAGCAAGTCATAAGTCATAGTCTATGTATTAAAAAAATATATATTGGTAACGTCCTCGTCTGTAAACGTAACAGAGAACACAAAAATCTAAACGAAGCTCAACTGCGGATGAAATTAGTAAGAGATATGAAAACAGAGAAAAGAAGAGAGAAAAGAGGATATAGGTATATTATAATAAAAGAAAATAATGCCAGATTCGAAAGAATATGGAATAGAGGGGTACTGGGCCTGTTAAGTAGGTAACCCTTAAAATATGGTGCTCAGTAATGCATAAGAATACAGAAAAATCAAATTAGTCTCACGAGAAACGATATCTACAGTCTTATATGAATCATAATCAATTATAATAAAATGTTTTGTCTTTGTATAAATTACTTTTGGAAAAAAATACAACATCACTAGTTAAAGTTCCTTTAATTCGCATCTGACGGTGAACCACAGTCATTGAAACCGTTACAAGTAATTTACTATTCGCCTCATTCAACGGGCGTTTGAATGAACTTGGTTCAATAGCAAGGGCGTGGATGATCAAGGCCTGAATTTGGACTGTTACCTCAGCCATCCACGTTTACAGTGCAAAGAGTATAATATGTAACAATATGGCCTTCTAAATTCTCATTCTAAAGTACAATAAGTTGAATTTAAATTATAATATACTGTAAAGTAATTTTAGCATGAGTTTTTACGGATGTTTTTCGTGCCAAAGTGGGATAGTGCCAAGTGCCAAGTTAGTGAAATGACTGGTCTTGTATGAAAGTTTGTTGATTCCACGCAAACTTCAAAATACCTTAACAGATTTGGATGATTGTATTATTGTAAGAATGTTTATGTCATCCTGAGTGACACAGTGATAGTAGGCCAAAACCTCCTTTCTAAGGAGAGCCCTATGTGCAGCAGTGGACTATTAAATTCTGTTGATGTGATGTGTGATGACTTCAAAAAAGGAGAAGGTTCTAAGTTAGGTTTCATTTTAATATTTCTTACCTCGGAACGTGTTTATTATTAAATTAGTATTTCCGCCCAGGAAATACTTTAAATAAGTCGGTAATACTTATTCAAAAAGTAATTATTTTGAAAAAAGTTGTAACGGTAGTTGTATGGCACTATATTACTTTTTAATTTCTATTACATAAAACCAACAATACTGCTGTTGAATATTCAGTGTGTTTTGTAACCGTATTTAATTATTCTCTCACATCTCGGTGTGAGATTAATATCTGTTTGGTTTACTTGTTATTTAGGTTTTTATGCCACGAAATGTGCCTATTATCTCATGCTAGTTAGTAGTTTTTATACAAAGATGTGCTCGTATTCGTATAGAAATTGGTATTAGTATTAGGTTTCTAAGTATACGTTTGTTGACACCCAGGTAGGTACTTAAACATGTACCGGAGATTTATGTATTGGTATAGACCGACTGTCAACATGACTCATAGTGCAAAAAAGTTTTAAGATGGAGGTGTTCGTAGAGACGAATTATAGACGAATGTGATGATTAAAAACTGCAGAGAAGAATTGAATAGAAGTAGTACAACACTAGTTCAGATAAAGATCCGGAAGAGGAGGACAAAATAGTTGAAAACGGCTGAGAAGAAGAGACAGAAATGTCGATATATGTTTTATTTTTCAATAATAATTTAACTGAATATTTTTCTTGGTTCTTGGCTATAATATAACAAAATGATAATAATAGTTTTATCATTTATTTTACTAATGAGGCTTGCTAAATTAACAAAAAATTATAATGTGTTAGAAATAAACCAGTTCTAACTTTAGTCCTGTTTACATATTATGTTTATATTTACATATTGTTACATAAATATTACTTATTTTTTTAATGTAAATAAAAAAAAACAAAAAATCTAATGTATATTAATAAATTAAGGTACACTAGATTTCTAAGCTATTTTGTTACTATTTTTCGCTATTATTATCGCTAATAATAAAATAGTCATGTTTGTGTGTATGTTCCCCAAATCAAGTAACTCAATTACTAAAGACAATTTCAGCATTCTATCCTGTCAATTTACATAATACCAATGTACTTTTTCAAATATAATTAATTTTCTTTTAGCCCTTCTACTGTTGCTGGGATTCTTGCTGTCGATATGGTTCCTGTACGGCATTGGGAAACTCATCATGTCGCGTGTCAGACGGACGGGAAAGTTACGGTATGGAGACAAAGAGCTGGCAATACAACAGAGATTACGGGCCTTAGATACTTTTAGGGGGTAAGTAGATTTAACTAGTCTTAACCATTTACTCGTCATTCGTACTTGTACAATAATCAATAATAGATTTATTGTACTCGTACAAGTACGTATAAGTGCGGAGTCTGTGGACCGTGGTTTCGAATTCGGATTCTGGCCGAAACCGAGATACACGGCTGTACTAAATCTATTTTGACGGAACCTTATGCAAAAATTAGACTAAGCTTTTATAAGGCCCTAGTAAAACATATTGTTGTGATGAGCACACTGTTTTTTATTTTTAAATTTAAAATGATTTGATCTGCTGGTTTTAATATTAGGGGTTGAATTATGAAATTGCCGATTTGGACTGAAAAATTGAAACTCGTTTTTTTCTAAGATGTAACATATTTGTTTACACGATATTTATCCTCATTATCTATACGCTGCTGCCATCTTAACGGAAGTTCCTTTAACTCTGAGGATCTAAATTCGACAAACCATGTGAAAGAATATTGTACTGTCTCATGGGAAGTTTTTTTTTATCACGTAGAAAATTGTCCAAATAACGAAAAAAATGTTAGGCCGTTGGAGCAAGGTCTGGCGAGTACGGAGGATGACGTATGGTTTCTAACTGCAGCTCCTGTAGAGTTACAACAGTTTTTCATGCAGTGAAAGATCTTGCGTTATCATGGGGCAATAATGGTGAAGATCGATCGATCACGGGTCGGGGCTGTTTCACTGCTAGTTTCGCCATGATTGTTAAAAGTTCGGCACCGTAAATATCTGCAGTTATTGCCTGACCAGGCCCGAGAAAGCTATAGTGAATAACACCATGAAGAGACCACTAAACAGTTACCATGACTTTTTTATTGGTAAGCTTTGCTTTAGGGCACTGTTGCGGCGTTTGACCTGGGGTCAGCCATTGCAATTTTCGCAATCATAAGCAATCCACTTTTGCTCACATGTCACAATTCGATCCAAGATTCTAATTGATTTGATGCAAATGAGTCAATATAACGGGGAACGCCACACAAAGCGCAGGTTGTTTCATTGGAGCCATGGCGGACACCGGTGGGCCAAACCATGTTAAGCTGTTGGAGCCACGGAGGTCACCGGTGACCCAAAGGAGGACATCTATCCGACCCTAAAGTACAGGCCCCCAAGCAAAGATATCATACGAAAATGTTAGGGAGTGAGCCGCGTGGCCCTATAGAACAATCTAGTCAGCTTGGTTTTCGTGTGTATATTAACTTAGAATAAATTAACGATTTTCATTACTTTTTGGGGTTTTCCTAAACTTCATACATAAACCAGTAAAGGGTTTTTTTGGAAAAAATAATTAAATCAGTAGTTAATATTTTTATTATTGATATATGAATAGTTTAAAAAAAATTAACACTTATTTTGTTATAGGGCTCAGAAATTGTATGTATGACGCAAGTTTCTTAAGTCTTATCTCTCTCTCTCATAAACAAAGGTTAAATTAAATTTTTAAAGCAAGATAAAAAGTACTTACATAGAAATAAAAAACAAAAGAAGAGATTAAAAGAGATCTAACAAAATCAGTCTGCTAAATGACGCTAACAACTATAATAGGCCAATGTCATTTAATCATTTTTTAGACACACTCTTTTATTCGTTATGTTTAAAGTCCTGTCGCTAAGACGCTATTTAAAACTATCGTTAAGTTTGTATTACTAATTTAACTTTTGTACCTCCCACTTCCCTTTCACTGATAGATATGGATCTAAGCGAAGCAGAAGTTGTTCGAATCGTAACGTTGTTACAAACTGGAATGAGCTAGCGTAATGTCGCTGACAATGTGAAGTTAGTCGATCAACGGTTCAATATGTCTACAAAAGGTATCTGGAGACCGGTGGTTATACCAGAAGACTTGGATCAGGCCGAAGAAGAAAGACATCTGAATGGGATGATCGATTTATAGTGTCAGCAAACCTCAGAAATCGTCATCGTTCTGGAGTAGAATTGCAGCACATGCTCAGAGATATCCGAGGTGTTGCTGTAAGTGATAGGAGAATAAGAAGGCGCCTTGAAGAACGTAGTTTAAAACAAAACAGACCCGCCCTACAGATCAGACCGGTCCTAAACTTACCGCAGCTTATAAGATAGCAAGGGTAAATTTTGCTCGTTAACACCGTGACTGGAGATTAGCACAATGGGAGCAAGTACCTTTTTCTGATGAGTCCCGTATGTGTCTGTGGTGCTGATGGTCGCAAAAGAGTATATCGTGGACCGGGAGAATGATGTGTACAATGTGCCATATCTTAAAGAGTAAGCTTTGGAGGTGGTTCAGTTTTGTTCTGGGAGGTATAAGCTCAGAAGCCCGTATAGAGTTAGTTTTCGTAGAAAGAGGAACTGTGACAGCGGAATCGTACTTCACCAACATTATTGAAGAGAATGTAGTGCCATACTCAGGATTTATCGGTCAAGAATTTTTAGACAAGAATTAATGTGATGTGCGTGAGAGAATACTTGCGAAACAGCTGAAAGCGGCTTTATTGGAGGAATGAGCACATACCCCAATCTACCATTAAAAAGTTGATACAATCCATGAACAATCCAAAGGTATGTGTTATAAAACTTTCTTCAGACTCAGATAGCAAAATACGTCGACGCTTTGTACGTAATGAAAAGTTATTCAAGTCATCATCCAAACTTAGTTGAAGACTGTTATTTAGGAGGTTTACCTCAATGTTTTCAATTTCTGCTAAGTCCTCTTGACTTAGAACGAAGTCTTCAAAGGCATCTACATCCATTATAAACAATAGAAAATTTAATTACGCCAAAATCAGCAAAAATGAAAACGGTTGATTGTTGAAACAATTCACAGCACGTGAGCCGGATACGTGTGCAGGTGACGGTGAGAAGAGCGGGTGCGTCGCAGTGTGGCCCCGCGGCCGCCGCGGAACAAAATATGCATTCTTTTTCAAATAGACCACGCAGCCCACCCGTGTGCCATTTTACAAAATCTAACGATTTCGGCATACACCTGTCGTTTCTAATTAGTAGTACCAAAATACCATATTTCTCATCGATAAGTGTAATAAAACAACATTTGAACAAAATGACTGAAATAAGATTTAGCTTTGGCTCCAACTGGTTTTCTCCCTTGGCACACATGGTGGGCCACGTGGCGTCCAACGTAATATTGTAGGTAAGGTAACGTTAAACCATAGTTTGACTCGGATCGGCTTCAACCATTTCCTTCAATTCAGCGTTATTTACCGGTGTAGGCGGTCCTCCACGTGGTTCATTCTTCCAGTCGAAGTTTCAATACGAAAGAATTTAAACCAAAAACGCACGTTGCGTTCATTAACAGTCACCTCTCCTAACGCAGCGTTAATATTGCAAGCATTTTCTGCCGCGTTAGTGCCGCATCGGAACTCGTATTCAAAAATGACTCGGATATTCGAAGTATCCATTTTTCACGTCTAAGCTGAATAAAAAAAAATTGAAAGTCGAAAATCGAATGTTGCACCTTTTTTAAAAGAATAACCTCACAGGTATCACGTAAAAAAAGTTTCACACGAAAATCTCACAGCATGAACGTTTTATGTCAATTCAAAGTATCTATTACTATACAACAGTATTTTCATACTTCAGCCCCTATTAATATTTTTAACTTAATATAATGTACTGACTGCAATGCAAAACAGCTTTCTCAATAAAAATAATACGTTTAATGAACCTCATATTAGTAAGCTAAAACTTTTGATCACTTGGTCATTATAGATGAACGTTGCGGAACTCTTCTTCACTTTGGTCCTATAAACTGTTTATATCAACAACCATTACACACTAATAAACTAACACATACTAGGTATTTTTTTTTTATTTCCTTACTAGTCTAGTTTTCGGGCCATGATTAAACGACTTAAAGTCGATTTAATATTTTCGCCAACATGCAATTGTGCGTTTCAGGATGGCAATAGTTTTTATGATCTTCGTGAATGACGGAGCAGGCGGCTACTGGTGGTTGCAGCATGCCACATGGAACGGCCTTGTGGCGGGCGACCTGGTGTTTCCCGCGTTCCTATGGATTATGGGTGTGTGTATACCGCTATCTGTGAAGAGTTCCTTCGCGAAAGGTGTGCCGAGATGGAAAATTGTGATGCATATTGTCAGGGTATGTATGCATTTAAATTTTAATGCAGTTTAGATCTTGATTTTCTTTTATTGCATGCTGGCAAGTGAGTAGACTGGTCACCTAATTTTAAGGGACTATCGCCACCCATAGACTCCTACAACTCAAAAGTTACAAGTGCCCTTTCAAACTCAAACTCAAATATCTTTATATCATGAAAAATTTAAATTTTTTTGCAATCGTCTCTTATGTAGACTCTAAAGTCATAGATCAATACACACAATAGCAACAGTCTCTGCTTAGTCAAATACTTAGCAAACTAAGTATATATGTACGTATCGAAAATCTCTTATATGCCTGTGCCGATCTACAACCGGACATTTCCAAGGGGTTGAGCCTCATGAGAAGAAAGGACAAACAAACACACGGCCACTCTTTTTAATCTACAGATAACAATGGCATTATTAAAAATACACAACATTGTTTTTGAGTCCCTCCCCTAGAAAAGGGAAGGGGATATTGGGCTTCGGTAAACTCAGTCACTCAACTCCAAAAGCGTGGCTCTCACACGGTTATATCCTTCTTAAATATTAACGTATTTTGCAACTTTATGTTAAAAGTTAATAACCATCAGAAAGTTGGAGCGATGTAACTCAACCATTAGAACATTTTAACCCTTAAATCGATTCAGAGTCTATCGGGATACGTGAGTTATAAAAAAAGTATATTTTGACAGTGCAAGTAATTTTAACATTTAGAATAATAAAAGATATTTTAAAGTTTTGTAAAGAAAATACATTGAGCTGTTAATCATGAAATCTATTCGTAAAAGTCAAAATGATGTCGAGGCGGCAACATGTTGCCCCGGCTCGGGTAAATTTTTATTGTATTTCCTATAAAATTTACATTAACTAACTTTTATTTGCGTTGTATATTAAGAGTGTAAATACCAACAATTGATTACAATAAAATTTGATACCTTTTAATTCGAATTGAAAACGTTATGGTATTGAATTAGTGTATGTACTCCGTGGTTAACGTAGCCAAGTTAAACTAAATTTAATGACTTTAGGTTATGAACACCACAGTACCCATAGCCTAAAATCAGTAATTTTCCTTAATCTCACTTTCATTGGAAAACTTTAACTTTTGTGCAGTGACGTAGATATCAAGGGTACCGCTCATGTCATCGATGAAATGTACCATTAACGTCCACGTTGGATGAAGTCCCCTTCAACAAACAACTATGATATCATTCCTGCATTGAACTCTATACAATCATTGCCTTCACCATCAGTTACTATACTTCTTACAAGTTACTATCACACCTCTTACAAGACGTAATATAATTTGCATGTATGCTATACAAAAGAGAAAATAAAGCTATACTATCACTAAAAGATTTTCGGTATGATATTTACTAAGGTTTACATTAAGCTGGTCGGATATTATTGCAGGAGAAACAAGTATAGTGGATATAGACGAGCAGTAAGAAATACAGAAATCAAAACCTGCAACTAATAGACCGACGAATAGTATTCGCTTTGATAATATTTTTATTTCAATAGGCCTGTACATGTGTGTTGACGGATTAAGAATAAGGACTGTTACCACCCCTATCCATCCCTTGGGTGTCGTGAGAACCGAAACTACGCAGGACATCAGCACTGTAAAACTTAAAATAATTTAATGTAGCATTTCATTGGTGAATTCATTTTTAAATCCGTTTAATGGTTAAAGCTGACAGCGTAAAAAAACAAACAATCTCACTTTCACATTTATAATATAAGTATGGAAGTATGAATAACTACGTTAGGTGTTTTGTCTTTTGTAAATATTATGTCTTTATATTATCCTATTCTTTAAATTAATCAAACAACAAACAAAACCATCGAAAAGTTTCTATTTTTTAAATCAGCTAGTATATGTTTCCGAGAGCAAAAAAGATTGTATATCGATGTACTTTGCTAAGAAAAAAATAAAATAACATGTAGTTTCTGTAAATGATGTGTGTTGCTTAGAGTTTTTTGATGTGTGTATTTTAGTAGGAAGTATCATTGTTGTACTTTTAAAAAACTTAACAAGTCTATAAGCGTGCAAATATTTGGCTATGAGGGTCTGAGGTATCAGTTCATTTTAGAAAAGGGGTCTCTTGCCCAAAATAGTTTGGGAATCCATGGTCTAAACAATGAGTCAATGGCTACATAACGCGTAGGAGTAGATCCGTAATTAATTAACTGTCATAGGTTGCGGCTCGACAGACGCACAGTTGTCGCCTTCATAATACCTACTCTTAGTAAACCATTACTATGAGACTAGACAGATTAAGCCACACCGCCAAGTAGTTATGATTTTTAATATATATTCAAATTAAATAATATAAACGTAATAATATGAAAATAAAATGTAAATGGGCAAAGAAAGAACTAGTTTATTATTAACACATTACATTTATTTATTTAATTAACAAGCCTCTTCAGTAACAACTTTTATAATAGAGCTAAATATTATTTTACTTTCTTAAAAAATTCGAATACATTATCATCAACGGTCTTTAGTAGTGCACTGCCTTACAAAGGAGGTTTTGGCCTACTATACCACGCTGGCCGGAGGGGTTAGTAATTAGTATCGGGGTTTTGTCAAGTTTACCTTCTCTTAGCAGTGCTGTTTGTCTTGCGTAGTTTGATCCCTTAGTAGCCTCTTACGACACCCACGGGATGAATAGGGGTGGTAACACTTAGTATGGACATATAAATAAGACAAGAACTAAAGCATTTATTATGAATGCTTAGATGACAATGATTATGATGATTAAAATAAATTATTAGTTGAGAACAGACATCAAAGCAGGCTAGTATCTAGGAGTTCATGAATTCTCTACCTTTTAATTCATTGGAATTGAATCAATCAATCAATCCCGAAAAGAGAGCTCATTTTTTAAGTGGATGTTCGATCAGAATAATCAATGAGACATAAAATCAGTAAGACAGTTTGTTTCTTTTCAAAGATAACTCTGTATCGGGAAGGAATATACTTTGTGTCGCGTCGGACTTTACAAACATACAATGAAACGGACACAAAGAACACCCAGACTCGGAACCACAATTTGTGGATCAGACAAAGTGTGTGTGTGTGTGTAATCCACTTCATCTTACAAGATGTGTAGCATGTGCGATCCTCCAGTTAATGAATCATCTCATCTCAGCTGAAAGACATCGACTTCTAGAGTTAGGCCTCCCCCAAAGCTTGTCAAAACAACCAGTGAAAGTGAATATAGGCAAGAAATGACATTTTTAGAAACTTTAAAAGCGACCAATAGGCTTGTGTCCACTAATAACAAATTGCTTGGTTTATATGCAAATGAAGAGACATAGATAAGAAAAAATCAGTGTATTTCTCATAAAAGTTAAAGATTATTAATCTTTTTTTTAAATAAATTCGTACAAAATAGGCATTTAGTCACGTGACAGCGAACACCAATCAGAAAGTGTTACGTCACGCCACGCAAAACATCATTGTTGTTGTTGACGTTTTTATACAACAGAGCAGGTTACTCTTTATTCCTTATTCATTTTTTGAAAGCAGTTGACACTGGACACAGATGTAAACAGCTTTATTTCGCAGACTGTGACGTCATTAAAGACGCCATGACACTATTCAGCGTTTTCGAAGGAAATTTAAATTGTTTTTATTAAATACAAAATACGTAATGTAAATATTGTTTTTTCTTTAAAATATAGGTTTTTTTGGGATAAAATAGATATTAAAGTATAAAATTAACCAAGTTTTGAAATTGAGTCAACTAACCTATTGTGTTCTTCTATTTTAGTAGAAGTATTTTATTCTACAATAGTGGTCATTATATCATGCAGATGCGTTAATGCTCTCTTATAATATTAAGTATGCTTCTTACAAGTGAACTTACGCAAGCATCGGCATCAGTGGCTAACTGTGAAAGGGGTGTTTAAGGTCAGGCTTCGGAACCTGTTATTATGCAAACGTTACGAAGTCTGATGCGTACGCACGACTACATACAGAAGGTTCTGATTTTGAAAAAAAAACATATAATTTTTTTTTCCATCACATCTTTGAAATACTTTAAGTTGATGTTCACTTAGTACGGAGCTTGTTTGATATATGTATATAAGGGTAATTGATGCCTTTTTGATTTTCACAATATTTGGTTATTTATTTGAACTCTTGTGTTGTGAGATATGTCTTGTAGGATAAGCATTTATCATCAGACTCGCCATGTAGGTATTTAGAAGATTTACAAACACAACTAGATATTCTTAGTTTTTATGACGTAACTGCTTATAAACTTGCTTTGTGCAATGTATTTTATAGACTACTAAAAGGGCCTGTTCTTCGTTAATGCTCCATGTAAATCAAATTTAAACGTTAAATCAGTGTTTTACTACAAAAGTATGTTATGTTGTAAATTAGCTTTCATAGGTATTAAACAATGCAGGTTGTATAATGAGAAACTATAAAAATATCTCACACAGATCGCAATAAGTGATAAATCCTCAATAAAAATATATTTGACATGCAGTGCACGCGATCCGTTCACTTTCATTACATCACTATCATCTATATTACTTCCTTACACTGTATAATTACTTAGAACCGATCTCGAATGGTTATGTTCTCTCACTGTGCGCTCTCCTGAGTTTTTTCAACAACATTTTTCATTGGAAATTATGTTCGCGTGAAAGCATCCATATAGCTCTCACCTTACGCTTCTTCTCTGACAATGCTATACATTACATTCACGCCTATTTTCTATACAATTACTTACAGTCATGGTCGTCAATGTACATCATGTGCGTGCAGATAATCAGTCCATATGGGTTTTATTCGGGTTATTCGATATAATATACTAACCTAGTAACGGATATGCTCTGGTTTAGATTGTGGCGAGATATAAAGTCGTACGTAGAACAATCGAAGTGTGACGAAATAAATTAAGCTATTGATCCGTTATTCGACTGATCATAGAACCATTCTTCTTTAGTACTTGGCCTGGAATATGATACTTTGTTAATACAATATATAATGAAACTTAGTAATTATATTGGCATTATAGCTTGAGGAAAGAGCAAATAATACAGGTAGGATAATAAAGGAAGTTGAAAATTAAACAGTTTAATTCAAAATAAAGACATAGATTTAAATGGAACAAGGATGAAACATTGTGTCTGAAGATAAATTTACACAAAGTGAAATATGTTATTGATTATTACTTCTTCGAAGAGTTCTGATTTCAAAAGTTAAAATCCTCTGTGTTAGTTCACAGTGTGATTGATATAACTATTATTTAAATGAACACAAATGACCGGCTTAAAATCAGATCAGCGACGAGTAAAGTAAAAAGGTAATTGTGTATGTAGTTTTTTAGCATGTAGATGGATAGCATGACATACATTGTTTAAATTAGTAACTTTATAATTAAACAATCAGAAACTGCCTGAGGACATACACTAAAAGTAGGTGAGGTCAACACGGAACTTTGTAAACATTAAAACTGAGGAGCGTTTGCTGATTTGCCATATTGTCACGCTGCGATGAATCAATACGTTTTTCAACATAAGCATAGTGAAAGTGAATTAAAAAGACATTAAACACAATGTGAATGTGAACGTACTTGTTCCTGGTTCCAATGTAGTGATCACCTACATAATTCAGCTAAAAAGGGACAAACGTAGCTATCAGTTACACATATTCTTTACCAAGAGTTGTTGTTTGAATGAAAATGTTTTGAGTACAATTTCCCGGATTTCGCGTCACATGTGAGAAACATGTAAGGTACCTTTATTACCTATCTGTGGGGCTACAGCACAACATTTTCATCTTAAAACAAAATTTTGTATGTTATTTGTTTTGTAGTGGGGAGTAAATATCAAGAGTAGCTTGTGTGCAATCAGTTTGGCGCTAAACTTGTCCTATCCGTCAACCTTTTAAAGTTTGAAACCTTTGAATTATCTGCGTAATGTTACCATTAAATGACCGCATCCTTTCTTTTAGTTGACTTAATAACCTAATTAATGTACAGTTTTAGACGGTCGCGGAAACAAGTATTTGATATTAATTTCAAGTTAATACCAACTCCCGTTACGGAGAAAAACAATTCCATACAAGTAGAGGTGTTTTATTGGACTTCCTTTTTTTTCCTTCTGAGGCACGGAACCCTAATAAAGTGATGTATAATAGCATTGGATTCAATTGTGATCATTGAGTGTATATGTATAAATGGCATTCGTCATAAGGTGTGGCGTTAACCTCTCAAGAAGTTTACGCAATTCTTCATAAGATAATATAGCTGTTGAGTTTTGCTTTTGTCTGTGTCAATGAAGATACTAGAGATATGTACGAGTACATAGATATTCTGATAGTATTGGTATTATGTTTGAAGTGCCTTATGTTCATCTGATCTTTCATAATATTATTTCAAGGGACTGTTCCCTATAACCATAGGGTCCATAGGTATATAGATAAAGAAGTATCTATCAAATTTGGGGTATTAGGTTTCGTCAGTCGATTTTTGTGTGACAGAGTGTAGATAAACTTACAAGACCCGTTTGGCAGTATAAGTCTATATATTATACGTAAATAATGATGGTTCTCTCTAATGACAATGCTGTTTCTATTTGGAAGAGTTGCCGAGTTGTTTTGATCAAAACTATATCGATTCTAATCAATTTTTTGATAAAATAAGACCATAAGCAGTTTTAAACAAACTCATAATGGTAAATAAAATATAAAAAAACTTCTTGAAGATAAAACTACTAATACATCTAAAAATATTAATTAATGTAAGTAGTGGCCACCGTTCTTGATGCACTTCAAGCCGCACTCTTAAAACTATAATTTAAGACAGTAAGTTGTACGATTTATAGACAAAATAGCAATTAAATATAGTCATAATTAGTACTTAGTTATTCATAGTACATCTCGTCACAGTAATGGCGAATCTTAATGTAATCGTAATAGGTATTTTAAAAGAAATCTAAAACAATCAAGAAAGAAAGAAGACATACGAACAATAAAATAGGAACTTATTACTCTGGTAGCTTATTGGGATATGATTTTCTACTATAAAATAATCATCCAGGGCCGTTCTTCTGGCCTTGCCCGCCATTAAATTACTTTTTTATGTATTTTACTTTAGGTACTTTTTATTTTGTTGATAAGGTAGAAGTGGGCACATTTAAAAAATATTTGGTATTTTTTTATAAGTTGTGGCAGCCCTCTTGAAATATCTGACGAAAATTTTGTTTGTATTCCAGCGTTCGTTCTTGATGTTTCTTCTGGGTATGTCTTTGAACACAAGGTTCGGGTCTAACATGCTGTTTGAGCTGCGTATCTTTGGAGTTTTGCAGCGGTTAGCAGTAGCATACCTTTTAGCAGCTGGGTTTTATGCACTCACAGCACCTAAATATTATACACCACCCAGGGTAAGTTAGTTTGACTATTTTATAATTCAAACGACAGTACTGTTAGTTCATTACTAGGTAACAATAAAAGAAGGAATAATTTGGTGTTTCAAATGTGTTGGACACCAATTGCCATCATGGAAACCGGTGGTCAGTTTATCCGGTTTTGTGATCCTGTTAAATATGTCACTGTAAATGACATTGTTTTTTTATAAGTACATAGAAGAGAGATGAGAGCTTTCGCTTACATTTTATCGGTGAAGAATAATAGATTGGCAATGAATTTAAACAGTTCCATCTTAAAACTTGTTTTATTATAATAACTAGGCCCATAGATAAAAAAAAAGTTATAAAATGTGTTAAAGATAATAATTTTAGAATTAAATAAAGTATGGACACCTGTCCGCCCCAATAATTTATATTTAAATGTAAAAACATGTTTTCTTGACCTAAAACGATAACGAAAGTATATTATTTATGACCTCCCTTTGAAACATGCAAGACAGTTGATATGAAAAAATACTTTAAATTTGCAAACGTATGACACACAAAGATAAGATGAAAATTCCAGTGTCAGGTACAATACTATCAGTAAAGATGTAACTGTCGTGACCAGATCTTAAAAATGATCACTGCATGGTATCGTCTGGTCAGATGAATTAATAATCAGCCTTTGACGACATGATAAGTACAAATATTTGTGAACATATTGTAAAATAGTTACAGTATCCACGGTTGGAGGCGCTGATATCATTTTGTTTTATGATATCATTTTGTTTTAGCGATACATCATGGCGGTGGACAAATAAGTATTTTATTTGAGAGGCAAATAATAATTTAAAAATATAAGAAAACTGCCGTGAATGATAATGATGGGTGAATGTCGTTAAAACTTTAAAAGAGCAGTAAAATGTATAGCAAATAATTCATTTTTCTTTTAGAATGTTTGTTAACTAAGTATATTTTACTTTGGTGTATCTTAGTATCTTCTTAGTATCATCAGGTGTAATACAAATTATTTGTATTATACCTGATTATCACATCATTAATGGCTATTATCATTAATGGTCTTTGACGAAGAAAGTTTATTGTATGTTCAAAGGGCGCATGTGGGCAGGCGCTTAAGGATGTGCTTTCTTGTTTGTGGTGTTGGGTGTTGGCTGCTGTGCTGGTGGCTGCACACACTGTCATCACCTTCACTATACATCACCCGGATTGCCCTGCGTAAGTTTATTTGACATATATATATATATATATATATACAGATATAACACGGTCGTCTAACCACAAACTAAGCAGATCCTATACTATGTCACAAGATTGATGATAAACCTACTTGTATGCACTAAGTATACTACTTAATACATACATTAGGCACATTATACATCAGTATAATGTGCCTAATGTATTATGTATTACTCAGTATAGTATACTCAGTATGATTTATTTATGATTAAATAAATCATACCCAGACAAAACAAATGATAGGTAGGCACTGAGCCAGTGATGGGTTCGAAACCCACACTCGGTATCACTAGAACAGGGATTCCCTAACTATTTCGGGCAAGATACCTCTTTTCTAAAATGAATTTATACCTCAGAACCCCATAGCCAAATTACTGCACGCTTATCGACTTGTTGAGTTTCTTAAAAGTACAACAATTATACTTCCTACTAAAGTATTAGTCATTTTTATAACAAATTGATATACGTAACACTACTAATACAGTATCTTGAAAGTACCAAATAAGAACTTGGGTTAATTTAATAATTTGAACCACTATTAACATAGAGGTCGATTTTTAGACCTCGTCAACCACCAAAATCAGTTTTCGTTCACATCGACCCCTGAGAAACCGATTTGGACCTCAAAGGATCGATATCGACCACTTTGGAAATCCCTGCACTAGAGCAACATGCAACTTTATACATACGAGTATAGCAAACAAACATGCTACATTCACATTATGTATGTACATATGTAGATTAATAGGTTTTACAAGACCTAGCTTATAAACCCCATTGTGAAGGGCATGTAAATACAATATGAAAACTGATGCTTGAATTCACCATAATACTGTCTGTGCTGATAGTGCTGTCAACTTTTGATCTCCCTGTCTTCTTACGACGTTTTAGATTCACTAAATATAAATAGTTACCAATAAAAACCAAAATTCTTCTTCGTATGATGTTAAAACGCTGAAAACTCTGGTTCTGAACTGATAATGTTAATAAAAGTATTTTATCAGAGGATATCTAGGACCCGGCGGTAAGCACGATGACTGGGTAGCACCAGAGTGCAGTGGTGGTGCGGCAGGCTACATCGATCGGCTGCTACTTGGAGAAGCACATCTGTACCAACATAGTGACGCAAGAAGAGTTTATGGAGGACCTCCAATGGACCCTGAAGGGTTGTTGGGTAAGTTATTAACCAAAGAAGAAAATCGCTGTTTTTAACCAATAAATGGATAAAATGGCCAACACTTGTTACGAAATTTACTTGGCAAATCTTTTAATTTGAATCTTTTGCTTTTCATTGCTTTAAAACAGTGTAATAGACAAATATCGAAATCACTATGAAAATATCTCCTGTGGGGGCAAAACTTATTCACCTAGTCACACAAATCATAAATTCGAAAATCAACTTTATTGTTTCATAAGACATGTTTGATGATTAAGAAAACATTTTCCTAGCAAACTCTAATTGACTCTTATTTAATGGAAATAAACGATATAACTCTTCTTTACTTTTACAGGTTGTTTAACATCAACAGTTCAGGCCTTACTGGGCGTGCAGGCTGGAGCTACGGTGTTACTGCAACGTTCCCATAAAGCCCGCATCTCTCGGTGGCTGGCTTGGAGCTTAGTCTTCGCATTAGCTGGAGCGTTACTCGCTGGTTTCTCTCGGGAGCACGGCGTGATCCCTATTAATAAAAATTTATGGTATGTTATTATATGTCCAGCAGTGGACTGTTAAAGGCTGTTGATGTGATGTGTGATTATATGCCCAAACCTCATGGCCCAAATGAACGCTTAGGTGCCTGATGTGCCTGACTGTCTTTTAGTAGTAGTGAGCGTATTGTTACGGCTAGAAGGCGTTCTCATAGTCTTACTCGTATGATAAACGATTACATCAACAATGATTAAACATGAATTTATATTCTAGGTCGATGTCCTTCGTACTAGTAACGTCTGCTTGCTGTCTAATCCTTTTATGCTTCTGCTACACCCTGACTGATGCTTGGCGGCTCTGGGGCGGCGGTCCCTTCCGATCTCCGGGGCTGAACGCCATAGCTCTCTACGTTGGACACTACATCTGTGCCGAGCTCTTCCCATTCCACTGGAGAGTACCCTTCATGAGAACACACATAATAAAGTTAATAGAAGCTGTTTGGGGAACAGCTTTGTGGGTTATTATAGCTCATATAATGGCAAAGAAAAAAGTCTATATTGCTCTTTGAGTGAATTTATACATGTTAAAGCTTGTTTTTTTAAATATTACTCTGTTAATATCTTACTGGAAATTACTTATTGTATGATATATAGAGCTGATACTTTATGGGGCATTATATTGTATTTACTTTTGATTAATTAAATACGTTGTACATATTTTATCATAAGTTCGTTTAATGTTCGCTTTGAAGTGTTTTAATGTATTATCTTATAATTTTGACATAAGCAATTAATTTTAATTTTAATTCTTGTTATCAAATCATAATTTTTCATTTACTTGAAAATGTTATGTTAACAATTAGGTCTTTATTTAAATTTGTTTTAAGCAAGTCGTTGGCATTGAGGAACAAAAATAAAATACTCTCACGGGTTTAGTTTACATTTAAGATTTTCTAAAATTGAATTCTTTAATGTTTCCGATAGTTGCCATAGTTTTACATAATATCTACTTAACATCTTTTTAATCATATCTAGTTTAATTTGTTTTGAAGACCATTACCTATATTTCTATCTCGCCCTGTTAAGTCATCATTTTTATCATCATTCATATTGAAACGGGCAAATAGTGATACATTCGGTTGGTAATGATTTTATGGTACAGTCAGCAACATATAATATGTATTACGAAAAAAAATACGACTCATCTTTACCTACTATTTTGAATATATCTATATCAAATTGAATTTTTAGACACACGTTCAAGATCCAAGGACAATAAAAACGTTAACAAATACTTATTTTTCGCACTTGTTAGTTTAGAAAAATTGTTTGCTAGAATAATCTAAGGAAGTCACAATTAGGGATGGAATAAAATCACAATCAGATTTATAAATCATATAATCAGAACTCAAAAACCCACAAGATGTATTATTGTGAAATTGTAGATCGCATAATGATAGAGCGATATTGTTTATGAACAATCTCGCACAAGCCCAAAACTTGCCAGTACCAACCTAATGCTGAATATCGCCAGATAGATTGCGTTATAAATTTGTAAATAAAAATAAAATAAAAAAATCGCCCCTGTGCACTGCGACTTTACGCTAGCGCCAGTCTCGCGAATGGTCTAAATCTAAAAAAAGGTCTTTGATAAAAAGAATTTTAATTGATTTTAGTGCCATTTATTTATATCTATGACCAAATAATATTCGTAGGTGAAATCGCAGTGACTAAAACTAAAGACATCATCATATGATTATGATTTAAAAGTAGTAATAATTTCCATGGCTAGTCACAATCCATAAATATGTTACGTAGGTCCTATAACGTAAAATATTTATGGATTGTGAGTTTCAAATATTGTAAAGTGAGAACACAACGTGCTAATTTATTATACAATGTTAATTTTTATGGTTGGAAAAATGTTGAATACTTTGTGAAAAATGTAATGTCTTGGTTTATTCTTTTGACATTGTTTACACCTAGATTAACGTTACGTAGGTATGTAATGCAAGACTGCACTTACATTGTGTTTTGTTCTGGACACTAAAAATCGTTTTAATAACACAAACTAGGTATAAATTATGTATTGTCTTTTAATATACTAATATGTAATATCATACTACTTTGTCTAATTTTTAAGAAAAACTGTACTCAGAGTTGTTATATAAAAGTTATGAAATTAATATTATTAAACTGTTTATTCAATCACAGTGTAAAATTAATACTAGAAATAAAACGAAGACTGAGCGTTAATAAAGACCATAGGTGCTCCATTATTCTAAAGTATTTTGGGTTTCGTTATTTTTTATAAAAATCTAGTCTTAAATTCATTGTTTTTAGGATGTCTACAGAATCGTATGGCAGGTGTACCATATCACTATGATTAGTTAAGTAAGCTTTGTACGATAAATTGAAATTAAAAAATAATTGTTTTGTTTTACTTTTCACCACCGCTGGACGTTGAACTCATTTAATCCGTTATATAGGATCCAATTCAACGTCTTCTGAATACTATCCTAGCTACCTTCAGTCAAGTCTTCCGGTCAAGCCGGTCCAGGGCCCCCTTTATATTATTTTTAGTTTTTATGGTAGGCCTAAGCCTCCTCCGTCTAAGGAGAGCACTAAGTCCAGCAGTGGACTGCTATACGCTGTTGATGCGTGCTCTGTCCTGCTCGTCTAAAGAGAGTATTGACTTATTTATTGGTAAAGAAAAATAGACATAATAAAACAATATAGATATTTATTGGTAGAAAAAGAAAATAGATATTTAATGGTAAACAAAAAATTAAAGCATAATATGCACATGTAGAAACCCTACTAGTAACCTATTAGTAAGCACACTCAGACTCCGAACAATTATGATGAACCTTTAAAATAATAATCCCAAATTAGGAATGGAAACAAGATATTCCAGCGAAACAATGTTCCTGCGTTGGTTGCGTCGGTGACATTGGTTTGCCCCTTTACTACTACTACCATTAAGCCATAGATACAAATCCTGGGATTACTTCTGACTTGCCTTTTCTTTAATATCTACGTGATGTCAGGGTATGATGCGGCGTGGTTGTGCTTCTTGGACAAATAGAAAAATTATATTCATAAATAGATGGAAAAGACGTAGACTGGTTAATGTACGTAAATATTCATCAAATCAGTCACAAAAGGATAAAGGATATAGGGCGAGGAAAAAAACAATCGATATTACAATATTTGACGTTTTATTAGAAGGGTGACAGAAATCCGCAATGTCATTGAAAAATAATAATAAAACAAACGATTCAACAAATCATGACTCAAGATAACGCATAGTTTTAACAAATAAAACTATCAATAAAATTACACTTTAGTGAATAACAAGTATGGTCGGGCACACACAAGGGACCTCCCATATACATTCAGATTACGACCCATTTGAGATTAGAACATCATCAAGATAAATGAGCTTGTCAACAACTACTTGATGGTACCCATTCACTCGATCGAATCGTAACATTGTCACCCAGTATGTATGGTGCATACTAACGTATAAAGTAAGTATGTTTGGCATTTTTTTTACATTACAAGTTATTATGTCATAATAAGCCCGATGCAAACGCATCTTTCTCATATATTAAATTTCATTATAAGTTAAATATAATCTAACATCAGTTAATTCATCATAATCCCTATAAAATCACTTTTGCAGACGGTAAATGCCATATTAGGAATGGAATATTTTATATATTTAAATAATTGTATTTTCTATAAAGGATACGTTTCGATAACTTTTTCTATCCTAAAGGTACTTTTCCCTTTTACAATCAAATAGCTGACAGGCAGGCACACAATGCAGTTTCAATAATAAACTTGTATGTAGATACTATCAATACATTAACTAGAGACCTAACTTGTATAGTGATAAAGACATGTAAAACAGTGTTTATATATATTTATATATATCTAAAACTTTCTTAGAAAAAATCTCTTAAAATATATCTCAATTCTTTTAAACTTGCCCTGATGGTTCAGGATAATAATAATGTCCATATATTAATTCAGCGCTATATAAATAGAACATTTACTTACATTACTAAATAGGAAGAACCTTTACGAGTGTATAAGAGAACAAATTAATTGCACAGACAGTAAATTATTAATACAAATAAACGATAAACACCCAACAGTGGGGTTTTAAACAAAAAGATTGTCTTAATATGTCATAAATATTTGCAGCCCAAAAATATCATTAGGTTACACGACACACGTTTAAAAGTTATATTGGAACCGATGATTAAGTCACTATCACTTTCCAACATAAAGATGTTAAAAAATCAACAAGATGCAGGATTAAGTTTAAAAATCTGCATTCTTTTGATCTGTTCCGTGTGAACGCGCCTTCAATTTGGATCAGTATATACCCTTAATTTTAAAAAAGTTTTTATTATAAACTGAAATTGGTTTGTTTGTTTTAAATATTAATAACTGGCATAAATGTTAGTATTTTCTATGCACGTTTTTCTTTTAATTTGATGTCATAATGACACAATAACAGTAATATTGGCTAGTCATATAAATTTGTCTAGCTAAAATTTATAACAGCACACATTTATCTATTTCTCAAATGTGATATTGTTAGGTATGTGTTAAATAAATTCTACGATTAGTGTAAGTACTTGAGCTCACTTTAAGTCACTCATATTACTAAGAAATGGAATGTTTAGTATGTAAAGAATGTTAGATAGATCACTAGCAGCATGTTTATATGCTTCACACATTAATACATCAAATAACAATGAATAAAGCCTAATAATGTGCACAGACAGCCAGGGTCCGTGTGGTGACGAATTAAGACTACGGAGTGTCACTATGGCTATTCATTCGTTGGGTGTCGTAAGAGCCGACTAAGGAAGCAAACTATGAAGGACAACAGCATGGCATAGAGAAGAAAAACTTGACACAAACCCTATACCAATCCATCTGGCCGGCGTCGTAGGCTAAAACCTCTTATCTAATGAGAGGCCTATGTCCAGCGGTGGACTAATAAAGGTGTTTGATGAGTGAACACAGCGGGCGTAGCGACACAACCGCTAACATTAAATGGTAGCCATCTCGCTTCGACCACTGTTGCATAGTATACGTAGGGGGCTATTTTTTTTTTTCTTTTGTGTATTAGTGCATGATGCATATAAAACTTTTTAATACCCAACATCTGTAACGTTCTAGAATAACAGCGGACTGGCAAGACCAACATGAATATATTTATTAATAATGATATTCTCTGGAAATTCTTTTGTAAATGGGTTAAAAATTAAGCATTTAGATGTCTGGCTACAAAGGTAGAAGAACTGGTGTGATTTAAGGAACAAATAGATGTGGTGCCTCCGTTTGGTGATCAATAATAATTAATACACGACTAAGATAGAGATAATCCAAGAATCAACACTTGTTATACGACCAAGCGCGCGGGATTGTCTTAGGAAGCCATAGAGCCGCTAAGTAGAAAACAGATTTTGAACTAACTAAAACGACACATCGGTTGAGTTAAGCTTTTATTGAGGTACCCTTTATTGCCCATTTAATTACTTTTAAACTCTGATGTCTAATGTAGTGTGACACGAATAGAAAACAGAAGTAGTACTGTGCTATTAACACAAGATTAATAACTTCAATTTAGTTTGATATAAAGATTAAGGATTTCGATTAAAAACTTAAATATCATATTTCTGAGATGTTTACTACAGTGATAAGGCGACGATACTACCAATATGAAAAATAGTATGGAACGATATTATAAGCTCTGTTCAGGGTTCTTATTTGAGGATGATTTGAACTGACCCTCGTGTTATGTTACAACCGATTACGTTGTTCAGTTTCTACCAATTCTAAAGTTCAGTTAATTTGATGTCAGGTATCTTTTACGGTTAAAAGACTGCATGTAAATAGACATTTGAGTAAGCTTTACAGTTAGTTGCAATATTTCCGTTGAAGGCATGCCATTATTTGTACTTGTCGATCCATAGAGTGCAGTATGAGCTGAGATGTATATAGCTAATGTATATATAGACCTCCACAACGAGGCCTAAGGTTCCAGAGACTAGACATAACCGAAACTACTTGTCATACAAATCGGCTTTCATTAGCTCCTTTATTTAGATACATAGAATCTAACTTTATCTTAAATACAAGGTAAAATCTCTAGGACAATACACATTTCGCTATAAATGCAAATTCATGGAATTCAATATTAAATAGTAAGAACGCATCTTGGTACATTGCGAGCCTTACATTATTATGCTACTAAAATTCCGATCATAACGAAACTAATGACGTCACAAATCACGTTCGTACGTTCGGAAAATATATTTAAGTAGTTCAGTAGACGCTATTGTTTAATCTAATGTCAAATACCATTAAAAGTATTAGGCCACATACAGACAGGCGGCCTGTTCGCAGTAGGTGATGTTCCAACGATGGAAACAAGCCTAACCTTGCGGCGACACAAGTACAATGTATGCTTTGGGTAACAATAAAATCCTTAACCTAATTGCTCATATTTTCAATGAAAACACGCAAAGAATAAAACTTAAAAACTATTTATCGCCATTACAGCGTTAGCGCTGTTACAACGTTATGATATATTACGAGATTTCAAACAACACGCGTAAGTAAATAGTTATCGGTACTTATCCTATTCCCCAGTACTAAAATTCCCTGTGTAGTAATCGCTCCTTGCACGTTCCTTGAACGAAAACTGTTTTTAGAGTTGTATAAAATAAATATCTAGTGTGGCACTTGACAGTTTGCATATCGACGGGTGTCGGATCCAGCACCACAGAATACCTATTTACTAACAAATACAGTGAGCAACCATTCAAACGCTGACAGTACCTCCCTCGGACGCGTACTTAAATGTAAATACATCCAAAATATACATATTCCGTTTTGGGACAGCGTTACAATTTCGACAGACGATATCTGAGCTTGAGAGCTTGTCTCCTAGCCTGATCGGGCACGCGGCCAATTTGAACACAGATTAAAGAAAATTCTAGAATTTGTATTCTAACTGGACGGCGAAACTGAATCTTGATATCTGGTGACGTCGAGTGGGTTTATGTGCTCGAGTCGCAACTCGGCACAGTACAGCTAAGTGTGACGTCACGCGAGCTGCATCGCTTATGACGTCACTTCCTGGCGCCGCGCGCCACCATGGCCTGCAGGGACGCCACCTGGCTCAACAGGCTCGCGTTCTTCTGTTCAAGGGTTTCTACCCTCTTTCTATAGTCTGTATTTTCGGAGATAAGGACCTCGACTTTCCTTTCCAGTTGATCCATGTATTCTTTCTTTTTGCGTCTACTTTCTTGGGCTGATATCTGAAATAATAAATATCACTTGAAATACGTACGATCAAGATATGACTATTACGGCCAAAGCTAGATGTCTTGTCTTGTAGTGCGCTAACAACACTAATACCGTGTTTGTGCACAGTTTCCCTAATACCTTAGGCTATAAAACAGCTGTGCGTGCGGGCGGGTAAAACTAACGATATCTGTGGATGTCTTATACGTGAGTAAATTAATCAATCTTCTTATGGATAAACAGCATTTCTGTTATTTAATTTCTTTTAATTATCCTTGTCGTTAATCAGCCGATAATTAAATTTTATATTGATTTCCTAAGGCGGTTCTCAGTTCGTTTGTTTTTGTCAATGTTTTGCGATAATTATTTATCATGTTATCCGATGTAAATTATAATATTTTAGATTAGAGTTCTTTCAAGGTTCTTTTTATCTAATAAGATATCAGACAATCAAAAAGATAGAGAGAGACAGGATAAATTATGAACAAAAAAGCCATGAGGGTTGTAAGTTTTGTAGGGCATTATAGTCGATAGTAGTTTTTTAAAACATAATTACTTGTTAATAATTTACAAAGTGGTAAATGTAGTTAAAAATATAAATTCAAAGAGGGGTTTGGTATCGTGATAAGTATAGTAGATAAAGGAATCGCATTGTTTTGTATATATTTATATACAATCTCTTTCGACAAAAAGTCAGGTTCTTGTGCCATGAGGTAAGTGGTTTACTGTGACAAAATGGTTTCTATGTAATCGGAGCACTAGGGATGGAATCAAATGTCATAAATTATATGATTTGTAAGCACATAAGCATAATTTGTAATTTGTAAGCACATATTTGTCACATAATCACACATCATGTGATGTGTGATTGTGTAGTGACTAAAACTAAACATTTCATCATATGATTATGATTTAGCAGCAATGATTTCTATGACTAGACCACACTTTTCTAAGTAGAGCCATAATTCGGCACATACAGGCTGGCTCGACCGGTGTGATACCACGATATCAGGGCCTCCCAGAAAATGAGTGCCAAGCAATTTTAAGCATTAGAAATATAGCCTATAATATATCCTGTGTCGCGGGGGACTTTACAAACTTACTTGAAACGAACACAAAGAACACCCAGACTCAGGACAACAATTTGTGGATCACACAAAGTGGTGTCCCATGTTGGAATCGAACCCACAACAGTCAGTGCAGTGTGACAAACAAGTTTATTGAACCATCAAAGTTACATTTTGATAAGTGCTCTGTCTCCTAAAATAGGTTGATTAACCTGTATCTTAGGAGTCTCTCTGTATTTTAAGAAGGCATAATTCTTATAATACGGGATAGGGTGAGCACTCACTTGTGTCCCTTCAGTTGCAGATGTCCATAGACAGCGGTAGTCACTTACCATCAAGACCTTTTTGCCCTCTACACCATATTAAAAAGATTACATAATATCTAGGTACCTTATTCTTTATTTTCCTCCTGATTTTCTTGAGTGATTTCTCTTCGGCCTTGGTAAGTGGCAGACGGGTTGGGACGGGGTACCCTTCAGCGAGTAGCGTGCGTTTCTCTTCTTCTGTCAGCACCAACGTGCCAGTAGAGCCTTTCTATAATCATATAAAAAACGCATGATTAGAAGTTTCGGAAGAATAGAATTAAAGTTCAATTTATTGACACACGAACAGACAAACAACGGTTTTCATTGACCTGACAATCAATTTATCACTGAGCACGTTGCTCAGAAATCTTTGGTCTGAGATAAAGTTATTTGTGTTCACCAGTTAATCAAGTACCATTAGCAGATCAAAATTTATGATACATATTGATCGTAAAATGAATAGGGTGACGAATAAATATTGGTATTATCAATAAGCAAATAACATTTACCTTGCAAACGCGATTTAATTGTTAAATAAAATTCATTATTTATTCCATCAGGCTAAGTTAATATTTGTACAACTTAAATGTTCTAAAAATTTATTTTTAATAAAAGTAAACCATTGATTCTGTAATGCAGAGGTCTTAGTCGCTGGCTATTTATAAATGTAAAAATTATCACATATTTTTATTTCGAAGAGTATAAAAAACTACCAATGTTATTCAGTTCAATTCATATTATTTAAATAATAAAGAAAGCCTTGTACATTTACTTAACAATGTTCCTATTAATTATAAATGATGAATATTTCATCACGTGCGCATACGCAGCCACTGCCAAAAACAGAAACTGCACCTTTATATTCAACGGTCATAAATTTTTGAGGCACTTTTATTGCTTACGTATAATCAGGAGACTATTAATGATTCAGTTTATGCTCCATTGACTTCAACGTACTCAATATTTATGCGAGGAAATCGAAAAAGTACACTGCAATGTTTTTTTATTGCTTGGAATATATTCAGACATAAATGTTATTATACGATGACAATATAATCATAATGTAATCTTTTTTGGGAAGAAATACTTAAATAATCAAGTTAATCCATTTGGTTAGGTGCTTCAGCGTTGCTACATTTTAAGGAATTGGAAAGGCAAGTCGCAAGGAACCCTTAAGCGAGCTTTTATAGCCGCGGGAATCATTCGAGTTCTTTAGATTTTCTGCTTGTAGTGTGTTTTTGAATTTTCTTACCTGCTATACATATTATATGTGTAATTCCCACGTTATGCCACACTTTGTTACCGTCGTTTCGATCGAATTGTACGGGTCTCAGATGTCTTGGATTTACTGGTGAAAGTTCAGTGTAGGCGATGCATGCGTATGGTGCGAATTAAGGTAGCTTTGTTTTTATGTTCGTATTTTCGCTCACCCTAATCTCTAAATAACTTAAAATGTACTAACGAATAGATGATCCGAACACATTCATGTCCATAAATCTTGACAATAAATCTCAAGACCAGCCTCTCATTTATCTGTACTAGTATTATGTACACTGAATCGAAAATTATTCTCTAGTGAATAGGAAAGGAATACAGGAGAGGTTTCCAAGGGCTTATTTTGGCGACGAAAGCGCCGAAAGCAGTCGCCGTCGACGATCGAGTTGACGTAAAATAACCTGAATACGTTACGATACTTCCGCGTGTCGTTGTAAACCAGAGCTAGCTGAAACTAGTCCGGTAGTATTAATAAGTGGATGTCACATAACTTACCGGTTGACTGCTAATGAGTGGCGTGTTGATTGGTTGTCTCGTATGATGCGACACGTACAGGTGGGAGCGCCGAGCGGGGGCCGCGGGAGGTGCGAGGGGGGCAGCCGACGCCTCGTGTGCGGGGGACAGAGCTCCCTCGCTGTCTGATGATGAGAGAGATGAAGGCGGTGTGGGCGGTAAGTTGAAGCCTGAAAGAGATGTGCATAGATTATTTTAAAAACAAAAAGGAGTTGATGTACATATCAGGCGTACTAATTAAGCATAATCTCGTACACTCATCTGCTAAGCAGACGAGATTTTACAGTGAAACAGCGGACTCGGATATCAGTTTATATCAGTTTCAGTGAAACGTGTTTATTTGTGGTTAATAGTATCCATTCAATCGGTTTCATGGACCGAGGTGTTGTAGTAACAGATCTATCAGGTATTGCTTTACAAGGAACCTATGTCTTGCGCTAGCCAACTAGCATAAGTAAACTGCTAAAAACCTATCATTTAAAAAAGCTAATAGAGGAGCAATAAATTTGTTTTTCAACCTCCCGAAATTGAAGTATTTTGAGAATTGAACTCGGTATCTTAGTTGGAAAGAGTAGGTAGCCCATCCCAACTTACCCGAAGCACCTGAGCTGGAGGTGACCTTGATGGATAACTTGTTGGAGTTGAGGGAGTTCGCCAGTCGCGGTGCGGCGCTCAGTAACAGTTGAGGCATGCCTGCCGCACCGACTTTCTGTAACACAGCTTGTGGCATATGGATTGTTCCAGTCTGAAAATAAAGAAACATGTCTAGATTAATTTTACATATATTAAATGTTTGTGTTTTAACAGTAAACAATGTCAACCCGCCTGATGGAAGGTAAGCGAAAGCGATCGAGCGAGTATAGCTTTTAGATACTTGCAACCACAAGAATATCATTTACAATACAATTTAAATATTTTTAGTGGCACAAGCAGCACTGATATTTTCAAATACCTACCATTTCTGCTTACTGTTCGTACAATAATAATTAACGAATTCAACCTGACGGTATTTACTGAGGCATACTTATGAACAGTAATTATCTGAATAATTACCGGACATATCACGCACGTATAAACATTGCTTTCAAAGTTGCAAAGCGCGTGGCTACCTTGTAAAACAACTATTCTGTACTGTATTATTTTTAACTCTTAACTTAAGTTTTTTTGATATTTGTTGAGATCTCGCCAAGAATACAAAACCACACGCACCATTAGACATCCCAATTGATTTTTTTTTCTCATCTTATTAATTATTCACGCTCTAAGTACCAACTTAACGGATCATCATAAAATTTTACATAGACGTTGCCTTTACCTTTTATTGCTGTATGTTTACTATAGTAATAAGTAGCCCAGTAGCGATGTATAACGCTGGCTCATTGCAGTCTTCTATAAGAGTGAGTTAACTTTCCTATGGGGTCACATGGTTCTGCTTAGTTTGAAACTAGATTACGTTGTGTGTCAGATGTCCGAAAATTTTATTATAAAGGCTTTAAAGCAGTATATTGTGAGTGTTCTAATCAAAACATACATACTCCAGTTCTAATGCTCATAATGCGAAACGCTATTGTTTTTATAATATCGCTCAATAGGTATTGATGACTTTATAAAAAAAAATTACAACTGCGGAACCCTAAACTACAAACGATTTGACGAGGTCCGTACAGGTGAAAGCTGCAAAGCGAGATACACGAAATGTTTGAACTTAAACGACCTTTGCTTTTGTCGAGTTATCACGCCTATAGACATGATGGTGCCATGACACGTGACCAGTCAGTCCACATAGACGTTCCCAAATTCTCTTAACCAGTCTTTGAGCAACGTGTGTGAGTTAGATCGTGATTGAGATATCGAAAAGAATTCAATTACTGTTTAGAATTAAATGAGTAGTATAGAAATTATTACCTATTAAATGGATATTTATTTCGTTCGCCAATTATCGGGTTACGTTTGATAGTTAAAGTTTATTAAAACCCATTATCTACTAAATGCACACATACAATATTGGAGTATAAAGCTCAGGGGGTACTCACGAGTATAATATGCAGGGTTTATATCGTATGTACTTACTTTCAGGTATTCAATGAATACAATTTTTAGTTCAATAACGATATATTTTTTTTGCCTTTAGGTCGATAATGACCACTTTCCTAAATTTACCACTTTCCTGAAATGACTACTTTCTTAAAATAACCACTTGCCGGATATGACCACTTTTCTAAAATAACTACTGCCTGAACTGACTAATTGCTCGAAATGGCAACTTTTAAAAAGACTTTAAAAACGAGGAGATTATCAACTTATTCAGATGTTTATATATTTTTTATATAACTCAGACATAACTCCGTCATACATAAATGAATTTTCAAAAATATTTTCTTATTCGAAATGAGTTTATTCCGAAATCATCCCATTTAAATTTCATATAAATCTGATGATGCGTTTCGGAGATAGACGATGGAACTCTTCAAATAATGACAGCAAATCAACCGCGATTGTTGCTAGGTTTCTAGTGCTCTTTGTTAGTATTGTTTAAAGTCAGTTCAACATTATATAGAAATCTAGAAACGAATTAAAAAAATTAATTGCAATATCAACTGTAGTACAAAATTATATATTTCTCTGTTTCGGTTTTTTATATCTCAGTATAAAAGAACTTCCTTACCGTGTGGTCAATAACATAGTCGAGGTGTGCGACAGGTGTGCCAGGGGTAGGTGAAGGGGGGCATGACGAAGCAGGTGACTCTGGTTCAGATTTCGGTTCAGCCTTAACCTCCCGCGGGGGTGAATCACTGGACCGCCGTCGACTACTCCACGCGCTCGCTGGCATCGCCGGATAGCATTCGTCTTCCATGTCTAAAAGAGAAAAGACGAAAATTCAAAATAAAAATATTCTCAATATGGATTAGTGCACTTGACTTTAAATTAGGCTTGTTACATGTTAGTATTTGAGTACATTGATGTGTTAATAACCTATAATAACCTCACACATCTTACACACGTCCTGATCCCAAACTAGGCAGAACCCGCACTTACTATGGTAACCAGGCTGCTGATAAACATACTTACATATTTATAAATACACACATAGTATAGATAAACGACACCCACACACAGAACAAGTCGTCATGCTCATCATACAATTATTTGTCCTGGGTGGGAATCCAACTCACGACTTCAGGCTTAGCAGCTAGGGTTACTAACCACCAGACCAGGAGGCCTGTCAATCGTTTTAATGTGTTGTTAGCTATTTTGAGTTCTTTTCACTTTTCGGATCTATATCCTATTTGTGCCCTTGACAACTTGTATCAAAATTACAAGATAATCTCTTGAAAAGTTAAGGCGTCAAAGATTAGTAAACAAACAAGCATACATTCGTGCACTATTATAAGTATTTTTAGGATACAATTAGGATGGAAGGGTCTGGTATAATCACCACGAATTGGACGTCCACACAAGGTGGGTAACAGACTAGGTTAACACATTGCAGAGTAAAGCAAAGCTAGCCAGGTCAGTCTATGGATGGGTGACTATTCGTAATACCCCCCCGTAGTAAGACCTCTCCGTGCCTCGGAAAAACATGTGTGGCAATCATGTTGGAGCTCTAAAAAGTCCGACAATAGTCCATCTACAGAACTTTGAGAGAGAGAGAGAGAGAGCAGAATATTGAGAGAGAGCATCCTACAATGTCCTATCCAATGTCCTACTACTGAGATTAGCCTGCTGATCATATTGTTGGGACAGTATTCGGATAACACAATTATTAAAAGTGGTAAAGTTGCTGACACGGTGCCGTACCTGACGGGCTTTGCAAAACAAGTAGATATAAAATATTTAAATTATTCCTATCGTGGGTAAAGATTGGATAAATGAATGTATACATGATACATAGATGCCCAAAGCGCAATGTATTATAAGAAAACTACATTTTGGTCGTACCTCCTACTTAGTGTTCAAACTCCTTGTAATTTGAGTATTGAATACATAACGCACACAAAAAATACGATGTATATATGATATACAAAGTGGATACAGAAAGGCATAAATAAAAATTCTTACAGTCGTTCTTAACGTTTTGATGGGAAGTGCAGTACCTGCGTGTTACTAATATCTTTAAACACACCGTGTACATGATTTTAGCGGTTGTTTATCAATTAGCCACGGTAAAGTGCGTATTGCCGCATTGTGCGTGATTATAACATGCCGCCTGCTGTGTTGTGTTGTAATCGATTGTTTGGAGGATGAGCAGCATCCATATGGGCGATAATTAAATTCATATTATGACCATGAACTTCTTAGGTTTATGAACATTACTGTAACCTTTCCGAGTTATTTAACATCATCGTTTAACTCTATACATGTCATTGAACTTTTGAATGTTATGTAAAAGTTCAGTACTAATTTATTGCTTGGTGATTGGTGGCTACATTTACTTCAAAGGTAAATGGATACAGTATAATTTTTTTGAATAATAGGCATATTATTTTTAAAGAATTTTACAGATAGCCGAACACCATATTTGCAGAGAGCATTAACTTAGTAAATGTTTACGCTTTTAACAGTTATTTTAATATGTTTTTATAACTATTTAAATGAGTGAAAATTATACATTACTAGCCTTTCCTTGGAGATGTGTCTCTACAATGATGATGACTTTACAACGAAGACGTAGCAAAATATTATAAATATATTTTTGTTTGTTAGCAAATCAGCAAAGATAATTGACACCTGTCAAAAAACTTTACCTACTTAAACTTTTTCTTTTTTATTAAGTAGGTAATTGACTATGTTTTCGTTTGTGGTTTAGGTTGCCAGTTATTTTTGTCATAAAAACGCTCATAAGACTGGAACTCAGAAGTCACATCTGTGGCTCAGTATCAATTTAAAAAATAAGCTAACAACATAATGTATAGAGTTGTTGAACGTTTGAATATTTTAATTTTTAAAAGATACTAAAAGTTAAATATACGTGTTAATACATTATAAGCCACAAACAAACATGTTTACATTTTTTTATAAATAAATTCATACATAAAGTAGCATTGCATTTATATGGTAACGCCAAGTTCTGGGTTGCACGTTATTTTATTTTATTGCAGAAAAGAATTCGTTGATTACCTGATCAATTGATATTAAATATTAAGACATTGAAATCGAATTGAAAACCATGTCTATTTGAGAAGTTAAATTTAAAGGCTCGTAAATTGCTTGGTTGATTAATAGAGTTAGATGACTCTCTTCCAGCTTCTGTAGATGAAAGTATTACCATGTATCTAAGCCGTTAATGCTGCGCTTTCTTCGTTTGTACCGAATTAAATAACATACGTAACATGACTTGCGAAGCGATGTTAATTTTCTCTTTTACTCTCATTTTAATATAAGTTCTTCACTTTAGTCTATTCAGATTTACAGTATGTTAATTTTGTACACTCCAAAAATGATTTTGTGTTGATATTTGAATGTAAAATAATCAAGTACACAACGTAACTCGATTTATTTTTGAGCTTGTTTTGAAATAAGAAATCTTATTTTTTTTCATATTTTAATACTTTATGTATAACACACCGGTACCGTTACCTAAAATTTTGACTATACCAAGTTTTTCATTAGTGCGTTAAAGTTTAGGAAAATATAAGTTTATTCTCCAGACTGACCACACAGACAATTGAATGATTAAAAAACTAGCTTGCATTTTACAGGCATGTCAGACATGAACGTATTATAATCACATAATTGATGTTTTAATCTATTAAAATCTTGCAAGAAGCACGTAATAATATAATGCCCAAACGGTTATTATACGTTTTTTACAGTTACTTTAATGAATATGAAACGATCACGCGTGATTGAGCCGGTAAATAGTGCTAGTTAACTTCTAGAACAGAATATTCATACTATAGGTATGTATTACACTTCAATAACTCGTTCTTAAGTTATGCGTTTGATGTGTCTATACTTCAGCAACATTGAATAAATTTAGAAAAAGAAAGGCAAAATAGTTTTCTGTACAGAGAGGTCATTTGAGCTCAATGAAAAGGTTAGCACAGACCAAAGCTTTGTTATTTTTTTCTTAATCAAAGAATTAAGTTGAAGTTACAGACTCTACTTTAACTGTTTTATAAAGGTTTCTCTTACTCATATGATTCCGTAGACTTTGCAACACGACGCTTTTAGCGCCAGAAGGAGTGTAAGTATTTATTCCAAATAGCAGTTAGCCGAGAACATTTGCATTACATTTTCAGTACTTTCTCCTTTAGTTATTTTTTACTATAAAAATAACAATTTATATCACAAAACACTATTCTATTCATTATTCTGAAAATTTGCGTCATTTCGTATGTTTATTTTCTGTCAGCTTAAGTTTTAAAACAATCTTCAAATACAAAGTAAATTTATATGAATTATACTATTATATTTACATTTAAAACTTTAATGAACATTTAATTTTACTTAAAAGTCCTTTATTTATTTTTATTTAAGTTAGAATTTTATACTTTCTTTAATTATAGCTAAATACTTTATCTATAAAGTTGTCGGGTGGCTCTATTGAGCCAACCTTAATACTAATATTCCCCAGTCAATACCTATACCGAGAACTTTAAACACGTACTATTGTTTAAGAACTTCTTTCAATAAATGAGTTGGTGAACTGCCCTCTCTTCATGCGTGTTGTTCTGCTGACATAATTTTGTTATGGACTGTCATCTGTCTTACTTGGTCTTTATTTAGACAGAATGGTAGCGCAAACAGCGCAACCATCTTGCACTATTAATGGACTATGATTTACATCGACGATTGGATTGGATTGGATACATGGATTTTAAGTGATCAAAACGAATACACTTGCCAGTCTTTTTGTGTATGTTTATATAGAGAACATCGACTTTATGTACAATGTAATAACCGAACCGTAGCATTTGTGACAAAGGTTCTATGAAAAGTTAAACTGCTAAGCATTTTTCTTTTCACCGAATGAGTAAAGTTATCGGAGGCGACATCATCATTATCAACAGCCTCTAATAATCCACTGTTGGACAAAGGCCTCCTATTAGAAATGAGGTTTTTGCCTACCAGAGGCATAAATGACAGACTCGCAAATTAAAAAGTAACATGTTCCCAAAGAGTTCCAGGTTCGAATTCCATAATTGTTTTTCATTCTTTTATTGTAAGTGGCCAGAACTCTGGATCTAGCCCCTTACCTTCAGTATGCCCCACGTATCAGCTTCAGGCACATAAAATAAGTGTAATAATAATATATATGTATTTAGTTTTCACTATATAGTCTTTATACCGTTTACCGTAGTACTGTTTGCGATTTAACAGCGTCTCATCATGATACGTTTATGTTTTTTGAAACAACTTTACTACATAGTTATTGATATTTCAAGAAATTAGGCTTTATCTTTATATAGCGTACCTAACTAAATGACAATATTCCAACAGATTTAATGGATAAATATATACAAGACTAAGCAGATTATTTATCATAGCTTTTTTCTAATAACTCACACGACCCAACATAACTTATGTTAGACAGAGACCGCTCCTAAATCTTATTTATATATTTATATAAGATTTAGGAGCGGTCTCTGTAATTTACTCGTATATTTTTTGCATTTCTGAAAGTATTTTTGTTGCTTAAAACCGGTAACGAACGTTCAGTTAACGTGTTTAAAAACAAAATTCAAACTCTATTATTTTCATGAATAAATTATGATGTGCATAATAAAGCCGTACTCAATGAATACTATTACAGTAAGGTATACATATTTGCGAGATGCATTGAATGAACGGATTGTTACCCGTTAATCGTATTTTTGCTAGTTTGAAAAAAGTTGCCTGACATGTATAAAATTGATGTCCCAGTCCTAGTGACGTTTGTAATCATAGAACGGACATACGGGTATACGACGGCTAGAGATCTCGTCTTGCAGCTACTGTAGTCACAGTCCTGGTATTCTGTCCGAGACTTACAATATCTTTGGTGTGATTGTAAACTATTACGTTTTGACTGCCTCGGTGGTGCAGTGGTAGCGTATGCGACTGCTGTACTGAGGTCTCGGGTTCAATGCCCGGGTCGGACCAAATGTTTGTATGATCTGCAAATATTTGTTTTGGAGTTTGGGAGTTTTATATCTATAATATATATGTATTTACAAAAAAAGTGTATATATATGAGAATTCTATCAGTCAATAGTCTGAAAAAAATCAAAATCAAGATGTAATAACCCCACAATATTTTTATACAATTGAAAATAGTTGTATTAGTAATATTATACTTATAATTAAAATCTTCAAGCCTATATATATTTTTATGATCTTCCCGGGCACCGCCATTTAAGCCCTTTAAAATAGTGTTCCAGACACGATATTGCCAAAACTATGAAAAGTATTAAATATTTATACAAATAAATAGTTCTAACATTGGGAATACCGTAAAATAAGGTAAAATGTGGTAAATTTTAAATTATATCTGGATATGGTAACAATGCTAGTTACCATATCCGACAAAAATACTACATACTTGAATCTTTATTTGTGATGCACGCAGTTTAATAAAACATGAATGAACTTAAACCTATTACATGGATAATATACTTTAAAGAGCGATTCACAGTTATAGCATTTCAAAAAGGGTATTAACATAAATATTTAAAGGTGATCATCGTCGTTGACCATGACTTCATAGTTAAAGCATCTTGACATTTTAAGATAAATCTCGAATTCGGAGTTCGAAGTTGTTTGACTTGGGACGTTAACCCGTAACTCCTTTCACCAAAATCAGTTGCAAATTGAAGACTTTGAGTGGCCATGATTAAATTTAATGATTGGTTCGCGTATAACGGTTTGTTGATGGTTATAAAAGACTGAGGAAATAAATATTATTGTGGGCGACTTTGTTAGTTTTTGTGATAAAAAACTTAATCATTCTATTGGTTTCCGATTGACGCACAGATAATGCTTGAACTCTCAGAGGTACCTTAGTCGCTAACCAATGCTCAGACTTAAATCAATAAATATTAATATTATTCTTTACCACCAGTACTGAATTCCTAAGAAAGGTCAAGGTTACATTTACGATTAATTATTGGCTCAAATCACGGACGCTTTCTTTAATTTCCCGTGTATGAGGTGGGTGAGGGACTTTAAGCTGGCATGAGATTTAAGGGTGGGGCAGACAGCGGGCTAGCTGGATAGTGCGGTGCGGCGGCGGGGGCAAGGCGTTGTTGTCTCACACTTCACTTCACACACATAGAGTCAGTAAAATATACCTTAATCACACGTGTTATTATTAATATCTATTTTGCACAAAAATACATCGTCTTCACTTGTTCAAATAAGATACATAGCAATCATAATAAATATAAAGTACATACATATAAAGTGTATCGTGTATAAGCCACGCACACTTATAGTTAGTTTTGAACTACTACTACTATTAGTTTTGAAGTCAAACCATTACGTACTGGACAGATATAATTTAGATTACATTCATAAAGTAATCCATTGACTCTAGTCGAAATACTCTTAGGGCAATCATTCATATTAAATATTTACATTCATGAATCTTAACTTCAGGTTTATTTTAAGTACAGGATATATTACGCACTCATACATAACTAAAGCTGCTTTTATAGTAACGCTAAGAACGGATGGTATTTGCGGTTTAAACGCCAACGAACCCACGTTGTTTGGTATTGCGACAAAATAGGTCGTAACAATGTTCAAAAAGCTTGAAAAGAATAAAATAAGAAATCCATATTTAAAAAAAAAAACATTGACTTGCCTACCTTTTCTCTAACCTCGCAAAGGCTGAAATTCTTATTTGGTATTTTTTTTATTAACCTTACACATGTCATCTCACACACGGCCGTCTAATTCCAAACTAGGCAAAGCCCGTATTATGGTAACCAGACTGCTGATAAGCATATTTGTATATTTCTAAATACATTCATATTTTAGACAAATTATATTGAAACTACGAGTATATAACGAAGTTTCTTTGAATTTATACGCAAATTTTATGGTATTGTAGTATTACTGTGAGTTCAACACATTCCTGCGGTAAGAAGTTCTGAATGGCTGAGGATATTTCATGAAAAAAAGACAACAGATTACTGTTTCATGTTTCAGATTGTCTTAACATAGATGTACAAATTCTCTCAGCATCTTTATCAAAGTTTTAAAGTTGTTTGCTTGCAGAAGTAATCTTTTCGTCATCTCACGTGTAAATTTTTTGTCGTATAAAATTTAATTTCAGACGCGTAACGACAAATTGACGGATCGATCAAATCGGACCAAAAGCGTCAGTATGAAATCAACTTAAGAATATAAAATACATTACCTACGTGCTCTTTTATTTTTGCTAACTTATATATTTATAAACTACTTTTCTTGACATTGTAAATTTAGTACGCCTAACAGGAGAATGCGCTGTAGTTGTTGTTTTTTGTAGGCTCTTCAAGACTTCAATTGGTTTTGGGTTGAGAGATAAGTGTTTCAACACAGTATGAGCTATTTCTGCCATCCCGTTATGCTAAAGTTTGCGAGTTCTTCTACTAGAGAAGAAATACACATTCTTATCATTATAGATGGATGGAGAGCAAAAGTAAGAAAAGTCTATTACTTATGTATATGCAGGATACATCCTGGCCTCAAATTAGACGCATTGGTTTTGTTCAAAAAAGTAACCCTTTATTAATGAACATGAAATTTACTCTAAATATATAAGTAACAGTAATATAGCGAGATTAAAACTACATCACATACGTCAAATACAGAACAAGGAAACCCTGCAGTATAATTATTTTAATTGATCGATTGCTGATTATTTGGCTTATCGTTTTTTTTTGTTGGCATGGTTATTAGTAACAAGCTCGATTATTAGTAATAATCTTCTTTTAACCTACTTGTATTTGTTTGACGTAAAATTGTACATCACGGGTCCAACAGCGAACTCGCTTACAGTAAAGAATTATTTCGTTCGATGTCGTAGAAAAAGTGTTGTTGATTTAAACAGAAGCCAAACGCATACAGTTTCACCTTTAACTAACACTTTTTTCGACAAACAGCTCCGAAAGTCATTATTGTAAATAGAGCTTAGTTCTCACGGCAGGCGTCATACTCGTACAAAGGTTAACATAAACCGATTGAATATAGGTACATAAAACATTTTATGATTTAACAATAGCGTTCTGTAATGTAGGCTTTCATTGGTACCAAGGTCGATGTTTGTTGACAATGAACGAGGCCGTCGATTGCCGCTATTGTCTTACTTTGCATCATTTATTTTAATTTACGATTTCCATAAAAAAAAGAGTGTGCTTTAGACCACACGACTGAAGTAAAACTTCACTTCTTGGCAATGAGAGAAAGACAATGTGTGCTCGCACCTCTCTCTCTCTGCCCCTACAGTAATATACGAAACGTAACTCTAGCTCTTTCTATCTTCACTAACTTATGTATATCTCCCTCTCAACTTCCGTTCGCTTCGCCTGATCACGCTTTTCGTAACGCTCTCGTCACGCATTCACTAGTTTAATCCGCAAGTCTTACTTTAAAATATAGTAAGAATTAATAATAAAAGAAATCAAATATAAAACTTTTCTACCATTGCTCCTGAATCTGCTTACGACACTAGTAAATCGATATAAAACAGAAAAGCTTAATTAAATTAATTATATTTCTTTAATAGCCAAAGTGCAATAAAAAGGTACATTTGTGAGTGCCTTATTTAAGTCATCACATTTTTAATGTCTCCGAACCTATCTCATCACGCGCAAATGTAGACGTGACGGTTGCAACATAATGACAACGATAGGTAGGTTACACTCGTATTTGTTCATGAAAGATTATGTTTCGTAATCATTTTATTATTTTATGTAAAATTTGTCTGACCCCGATATTTTGAAACGCTTTGTAAATGCAATTATCATTATTGCTATTCCATCATATTTTACGCGTTGTAAGATAGGAGAATTACTGACGAAGATATTAAATGTTTATGGAAAAGGCGGATATATTTTAACCTTAACTAATAATTTTCAAGTTCAGGAATGATTAGATTTTCTGTCTAGCAATTATATTATATAGTTATATTTAAAAACTAACTTGTACCTTGGTATTTCGATTCATTGAACTCATGTAAGATTTACGGAACAGACATTCATATCGAACATTATTTGAAATTATTATAGAAGAATCTTTTCCCTGTATATGTTCGATAGGAATATAGTCACTCGATAAACGGTGGTGAATCCTATCCATTTATCATATTCATATCTGCAACACCGTCTGGTTGCCTGAGGAATGCATATTACATTCAATCCGAAATGTCCATTGTACTCACACACACATGTACTTACACATTTTAATTTTGTGGAATGTAAACATTAAATAGTAACGTAGAATAAAGGGGGGAATATTACTGACAGCTTTACAGAGTTACACTATTCCACTCTCGTCAACGACGTCACTCCATTTGGATTTTACTATTTTACCATATATTATATTATTATTGGGTTGTCATTCAGATATAAGTACTTGCAATTAAAAATAGATAAATAAATGGAGTCTCAGTCACTAAGTTCTACGAACGCTTTTCGCAAAAAAATACACGTTTTATTTTTACGAGGATATAAAGGCTTTCGTAGATAAGGTTATGTAACATCCGCGCGCCATCGCCTCTCGTATCGTATAAACATCCTTGCAAACACTTGTAAGTTTATCATTAGACTGTTATAAATCCTTTTTAAATATATTAATCTATTTATCGTTTATCGATAAGTTTTGAACTTTAAAAGGAGTAAAAGTTTTTATTACTGTTTATTATGTAGTTTGTTTATTTTTTACGTCTAGAATGTCCATTAGTCGAATAGGGAAGTTGACAAAAGTTCATTAGAGAAGGAGAGATTGCATATTATGACCATTTATGAGAGGAGTGGAAATCGATTCGAGTGACCACGCCCTTACACCGTGTTACATGTTTTACACAAGTCGAACATTTTAATGCAAATCGCAATGTATAAATACCGTCAAACGAGTTTTTTTAAACTGGTTATTATCAAGTGTTTATTCAGGCACAAAGTAGGTATTATATACACCATTAGTCCTCAAACTAATGGGTCTTTCGAGGAAATTGACTGTAAAACATTCAATAGAATGAAAGCAGCTTGGTTTTATAAAAAATAAAATATAACATATTTAAATATATTTTTTCAATGATTTTCAAATTATGGGGTATGTTTATTAGGTATTTGATTTATTAATGTTACTTATACTGCTATTATTTTTAATTTATATTCATGAATGGGCTTATTGTATTCTGCATTACCTAACAAATGATTAGGGCTTAAGCAATACACAATGTCACTTCTGAAATTATTTACTAAGACTGACATTACTGTAGTTTTAAATTTACACCTTGTTTTTAATTACCTATTTAACAGCAGTTAAATTTGCATGTTTCCGCGAGTAACCACTTTATTTATTTATATAATTGACTACACGGATGTTGGTTTAAGCGGTCGCCTCTCCGCTTCCTACTGCGCTGAGCGTTGTGGGTTCGATCCTCACTTGGAACTTTGTGTGATCCACAAGTTCTAAAGGAAGTTGTCTATTTAAAGAAAATACCATGATTACCTTGGAGAGAGTAGAAATACCTTATGACAGCCAAATCGGAATTTAGGGACATGTAAAAAAACCTGGTTAATGTGGGTAGGCCAACTATCAGTGACGTAGAGCAAAAATATATTATATCTCGTGTATTTGAATTAGGAGTAACTTCTTAGTATAAATGATAATGACGAAATCAGTAAAGGAATCTTCTCATTAACAGGACATACAAACAAACTCATCCCGCCATTTTCCATTAGGGATATACAGAGATAACGCAGTTATACTTTGTTAAATCCTTTTAAATACATACTTTGCTTGAGTTACATCTAATACTAAGAAATAGTATAATTTGATTTCAGTCTTAATTACGAATTGGTGGAATGTCGATAATTGTTTGGTCGTAAAACTAGGTACTTCGGTACCAGTACTTCGTTAAGCCCTTACAAATATCCGTCAGCTATTTTTTATAGGTATTGCCTTTTGTTTATTCCTCGAGCACTATGGCTTTTTAAACACCTTAATGTAGGCTATAAACGGTTTTCTAGGATGATAAACATAATATCTTTATTCAGTAGGAGAATTATGTCTAATTAACATTCTGCAGTTTACCTGAACTAGGTTTAACACCTGTATCTCGGGCATTAGTGCTCTGCTACCAAATTATTAGCTAAAACACTGAATAAGTTCCTTATTACATTGTTAACAAATCGATGCACACACACGTAGTCGTGTAGTCTTCGTAAAGTTTGACCAGGAACATAGACGTTGGCAAGCTAATTATTAAAAAAAAATCAAGTGCGTGAAAATGTACACTTAAAATTTACAAACTAGCGATTTTATTTTTTTATTATGTCATATACTAGTGTCACTTTCACAATTAAGACGAATCCGACGATACCTCAGATGCCAAAATCTGTCAAGTCGTACAGGCTACAGAGCGTGCCACTACAAACTCGAAGAACATACCGTCCTTCTGGCACAGTCGGGTAATATATATTCGTAAATGCAAACTCACCGTCGACTTTGGTATGATGTGGCGAAGGGGGTGCAGACTCAACATCTGAATGTAGACTGTATGAGTGTTCTGTCTTGATGGGTGCGGCGCCTAATGCGGCATCTGTCATTAGTCTGTCGTGCAATACAACACCGGATTTTGAATCGCGCTCGATCAGCCAGTCTGTCATTTCTGAGTCCTCATCGAGAACATCCCCATGCATCTCCTGGAACAGAAATTTGTAAGCGTAAGTTTTTGATACGTAAAAACTCTCTAAAAAATATCACGTTAAATTGTTATAAGCTGTTTTCTATATCCCTTACTTATCCCACCATAGACCTATATCTACATTATTTTAAAAAATAAATGATTGGAACAAATTTTATTTAAAAAAAGATATATTAGAATTAATAAATTCAGAAATAATCATTATAATTTCTCACACATCTCACACACGCCGTCTGATCCCAAACTAGGCAGAGCCTGTACTATGGTTACCAAACTGCTGATAAACATACTTAAATATTTTTAAATAGATACATATTATAGATAAATTACACCCAGACACAGAACAAATGACTGTGTTCATCACAGAATATTTGTCCTGGGTGGGAAACGAACCCACGACCTCCGGTTTAGCAGTCAGGGTCACTGACCACTACACCAACAGGCCCGTCGAATAAATAAATAAATGTTGTTAAATATAAAATAATGTAATACACGCATAAAGTAAATACTTCGTTGAACCTTCTTTTTAAAATATAAAAAAAAACAGTTTATATGGTATTATAAGCATGTCTGTGTTACTTTATATTTAGGTAGAGAACTGCGAGATATAGTGTTCTTACAAACAGATATGATTAGTACTGTGATTGGTCTAGGTGACAATACTAATTAATCCTGTTTTGTAATCTTTCATCGCATATGAATGTTTACTGTATTCATTCTCAACTAAACATCGGTTAAGTCATCGCTAACGTAAAGTATCAATTTCACGACTTAAGGGAAGAGCTAATCGCAGGATTAAATATGATTACAACTGCCAACGTGATTACTTGACGCTTTAGTAAAAATACCGTTATTCTTTTTTTATGTGTGTTTTAAAAGAATATTTGATAATTATAAAATTAAAAACTTTTTAATTTAATTGGATTGCTCGTCAACTATATTAAGTAGAAAATTATACTAACACAACGTATGCCAAGGATTCGTATGTTATGTTAATAATATAACAAACTCAGATTAAAAGAGGGTAACTTTGCACAATTTCGCCCATTGAAGTGTGAAATAACAAAAATACAAAGTTATAAAATATAAAAATATTTTTGAACTTTTTCGACATGCACATTCAGTACGTGACAAACACAAAAAATGACAACTGCAATTCTTAATGAATTTTGACAGCTGACATTTGTCATAAAATTGCACGATTAAAACTTGTGTTTTATTACATCATTCACTTGACCGGCACAATGTTACTCGCATTTTTATTACCGTTAGTGGATTAGACAATTGCTTGGCAATTAACGTTAATTAGGAATTAACTTATCAATGCTTTACTTGGAATGGATATGGTGAACGAGGCCCTTAGAAACAGAAATAACTATTTTATTATCGTTATTGAAAATTATTTATGCTTCGGCTTACTCGCTGTCTCCTCCCTTCGAGACGTAGGTGACTTCCCAAACTAGGTTGGGGTCGGCTTTTAAGTTAACTTCGATTCTTTTTACGCGGAGTGACTGTTATCAGACCTCCACAGCCAAAATAATAGACTATATCGAAGTTCTGTAGAAAAACTGTTGTCGGACTTTTACGGCTCCAAATACCCGTAACGATTGCCACAGATGTTCATATGGCAACCGGGACCGACGGCTTAACGTGCTCTCCGAGGCATGGAGGGGTCCCAATGTGTGAAGAAATACTCACCTATCCATAGACTGACCTGGCTAGGATTGCCTTGCTTTGCAATGTGTTAAAATACTCGGTTACCACTTAGTGGGACTAAGTAGTAACCGATTATTTACACTCGCCGGCTTGCTCGCTGTCTTTAAAGTACAGAGTTCTTTAAAGCACTACAGTAAAAGAGACTTTTAAAATCCTACAGATTTAAAAAGTTTCTTCTCCTGGTGCATATTTGCGCAAAATTTAATTATGTAAATAGTGTAGTTCAAATTCTCTTATCATTTTAAATCTGTAAGTGGATGATCGATTTCGATATTCATTTATTATTTGAGAAGTAGTACGCACATAATAACATAATATATTTTTTGGCTAGATATTAGTTTTTTTCCTTTTAATAATCTCGCCTCTTCCTCTTCCAATCCTTCCACTTACGCGGAATACCTATTCCTCAAGATTTGTGTCAAGGGAATCAACGTAATTCTAGGTGTAGTATATTGCCCTCCAGGTGTTATCTACTTCTCTAGTCTGGAAACAGTTCTGAAATCTTTAGGGTCGGAACACTCACATCACATCATCATGGGAGATTTCAACACTGACCTCCTAGCCCTAAACTCTCCTCGTACACGCAATCTCCTCCAGATCATACAAGCAACCAACCTTTATATCCTGCCTCTTCAAGCCTCTCACCATAATTTAGACTACCAGGATACCTGGCTAGATCTAATGCTCACTTCTGCCCCACACCTTGTCTCTTTCCACGGACAACTCCTTGCCCTTTTTTTTTCCGTGCGGAAATCCCCTCGGATACCACCTATCGGTGGCATGTCGGACTCGAACCGACCAAAACCGCACGCCGTCTCGGGTACTAATAGCCGGGGAACCAGGTATACCCTAGAAAGGAAGTCCCTGGTGCCCCGACATACCTCGGGCCATCTACAACAAGTAGACGACCCCCCCCACCGTGTGGGAACCCCATGTTCCCTCTGCTCCCTGGAAACTTCTTGCCCCTGGCTTTTCCCATCACTACTTGATCTTCCTTTCTTATATCCTGAAACCTCCCAAACCATCTCCTCAAATTCTACAGATTCGCAGTTTCCGTCACATGGATGTCGAGAAACTACTTGCAGATGCTGCAGGGATAGATTGGAGGATGTGTCAGCTGCTAACGATATGGACAACAAAATCCAGATTTTTAATGATAACATTGTCAAGCTATACGATGTCCACGCTCCAATTAGGAGAGAAAAATTAAAATGTGCCCCGGCTCCCTGGATGACGTAGGAGGTCAGAACAGCTATGAGACCAGGGGACCAGTCCTTTCTTCGTTTCAAGAACGATCGCTACGAAGACAAATGGAACCTCTATAAGGCCGCAAGGAATCGGTGCAACCAGGTGACACGCAACGCTAAACGCCGACATATTCTTCAAAACATAGAGTCTTCTTCTTTGTCCAGTATCTGGAAATTTATTGGTACTCTAGAAATTGGTAAACAACAACATCCCGTGTTTTAATAAAATTGGTTTGAATGATATCAACCGTCATCTCTCATCCACAACTACGCTGCATCTTGAACACAGTTACCGCACAGCTACCGCTCTCCTTAAAGTGACTGGCGATATTATAAACGGCATGGAAGATATCAAAGTCACAGTATTGGTATTGGTTGACTTTTCTAACGTCTTTAATACCGTCAATCCCGAAATCCTGTTATCTATCCTTACATATCTTATGGTTCCTTCTGAGACACTGGAATAATTCTCCACCTATCTTCAGGGGCGACAGCAATATGTTCGTGTTGATGACATATCATCAAGTTGGTGCGACCTCTACGCTGGCGTCCCACAAGGCAGCATTTTATCTCCTCTTTTATTCTCAATATTTATTAATCTCACAACTCAACATCTTCAGTGTGCGTATCACCTGTATGACTCAACCCTCGATTGGCGAGCTCAAGTTACTAGCGTGAGCCAGAAAGTAACTGGAAACTTGCGAACATTATATTGTCTAAAGAATTGCCTGGGTCCTAAAACTAAAACCACACTCATGCAGATCTTAATAGTTCCAATAATCGACTGTTGTGATGTATGTTATTTCGACCTGAATGCAGACCTCCTTAATAAGCTGGACCGTCTTCTCAATAACTACATTCGATACATTTTCAATCTTCGGAAGTTTGACCATGTGTCTGCTTTGCGTTCCCTATTAAACTGGTTACCTATTCGCTTGCGCCGCTATCAGCGTGAACTTACCTCTCTATTCACACTTTTAAACTCACATCAACAGCTTTTAACAGTCCACTGCTAGACCTAAGCCTCTCCTTAGAAAGGAGGTTTTGGCCTACTATACCACGCTGGCCAGACGGGTTGGTATAGGGTTTGTGTCAAGTTTACCTTCTCTCTGCAGTGCTGTTGTTCTGCTTAGTTTTTTCCCTTAGTCGGCTCTTACGACACCCACGGGATTAATAGGGGTGGTGACACTCTTTATTCTTAATCCGTCACCACACGGAACTCACCTATTTACCTCGCTCCCTACCTCTGTTAATTGTCCTCTAATTACGACAGAAATCTTCGCTCAGGAAATAATCTGCTTCTCTTATGTCCCTCCCATCACTCTGCGTGAACTCTTCGTTCTTTGTTCAAGCAGTACGATTTTTGAATGCGACTTAAGTCAGCCGATGTACAAAAGTGCATAAAGTTTGAAATAAATAAATATATATTATGTCATTGTCATACACTGGTACTTTACAGAAATTTTTCAGAGATCTTTAAAGAGATTTACAGAAATGCTATTATTAAAGGCAATAGAAGAATCACTATTATCATTCTCATCACAAAAAAACATTGTTTTAAAATAAGCGGATTAAACATTAGATGGTCAATTCTCGTAATAAAAATTATTTCAAAATTCAATTCCGATCTACTTTTGATCTCACAAATGTCACAACTCATAACATATATTTTCATAGTAAACTAATTACTTTCCAACGTTGAGTGTAATGTGATTATATTGTAATGTGACCGAAAGTTGAATCGATATTGTGCTCTAGTCTTAGTAATACTTTACTACTCTCTGATCGGAACTAATTTTTATTATAAGAATTGACCTTCAGATGAAATAAAAAAACTAAGAAGAGTGACAGGTCAATTAGTACACAAAACTTGGTGCACGGAACAAAAACACAAAACAACTCAGTATTTTTGTATTATGTAATGAGTTACAACTTAAATACTTACACTTTTGTACACTTTGTTGTACACTAAGAAAACGATATCAAAAGAATCATTGCCTAAAAAAACAAGTTGTGCATTTTGAACAATCTCTGTAAAAAACCCGTACTATATATTTTAATAAAACCATGAAAGACTCATACGTCTTAATTTATTATACACTAAAGTTTAAACAAAGAATGGCAGTGTTTTAGTTTTAAAATATTCTAATAATGTTTCTGATCCTTCACCCCCGCCCCCTCAGTCCCTCTCCGAACCAAAATCTGGATAACAGACATATCCATACTGAAGGTATAGGATAAAATAATAGAATTTTAGAGAGCGTTACTTTATAAAGTTTGTGAACTAGAGGGAAAATATATGTTTAGTTAATTGTAGAAAAATGTATATTTAATAAAGTGACGTGCATGAAATTTTTCCGCATATTTAAGTCAAGGCGTTCTAAATAAATCGAAATTGCCGATTTTTTTTTCGGCCGTCATTTTGTTTACCTATATGTAATTGCAACATCGTGTAGGCAGCGAACCAGCTGCGGTCAATGGACTTGGTCGCCGTTACGCCAGCCCGAATAAAAAAATATAATACATTACTAAGAACGGTGTTCGCAACACTTAAGAATCATTTCTATTTATTTTTTCTTATAAGTCGTTTATTTAGTGTTTTGCGCGATTTGAATTGAAATTGACGTAGATAAATCTGTGAAATCTAATTAAGAATAATGTTAATCAGGTTCTTTATTTTATTCGCCACAAAAATTTGGAAAGTTTCAAAATATAATTTACGATTGAAATAAAAATGAAAGAGAACAAATAAAAGTAAATAGTAGAGTTATATTATTTAAGTTACCTTAAATAATATAACTCTACTATTTACTTTTATTTCAAAATGTTAAGACATAAATTAAATGTTATTTTTCAACGTTCCGAGGATTACTTTCAAGTTTATTTTCCGATTCTGTATAAGAAAGTGTATAAGAAAACCAGTAGTAGTATAGAGGCTGGAATCGGTAGTCTGCAACTTCCCTCCGGACCTAACCAGCCCTTAAACAACAGTAATTTAAAAAAAAGTTGGCGATCGAATTACATTCTAGTAACATACTACTATAATAGCTTTATTGGTTGCTTGTCCTTAATAAAAAGACGGACGTTAGTAATAAAAAAGATATGAATATCATTGTCATAAATAGAAAACAGCATTAAACCTCAATTGTAAAACTTGCTCATCGGTTCAACGGCTAGTAAATTGCGATCAAATAGATTCATTAGTGAGTGGGTGTTGTTTATTTTATCTATATCTATCTACCGTAGAACATTTCAATTTAGAAAAGGTACGAAAATTTTAAATACAATGATAATAAAACTACATGGTTTTATTCTCTTTGGTTCCCGTACGCTTTTTTGCTTGTTGCTTCTCAAGAGAAATAGAATTTATTCTCAATATAATTCATGACCACTGTTTTCGAATTTGGAATAATATTCGGCACACAGTTACTTATGATGAAGCTTTCGCTATTGTCACTAAAACAAACACTAATTAACTACTTACAAACTTGTAAATCATTAATATTTTACATAACTTAATGTTATGTAAAATATTTTTACATAACATTAAGTTTCACCTTTTTACATAAAAATTGAATGCAGTTTTCTAGAAATGTTTAAAACCTAATCAATATCAAGATCAAGTTTTTAGTTGTGTTTTAGTTAATCTTTGATGGCGGCCCTCACCTTGGCAGTGAGTGTAAATAGAGACTTACGAATAGTGGAGGCGAATGAACGGCCGTGGAGCCAAATTCGGTCGCCGACCTCTGCCGAACGCCTTCCGACTGCCTGATGAGCTTCCGACGCTATGCCCAAACTGCCTTATTACCAGTTATGATTCCAAAAAAAGGGTATATTACATATTTTGACTGTCTACTAATTTATAGATATATGCTAATTTAAGATAAGTTAAAGCTATTGACAGATGTCATCAACACCACGTAATGTCAAGTACCCATTGGTACCATACCATAGCCAAGATACTATGTACTTGCATCACAGTATAAGTAATAACTTCTTAAATTTAAAAAAAACACGTACTTTTTGTGTTACCATTAGATTAAACGTAAATCAAAAATACAATGAAGAAAAAGAGAATAAACTTTGGATCATAAAACCATGAACACAAAATAACAAATAAGAGTACGGATAATATTAGTTGCCATGTACTAAAACTGTTATAATAATAACCAAGATCGTTCTTATCAGAAGAATCACTAACTTTAGCACTATTTGTATAAACAACTAGCTGACCCGCGCAACTTCGTCTGCGTCTCTCAATAGTATTAAATTTTCTCCGTTTTTGAAACATTCTTCATTGGTGCTCCGCTCCTATTGGTCTTAGAGTGATGATATATAGCCTATAGCCTTCCTCGATAAATGGGCTATATAACACTGAAAGGATTTTTTAAATCGGACCAGTAGTTCCTGAGATTAGCACGTTCAAACAAACAAACAAACAAACTCTTCAGCTTTATAATATTAGTGTAGATGAGTATGCCGAGATAACTTTTAGCACGCTCAATGTTTATACAAATATTTTCATGGAGTTAATGCTACTAAATCTTTAAGGGTAATGAACCTACTATACCATAGATTCTCACTTGGGAAAAACCCGAATAGAATTCGTGATAAACATTTTAATATTAGAAAGAATTTGGATTCTCTAACACATGGAAGTGATTGACTCGTGTAAATGTGTTTATAGACTTATAACATGTATAATAGGCATTTATTAGAAACATTACTTTCATTAACTTTAATGTTTGTAAACGTTGTAAATTCGTTACTCTGTTCTAGAAATCCTTTAATATCTATGATGCGTTCACGTGTTTTTAAATTCGACCTCACTTGTACATTTTTATTGACCGATGCAGAATAAACGAATTTTGTTGATTGTATAATTATTTAGAAAGACGCAATTACTGTTTATTTATATATTTATTTTTATAATATGTATTTGTAGAATAAGCCTTTTAGGTGTGTTAATTTATTCTATAGTTATTAAATGCTTTTAGAAAAAAATGAATCACATTAAGTGTAATAATTAGAGAATGATCTAGATAATTTTTATTTGTAAATATGCGATTTTCACACTTCACCAAAGTTCTCATATTTATAGATATAAATAAAGTTTAATCTTGATGTCAAAGAAATTTTAACGAGCACACACTCTATAACTCTATAACCAAGTAGTTTACGAACTATATTTATTAAATAATTATCTAAATGTATTATTATGATACATATTATGATACTATTATCTCTCAAATCTATCACCTATAATATAAATAATTGTTGCTAGGCAAATTCTAAAATGGATGCATCCGCGCTCAAACTAGGCATAACCTGTTTTTCGGCTCTCAGAAATAAAGGTTATTTAAAATTACCTATCTGATTTTTATATTTTACCATGACACGAATTTTGTAGGTGCTTAATTATAACCCTGAACATAATATATTCGCGAAGAAATAAGTTAATGTCTTTCTCTCGTACATTGGTGATCTTTCTAGCAGTCGAAAGAATCATTTAAGATACGGTAACCATATACATCTATTGCGTTTTTTATATCAAGTTATATCCAGACATACAATTATCCATAAGTTAATTGTTAAATCTTGTTCTTCTGAATTGATATATTCAGTTATGAACAAGAATAAAGTTGCGAAATTAACAGAATATCTGCTTAACTCAAGTACCTACTAATCACTAATCTGGCAAATACAGGGTCTCGCCACTAGTTCTCATCGAATTTATTAATTAAGTAATTCCCCCTATACTTTTAAATCAAAAATATTTTTTCTACTATTCAAATATATATCTTCCTGGCAGAGTTTTCCATACTTACAACTAACCACGAAAATATACGAAGCTGCAATGGCTTCATGTATGTTTTTCCTTCCCGAATGGTTAATGTTTGCAATTTGAATCTTGGGATCCCACCACCGCGCTGCCACTTTTAATGTATCTCATAAAATAGATCGTATCTTAATAAAGTCGCTTTTTGGTGTTGTTGTTAGATCTTTTAAACTAAGCAATGGATGCGGTTTTCACCAATAGATGGAGTGCTTCAAGAGGAAGGTTTATTTGTATAATACAAGTATATTATAGTAGAGGAAATCCGAGAATTATAAAGATTTGTTGTAAAAAACATGTTTTTATGCGCTTACATTGCAAATACTGAGTAAACCTTACGAGATATACCAAAATAATCTACTACGGAATTGTACATCTTAAAAAGATCTACAAAAAAGTTCGCGATGGTATAATATGTGCATCTCATAAGGATAACCATCAGTATCATTTATATCTTATAGCTATAAATTTAAAATAGTTTAAATAATACATTATTATTCCTTATCCAATTACGTGAGACACGTTGTGAATTTAATGTAGATTAAAATTCCTGTTCACAGCATACTATTAAAATGAATATTTTAGAAGATATTAGAGGTTTAAAAGGCGGGGGCCCAACGACCGTCGAGCCGTACGTCCGTCCCGAGTGGCAGCGGCTGGCAGGATCGGAGCGGGCCTATGAATATTGCATTTAAAGATGCTCCTGTAGTATAGTCCGATTATAATAATAGTATAATTAATTACTCTAAACTGACACCACATTAGTAATATTAATAGTATATAAATTGTATCTAGCGATAAGTCTACTTATAAAACAAGGTTCTGAAATAATAATCACTTTGACTTCGGACAATAAACGGAGCCTTGGTTTCCCTCCAATTTTTTCCAGGGGAGCGTTACTCAATCCGTTAAAAAACAGCTGTTATTATAAATCACTTAATTAAAAAAAAAAGAAAAATTGAGTTACAATTTTAGATTGATTCGAAATTTCCAATCAAATATCCATTTGGAGGCAACTCGTTAGATTGACGATAATTAAACATAAACTCGGATAGATACACATACAACGGTATCATCCGTTTTGTTCGGAAATCGGATCACAAATCGGATCTAACAAGATAAACCGATAATACATAACAGAAGCGACATATGCGGAATATTTAGTCAGACAGTTTTTGTCTTTTTATTTTTACTTACAAATGTAACCTTTTTAATTGTTGATATGAAAATTATAAGTGCATCAGGTGTTTTTGCACTTACACGAGTCATTTTTTGTATTCATTGATATGACGTATAATAATCTCAAACATCACACACTCGTAAATGTAACACGAATAAATGATAAACACTTCTGTTGTATTGTTTTACTAGCTTTTGCCAGCGGCTCCGCCCGCGTGTATGTCGGTTATCGCGGTAAAAAGAGCCCATGTCCTTTATCAAGAATCAAACTATCCCCATACCAAATTTCACCTGAATCGGTTCAACGGCTATTGATGCCCTTCAAAAAACTTCCATCGCAATGTTCACCCCCTTAAAGGATGATTCCTGGGATAAAAACTATACTATATCCTTAACCGGGACTCAAACCATCTCTATACCAAATTTCATATAAATCGGTTCAGGTGTGAAGAGGTAATAGACAGACGGATTATCAAACATCAGCATCTGGTTGCATTTAATCAAGTGAGAAAGGTTACCGGAGGCCCAACAAACCTCCGTCCCAACTCTGATACTAACCCCCTCCCTCCCCCGCATCAGCTCAATAATAATTTAATATTAAGTAACTCGTTAACCCCCGTTAACGTAAATAGAATATCAAAGACTCAATATTATTCATTATTTGCTCTAAGCAGCAGTAACTAGAATTAGCTATCCCTTTGGGCTTAAAATTTACATGTTTATTATAAGCGGTTATGACGAACCAAATTATGTTGATTCCATGTGTCCTAGTCACGTTAAGTGAAACGTGTTTGAACACACCCAAACCTATCATTTGCATATAGCTCTGCAAAGCTGTAAGTACGTATATTGATAGAAGTAATAAGAACAACTCAACTTTTACTCAAAGAGCTTGTCAATCTAAAGTTCATCTTAAATTCTACTCGTATTACATTTTTAGCAGCAACATTTTCCTTTTTTAATGTTGCTTAAACTAACCTTAATTGTTAATAATTGTAAATAGTTTGAGAATTTATTGAGTGTACCTAGATGATGCATCACGATTATGTACAAAAGGCTGAACGATATATATTAGTTTAACATATATTTTATCTTGATTCATCATATCATCCCAACATGGCCGCTTAGCTACGATGATTTTGCCCTCCGTTAAGTTGTGAATGAGACGAAATTGTAGTTGGCATCGGTGGTGTTTAATACAACAATACCTACCTTTTCGAAGATATAGGCGTAGATTAGTGTGTATTTTATAATGTATGTTTAAAGCTTTGAGAATGTAAACCTTTAAAGGCTTAAGTTTAGAGGAAGCGGTAACAAAATTCGAATTTTATAAGCCATCGGTATGGAAGAAACAGGCAAATTTCGCGACGGCTGATGAATAAATATTTAAAGCCAAGGCTTTTACAACTTCGAGGTTATTTTCTCCTTTCTATCACTCCCAAAAAAGATAATTAGTTTTGTTAATATTATCATCGAAGTAAAATATTCCTACGACGTGACTTAATACATCTAAAGATATGAAGATAGATATTAAGTTACTTAGTCCAGATCAAGAGATCCACCTTCAATATTATTAATTATCTCGTTAATAATGGATAGTGTCTGTGAATCCTTGGCTCTGCGTTATTTCTCAGGTTATATTGAGCATAATACACTCTAATACTCTACTACTACGTCTAGCCACACTGACTATATTAGGTATATTGACAATTAAAAAAATAATTTTAAAAATGATAACGATGTTTAGAAATAGCTTAAAACGTTATAAAAATATTTATTTGTGTTAAAAAACAAACAAAAATCTAGTACTTTTTATAATAATGCTATGTGTAAATATGCTTTTAAAAACTGTATTTATTCTATTAAGACCTGAAGTATTCGACAGTAAGAAATGACTTTATATTTGAAGACAAGATAGATATTTATTTAGGTATAATTATTGACGTTTTGATTTGATTTGACCTGCACTGGGTGTTGCCCATAAAATGTCAATTAACAGAATTGCGTAGATATCAAACAAATAATAGTACTTAAACGTAACTAACTTAACTAAGTACGTACTTAAATCCAAAGAGATGTATAATATTCCAAATTATTGGTCCTCAAAAGCAGATTAGACATCATTATCAACAAAGTTATGCTTGATACTTAATTTAATACATATACCTGATAAGTTTTTATTTGCACTTTAAGTATCTATTTCCCGCATCGTAATACACTTACTGGCCAAACCTGTTTGACTTTATTTTAGTAGCTACGAGTATTAGCGCACAAAAATCCAATTAGTGTTTGTGCAAATAAATATTTTCGGCAAATGTGGCCCAACTTTACTATAAATTTAACAATTGGCCAAGACTCGTGATCGTGACTAAGTCATGGATTTGTTTAGCAATACTCATCGATAATTGTGTGCACAAAGCTGCACTGTCTAGACTTTTAGTAGAGATTTATGTAATAAAATGTATTAACTTTAGTAATGTTCGCATCACCGACATAGTCATAATAATTTTTACTAAGCTCTAATAAGTAGTAGCAGAAATATTTCTAAAATTACCCTTTTTTTTTAACGACCAGGTATGTAGGTATGTGCCGACATAAGTAGATAGTTATTTTCAATTTCACTCTGTGTTACTAATGTATAAAACATTATAGATCAATGAGAAATGTAAGAAAAATGATTGTTTTAACACAATTGAAAAATGATTATGATCTCATGGTAGTGCTGTGCCAGGTCAGAGTCAAATCTATAGGATATGAACAGAGACTACACTTTCGTAGTACCTTATTGTGTTTGTCAAAATTGATAACATTAAAAAACATGTATTAAGCCTATAAAAAAGGATTTTTTTAAATAGATTACGTTTCTGTACCGACTATGTGATTTTAGGCATCAAAAACCGAAGTCAAATCTAAAATAGTCGTTCAAAATGTTAAAAACAGCTTAACGTCAGTGATATATGAAAATCGTTCGTAAAATTATAGATCTTACTATGAGTCGTATAATAATCAAGACTGCTAATAGAATGGGTACACCTTCACACACGTATACCACATGTATATTCATATATTATATATGTATATGCAATAATGCAACTGGACCACGGAACCGGTCTGCGGACCAATTCTTAAAGACGGCTTGCGTAACATAATTTAATGGCAATATCGTACAACTTATTCTACACACGCCACAATATACGCTAGTCGTAGGATAATCTAGATTTTGTAGTTAATTAATCGCACACGCATTGACTCGATATAGCACAAACCAATGGATTACGAAAATGAAATGACGTAATGTGTTATATCGAGTATAGACTAGAACTGTGAGCTAATTTACTGTGGATAAGTGCGGAAAGTGCTAGAATTACTAATATGTAATAATAACTGAGGGGGAAGTCTGCTCTCATATAAGAATCAATCAAAGCTTTTTCTTTCTTTTTATCTTATAAGAATATAACCCAGTTAGTGTAATTTAACTTTAAATGGCCTACATTCGATTTCTCCAAGAACTGAAATTCCATGAATTTACATCATTTCTTGTAAGCATACGCTACTGTGAATATTAAGTAGAGTAAAAGTAGCAACAAGCGAAAGATCCAATCCAATATATATGTATGTAGTATATACGTAATGTGAGGGAAAGAGAACGGTTTATCGAATTAAATGCGGTGATTATAGCAATGAACGTACAAACAACTATCAACGATACATTATTAACGTAGTGTGCCTAAATATACATATGTACTGTTACGAAAGCCGTAAGTTTATCAAAACAATTTATCATCTCATCCATTGTGAACGGCCGTGTGAGAGCTTCAAAGAAAACAATCCACAAACACTGTTCTCCTCTCGCTCTCTGGTCATATACACTCAAAATATAAGAAAGAAACAAACGGTTATAAAATGCCTACATATTAAACATATGAATCAATTAGCGTCAGTACCAAGCACATTTCTTTGATTTTTCACAGTACTGTTCTTCTACGGACAATTAAATAAAATAAAAATCGGTAAGACGTATGAAAATTTATCATAAATTTATAACTATCTTTATATTATATATTATTACTAGCTGACCCGCGCAACTTCGTCTGCGTCTCTCAATAGTAATAAATTTTCTCCGTTTTTGAAACATTCTTCATTAGTGCTCCGCTCCTATTGGTCTTAGCGTGATGATATATAGCCTATAGCCTTCCTCGATAAATGGGCTATCTAACACTGAAAGAATTTTTCAAATCGGACCAGTAGTTCCTGAGATTAGCGCGTTCAAACAAACAAACAAACAAACAAACAAACAAACTCTTCAGCTTTATAATATTAGTATAGATCTGTCATTATTATAACCTACGGGATGAATTGGGGTGGTGACAATTTGTATTCTTAATCCGTCACCACACGGACTGGTGGTGGGTGTCGTAAGAGCCGACTAAGGGAGCAAACTAAGCAGGACAACAGCACTGCAAAGAGAAGGAAAACTTGAAACAAACCCTATACCAACCCGTCTGGCCAGCGTGGTATAGTAGGCCAAAACCTCCTTTCTGAGGAGAGGCCTATGTCCAGCAGTGGACTAGTATAGGCTGTTGATGATGATGATGATTATAACCTATCTTTTAGACACGCTACAGTCACCTGTAGCGTGTCTAAACGATAGGTAAAGCATAAAGATTACCAAAAAAGTATATACGTATACGAGGCTATGTACGAGCATTTTATTGCAATTAAAAAACATATTTAAGAATAACAGTAAAGAGGACACCATTATTAACTATACAAGCTGTTTTGAAATATATACATACTATTTTGTGTAATGTAGAAAAAGTAGCCTATGTTACAGGTGATAATGTAGCTTTCCATTGGTGAAAGGATTTTCAAAATCGGTTGAGTGGTTTAGGGGTAGAATTGTAACAGACAAACAAACTCACTTTCACGTTTATAATATAAGTATGAATACAAATCAAGCGGCAGAAATTTGGATCTGCGCCGGAATTAAATTCCGTTTGAATGCCTTCAATCTGGAAGGTGAACAATTGTAAAATAAAAGATTGCATTAACTATATATTATTTATGTTGTCAGTGTATAATCGAACAAACTTATGGCCACCTTGTGTTACATATTCACATGATTTGGGTGAATTACCTAGTAATTAACAATTTATAAGCCCTCCGCGGTTCGTTCGGCAAGCACGGCTTCAGTAATTTTCGTCTTAGGTAAGTTACGTGAAATATTCCGTTCACTTACGTATTTACAAGTAATTAAAACTTTCAAACATTTTAAACCATATTCAGTCATTTAATATTATATGCAGAATAAGAACTGACAGTCTCTTTAGTAGTATAAATTAGAAAGTTTATTGAACATATTTTTTTAACTTTATTTTAAATTACTACTTACAGTTCCCAAGAGATTTACTTGTTTTAGTCATAGCATCCCTATTCATCCATTTTTGTTTAATACATAAAGCATGAGAAAATTATTATTTTTTTCCTTTATTTTGAACGGAGATAAATCTCACAAACGAGAGATCATAAATATTGGTCCAGCAGTTATTGAGTTGAGTTACAAATGGTGTAACTAACCTGACTTTCTTTTATACATATATTAAGATGTCCATAAATACTACAGGCTGTAAAGGCAAACTAAGTCGCGCATACAACTTGTTTAAAATAATTTAAGCGGAAGGAATATCAATGATACCAAACACAGGGCACTTCAATGTCCTAAACGACACTAAAAGTTTATTTTAGACATCATTTAAGTATTCATACAACAGGATATGGAGCAACTTTATAGGTAAGACAAAATGCTCTAGAATTTAGAGCATGCATTGCAGTCGCTCGTAAAATAAGCCGCCTTCATGCTGATGTCACCGTTCTGATAGTAAAAGACGATCTTGCTTTCAAATGGACTTCACACGCGTGAGTGACAGTTAAATATTATTATTCTCTGGAAAGTATCCGGCTCTCATCTTAGTTCTAATAAATACTTATTTTCCGCGTGGGGACGGTTTAAGAATACGGTCACCACCCCTATTCATTCCGTGGGTGTCGTAAGAGCCGACTAAGAGTGCATAGTAGGCAGGACAACAGCACTGCGAAGTGAAAAAATACTTGAAAAGAACTGTATACCAACCCGTTTGGCCAGCGTGGTGTAATAGGCCCAAAACCTAATGACAGGTTTATGTCCAGCAGTGGATTATTGAATGATGATGATGATGAAATACTTATACGCACATACATACACTCTCGTCTTCTATCCCCAAAGGGGTAGACAAAGACGTATTAACATGTCCACGTTTTGTCGATTTTAATTTTTTGTCAAGTAACATGGTTATTGCCGTCAACGAGGCACATTAGTATATTTCTAAATCCACACAAATTATAGATGGCTGAAATACACCCAGACATAAAACAAATCATCCCCAAATATTTGTTCTGGGTGGGAATCTAACCCACGACCTGATTCGGCAGTCAGAATCGCTAATCACAAGACCAACAGGTCTTTACACAAACATAAATATAAATTCACTACATATGTACATAACCTTAATCGTTCGGCTTGTTATTTTAATAGGCCTCCGTTGAATCAAAAACCTGAGCCAAAACAGGCCGCCACACATGCACATTTAGTATCAAGTGAATGTCTCATGAAATATCAACCAGCGCAAGGAATGGGAGCATTTTTTGTAGCATCTACTTTCACCGGCCGATAGTGGATTCGCATCCGGTTTATTCTGTACCGTTGTCGAATCGACCATTATCGCGACAGTGTCAGTGCATTTCGACTTGATCTTGTTAAATTCTCCGATATCGTTGAAGCACTGTCATTTGCTCTGTGTCTGAATGTAATTTATTTGTAATGTAATTTATGATATGAATATAGTTAGAAATATAAGTATGTTTATCAGCAGTTTGGACACCATAGGACAAGCTCTGCCTAGTTTGGACGGACGTGTAAAATGTGGAAAAGTAATAAACTCATTATTATTTCAATTATGAGGTCATTATTTTTCTCACTGTGATAAGAAATAGATTAAATTTTAAATTTGTTTATACAATAAAGAGTACATTTGCAGTTTTTTGATGATAGTTTAAATTATAGGGCCTGTTACTGGTCTGTTGGTGTAGTGGTTAGTGTCTCACTGTTAGACAAGTAATATCACTACTTCTTATATTTTGTATGCTCTGGGTGTATTTATTATGGTGTATGACAGGTATCTCAAAGAAACATGTACTTAACCGAATTATCGCACGCGGCCGTAAGTGGCAACCTATACCAAAAGAACTTAATTGAACGTCATTGCTAACTTGCAGTTAAGCTGGCGTACTCATTTATTATTAAGAATTTCCTGATCCGCGTTTCATCGAATTTTGAGTTTAAGAATGTTCCAGATTTAGAAACTTTTATTAAAATATTTAAAATTAGGTTGAGGACATTCCAAGAACTTAGGAACTTATCTAAAGAGAGAACACGAATATGAAGAATCAAAATCGGCCACATACCGAAGCGTCCGGGTTTAAAATACATCGATAACTAATTATATGTAATAATATATACTTACGTAAATACTCGTATATATTGTTTAGTTTCTAGCATTATTTTCGAAGTACTTGTCACTCATTTATTACTTTTATGGTAGTATATCAAATTTGTAGTTCAAGCTAATTTAAGCACCTGGTCTTGTGACACTTTGGACATTGAGCGTGGTGCGAAATAGGTCACTAGAAATCGTCATTTTATGAGAATTTCAGAACAATGGAATGAAGCTATCACTATGTATTAGTTCGTGTATCATTACGATGTATGTGAAGCAATGGTTTTGTTATTATTATGTTATGGTTGAATAAGCTTTTCGAAACTACCTACTTTCAAAGGTTTTAAACCTGGCGATGGTCGCGAACGTAACCACAGATGATACACATATATGCATATTTTAGTTAATTACAGTGATTATGTTATAAGACAGATAAAATGTATTAACAATTTTTATTTCAATCGTTAATAAGCTTACCTTTAACATTATAAACAAAAAGATATGTTAAGAATCCACATTCTTCAACCTGTATTTTAGCGCACTGCATCTCTTCAATAGATAACTAGGTTGAAACTGTCTACCAGACATAACTGCAGTCTCCATACTATTAACAATTAATTGACCGAAAAAAAAACAATAACAATAATTTAGATGACCTTAGAAAGGGTTTAGACCTTCATAACAATATTAGCGCTTAATCGTGCCAAATTTATGAAGAATAGCTACAAGCTGAGTATAGGTATAATCCCATAACATAGACAGCCTTGACTTTCGCTCTGAAACAAAACCGCTCTAAAATATTACCAAAGACAATACAAGTTCTATTTTTATGTAACATATTTTAAAAATGTCCGTCTTAGAGATAATTTAACATTACATTCTTCTAAAAACACTTAACATAGCTTAGAGTCTAGCTAGTAATGTTTGAGTTTGAATATTTTTGAAACTTCATGTCCATATTAATGCATCGGCGGACTCAATGCTTAACGCGTTATCTACCCGTCAAACTATTGGACGATATAGAAAAAGGATGAAGTAGGTGCACTTATGAAAATAAAGGTAATTTAAAATGATAGAAGAATAGAAATATCAACTAAAATACGTACAATAGAGAAAATACACAAATATTTATACATATACAGATATTATCATCATAAACGTACTTATACTTACATGTTATAATTACTGAATGTTGACAGGTTACATGACTACGATAGAGCCTACCTACATAGCAACAACTATAACACATACACCATGATCTTGTCTAGACAATAGATGGAAGTTAATTGCTTTAACCACCTCCTGATCCCATTCGCGTCGCCACTCCTGTTACTAACGTATTTCAATCCATCGATCGTCCTACATAGCCCACTTTATAAAAACACAAGCAACGTATTAATCGAACAAGTAATGGTTAATGTCACACCAAAGTTTCCTGTCAATGATTGGGTCCGACGTTGTGTGATAGTGACGTCATTCGCCAATGTTATCTTTTGCCGAAAAGACGAAAACCCTAAATAACATGTTTGATTGAATTTAGCGACGTCTTATGAATTTTAATGTAAGGGAATTTGGTTTCACTTAATTTAGTATCGACATAATAGGAAAAACTGATTATTGTTAGACTATCTGTGGACTATCTTACCGGACAATTTTAAAGCAGCCTTAGACGTGAGTAGGTAAGTAAGAATATGTCGATCATTCATAGACAAAATTACAATGTCTAAGTTTGAAATGTTTCAAAATTTAAATGTCAATGTTTAAAAATTTAAATATCAGAAACTCTATAATCTTTTTAGATATAAATTCCTCTTACTTTATTTTCTACATGTAAATGGCATTAATGTTTTTATTATTGAGACTGTTAATTAAGTCCATAAAAAGAGATTTCTAGGCGAATTATGCGCACATTACACTGTGTAAAGGCTTTTAGTTAGCTTACTCGTGTAACAGTGGGTGGTATGTAACAACCACTGGTTTTTTGTTTCCTTGCAATTTTTTTATTACATGACTTGCCCACAATTTTACAAATTTTCATGGACACTTCTTCGCTCCAAATTATTTTAGATAGTTTATTATCTTCCATAAAGAATTTGGCTTATGAAATGTAAAAAGGAGTTTCCAACTGGTGTAGGTCTAGAGCGTGGATTCCCAAACCGTTTCCGGCAATAGACCCCTTTTCTAAAATGAACTGATACTTCAGACCCTCATAGCCAAATTACTGCACGCTTATCGACTTGTTAAATTTTAAAAGCACAACAATGATACTTCCTACTAAAATATTAGAAATTCTCAGAACAAGTTGCATAAAAAATTACAAAATCACTTTATAACTTTAGTTTTAAATCCGTGACAAAAGGGAATTAGTAAGTACTACACACCAAAACCTTCTTCGACTATAAACTATAATTAACACTAAACTGTGATTATTTCGCATTCTATAGTCGTGGGATATGGTGTAGAAAGCGGATGAAGGTTCAGGTGACCTTTCCCGTAAATACGTAGGTTGCTTTCAATGTGATGTCATAATCATCACACGAAATTCGTCTAGACATCCTATGACGTCCTAGTGTTCATTTTTGTAACACGATTGTTTCATTTATAGGGCCATTATTTAAGTCAGTATGAAATATGAAAATTAAACCAGGAGCCGACTTTGTGTTTCCTTGATTTGACATTTGACTTTCTTTTTTATTACGGTTTTCTTAATATTTAACTTTTGCCTAACTAACCTTCTTTTTAAAACTTATTATCAAAACCCAAGTCATATTTGTAATTACATGAAAATTACTTCAGTTTTCATGAAATTGTGTTGTAGGTTTATTTCACTTCATCGAAAGCAGATATCAAATTTGAAGATATTTTATGATTAACGATCAAAGTGATGTCCATAATTGAAGCAAAATAAAATTATAACCAAAAGAATGAATGAATGAATGAATTCTTTCTAAAGGTATAAACTATTGTTGAGTCTATAAGTAAACTTTACTTCATAAAAAGATATTAAAAGCCGAACAGATAACAACTTTCGCTTTCGCTTTCAATTCCACGATTCATTGAAAAATAAGTAATTTTTTGTTACCCCTTCTAATTTTCCGGCTGTAAAGCCACAGTTACCCGATACTGGCGAGATGAAAGAGAATTATTAGGGCGTTTACGCATTGTACTTAATAGGAGAAATTGGTTAAAATGAATTTTAAATTGATATCGTTAGCTAAAATGTCTCAACGACTTTCGTTTTAAGTACTACCAGTTGTGATTTACCATTTAATTTTATAGAAATTAGTATGATTCCTTATTGTTGATGGTGTCTATGGACGATCAGCATAAGAAGAGGTTATTGTTATTTTCGTTTAATAAAACGAAAATAAAAAAAGCCTTAATACGCTAGTTTTTAAAAAAATATTAAAAGAAAAAAAAAGATTATAAATTTTCTATTTTCAAATCAACTTCACGACATAAATATTTATGGTTTTAATAATAGGTCTTGTAATAACAGTGTTCAATCTATCGGAGGCATGTTGATGATGTCACGGGGCGCCATGTCGTCACAACCACCCCGCCCTCAACCCGCATTAACCCCTTACTTGCCCGTCGTTCCCACGCAACGTCGTTCCATTTCTCTCAATTTTCCGCATCTCAAACGCCGCCTGCGCCCACGTAGATAACGCGTGCGTAACACAAATTCAATTTCGCCCTATCTATAGTTATTTGTCACTTACAACCCATTGAGACCTATTTAAAGAATAAAATGTAACATGTGTTTTATATTAAAGTTTGTAAATACGTCTAAGCTTCAAAAGGCTATTTCCAGAGGCATTTACGGCCGGAACCAATATGGATTTAAAATTTGATTAATGAAACAGATCCTAGCAAATAAGGATATTTAGATTCATTTTTTGCCATTATTTGCTATTGACAGATTGAGAGGAAAAAAGAAGTAGGTATTAGGTGTTAATACTTAAAGTAATTACATATCATATTTAGGAAAGGTTTATGCATTGTTAAAGAGCTTCATACCTGACAAGGAACTTATTTCCTTCTTAAGCTGTTTTTCACAAGTACATCGGGGGTTAAGCGTAGAGAACGGTGTACTGATCCATTTATGCACAACCATTACGACGGGGTAAAAACAAGATTGTTAAGTGCCATAAACTATTCCCTCATGTGTCGCCATGGGCAGATCGACAATATCCATTTAATTTTAACTACAGAGATTGTTGTCGATTTTCGGCTGTTTTGAAAGTCTTTTTTTTCGTTAACCAGTATAACTTGAGCTGTCACTGACTTTTGTTCTATGCCAGACCAAAATATACACTAACAGCACACAGTAGATGTTTTTACGCATTTATTTCTGTTTTTATCATCACCAAGTAATTTATAATTATGACTTCAATCGTCTCTCGAGTTAGAATACGTGAAAAGGAACTCTTTTCAGAAATGTTAATAAATGAAAATCAAATCAAAACAGAATGACCTTAACCCATATATCAATCAGTATGTTATGGAAGTCGAGAGTGTGACATTCAAGTGTCAAGTTACGTGAAAGACGCGGCTCACCCAATTGTTGACATATGTTAATAGGATTTCATCAGTATAATAACATAATGGGATCTTGGTTACGCACACTTGTTATTTGAAAACTTAGAAATTATTTCAGAATTGGAAATAAGTACTTATACGTATCGTGTTCACACTTCAATAGGTTGACAAAATTTGGCCAAGTCGTGTTCAGTAACTTTCATAGAATACCGGGCCATATATTGAAGGCCAAAACAGAATAATCAAATGGTACTGTGAAATATATTTTGACAGCAAAATATACATTATATATTTTAAGGTTACCTGTAAAAAAAAGGATAGACATTTTTAGTCAGTAATTCCGATTTCTGTTCTGTCAAATTACGGAATGTGTAAACATCATACGTATTGTTTTGTACTACACAATTGTAATTTATTTCAATTTCAGTCAAATTGCATTAACCTACGCTCACGTCACGTCCTAACGAGTAACCAACATTATCGCACTTTAGCGTTTATCAATATCGATTTAGGAGTAAAAAAAGTTTCATCCTAAAATTACATTTAATCCTAAAAAGAAATTGATAAAAACATTTATCATATAAATATTATATAAATTTTGATAATCAAAAAATTATTTATTTTTTATTGGTATCACCTTATCATTTTATTAATACATCTAATGATTAAAACTTATGTATTTCATTGCCGATCTCTCAATGCCAAAATTGTTGATTTTAGTGCTTCCTCGTTCTTATACAATATTATCAATAAATAAAACTTAAAGAAAGACGTTATCATACGTCTTTCTTTAAGTTTATGTATTTTAGTCATTGGATTATAATCGATGAATAACTATTTATCTATCCCAACATTCTCTTTATCAGGCTTATAAAACCCCTGTTTGGAAAGTATTTACAAGATACATGACGCGACTTTCACTCATTATAAGCGGATTAAATTCTACTGCCCATAGCGTTCGAATCGTCCCTGATTCGAATAACTTATTTTTTTTATTAAGGACTAGCTGACCCGCGCAACTTCGTCTGCGTCTCTCAATAGTAATAAATTTTCTCCGTTTTTGAAACATTCTTCATTGGTGCTCCGCTCCTATTGGTCTTAGCGTGATGATATATAGCCTATAGCCTTCCTCGATAAATGGGCTATCTAACACTGAAAGAATTTTTCAAATCGGACCAGTAGTTCCTGAGATTAGCGCGTTCAAACAAACAAACAAACAAACAAACAAACAAACTCTTCAGCTTTATAATATTAGTATAGATATATGTTGCTCCAGTGTGTAATTTCGTGTATACTGTTTTGACCTGATTAAGGGGCTCTATTTGAAGGTCGGTCGGTCCTACCGCGTTAGTTGCAAGCCACACTATTCGTATACTGCTGTCGTTCCCGACGATTTCTCTGACGTAAAAGCACCCGGATCTAAGACATCTGCGTTATGTGTTACAAAGTTGCATATGACCGACACTGTGCTACATACCAAACTGACTGTATCAGTTTTTGGAGCTAACACTGTCTCGTGGGACGCAAGTTATAAGAACAGTCGCCTAGCTTGAGTTTCTCTTACATGTTTCTAGAGGTACAGAATATCGAATCGTGTAGGACCTGTGTTCTACTTGCATGGTTACAGTTGACCTGTTGCAGTCCATTTCTCGACTATAACGTGTTTGTGTATCTTCATTGCCATGCTGCGACGGTCTCCTGACAGCCCAAATGTTCAGTGTAAGTAGACTGTAGTTATCTAGTTAGTCTAATTGGAAGGAAGGTCGTCTTTATACTGTTTTTAATATGAATAGGAGTAAGACGCTCAAAAGCTTATAGCCTACTGAACATTTCTTAGACAAGCGGAGAGCTTAAGTATGCAATTTGCCGTAGTAAAAGAATGATCGAACTCAAACTACACGGATAAGTAGCAAGCTCCATGCAGTAAATTATATTAACAATATTAGCAGTAGAACGATAAAACTATTTGTCGCTTAGTAAACCAAAGATAACACTTTATTTAAAATTCAACTTTTATGCTACCGTAGTCTTTAGATTCTTATTACACAAAGGTTTTTGCTCACTATTGGAAATCTTTTAATTTAATATTTTAAGAACAAAATGTCTAATTCAAATTACATCTGGGAAGAAATTACTGCGGAAAAAATTACGTTAAAACGCGTGTCCATACAATATACTATCCGTACTTGGGTGGGAGTCGAACCCACGACCTCCGGCTTAGCAGTCAGGGACCAACAGGCTCGAAGTACGATGTATATAACAATATATTAGTCATGACAATAAAATAGAGCGATGTAGATACACAAAGATAATGACGGAAGGAAACTGAATTATCAACGGAAATATGTCTCAACATTTTGAGCGATTAAATCAATGTAATTGAGCTTAAAATTTTATAATATCGTCAAATACATTAAAGATCCATTACTTTTATGAATTGAGCTGTTTTTTTTTTTTATCTCAGCCGTGGGAAGTCCGGAGCTAAACATTTCAATAATTCTAAATAATTTCACGGAAATAATTTCCATGAATAGTGAATAGCGTTCATCCAACGGCCAGGCCAGGGTCCATTTTATCAAGTCGTCGGGAAATGTTATATAGTGGAGCAGAGATTTTGGCTAAGCTTCCTTGGGTATTCAGTGTTGTTTACGGATTCACAATGACATTAAAAATGTGATTGTCACGACGACCGTTGTGTCTACTACTTTGGTTCTTCTATGAATGTCTTCACCATAACTATAAACTGTAAAAAAGCTTAATAAAAGTCTTAATATAATAATCCATCCATACTTCCATACTTTTATTATAATTTTGAAAGTGAGTTTGATTTTAATTAAAATAAAAAAAATCAATTTTAGGCTACATTATCATCGAGTAACATACTTTTTATCGCGATAACCGATAACTTTTTATTTATATAATTAGTTGTCATTAAACTGACGTTTATTGCTTTCGCTTTCATAATACTTAACCTATCATCACAAAAATATTACATACATTTTGTCAGAGATAGTAGGATCGTATACCGTCACTTTACAGAACTACTAGTAAGATTATTACCCATTTGATTTGTTGTATTAATAGACTAACCAATTCAATAGTATAAGCTGTTAATCACAAATCTTTTTATTTATTAAAAGAAATCATCAAAAATTATAAGTAGCGATATTTAAGTCGTTTTAAAAGGCCCCGAAAATATGCTTCAACCCTACTCTTTGGAGATGCAAATGAAGACCTTTTTTTAATGGGCAATTAAATTATAGTTAATTGCTGTATAGAAATAAAGTTTGCAGTAAATTTAAAAAAGATTATCTCATTGCAATCTTTATTTAGCGTGAGTACCTTTAATTAAAGGGTAATAAATTTACTCAATTAGTTTGATTTCTGAAAGAGTCTCGTTTGCTGTAAGTGCCTATAGGTTCTTCACGTTTCTACCAAAAATAGAGAATAAAACAGTACAGTTGCATAAATAATTCACACATCTAATGTTATCCTGATTAAGGACATATGTGTTTCTGACAGATACACATTAGAAAGGCATATACCAATGATATTAGAGGAGTTAGATTGACACATAATAACCGCAAGGATGTTTTTTTTTTAATAAAGCACAGTTAATAATGGCAGAAAAGTTTCTATGTGGTTCTGTATTAGTTGTATATATTTGAAACATAGTAGTAGTACCTCCGATGGCCTACAAATTGCTAAGTGAGTATTTTCTTTTGATGTATGACGATTGCATGGTGACGGATTAAGTATCACAATCCCTATTCATCCCGTTGGTGTCGTAAGAGCCGACTAAGGGAGCAAACTACTCAGGACAACAGCACTGCAAAGAGAATTAAAACTTGACACAAACCCAATACCAACCCGTCTGACCAGCGTGGTATAGTAGCCCAAAACCTCTTTTCTAAGAAGAGGCCTATGTGAAGCAGTGGACTATTAAAGGCTGCTGATGTGACGATGTTGTTATTAACCCTTTAAAACTGTACATTAACAGGTAGGTATTGATCGAGAGCAGCATTATTTGTAACGGTTAGGTTGTTACACAACCGACATTCTTCGGTGACGTTCCGCAACGATTGCCTTATACTACAATAATTAGATGCGCATCGAACACGATTCGAATAATCCGCCTATTGTTCCTTTAAAATAAAAATTTTGAGAAAATATAGTAGATATTATATTAGACACTCTAAATTCATACGTATTATAAGTGTTTGAAAACCTTAAGCGTTCATAGATAGTTTGTATTTAATGGAGTACCATTCTAAAAGTTATATTTAGTTCAAAGTAGTATTATTATCAAGTTTTTGGATCAAATAGATTTAGAATTATAAAATATCATCAGGTCTACAAGATTACAAGAACGGTATCTGGTACCGTAAACTTTTTATGTATAAATAATTATAGAAAATAAATTAAAGAAAGAAATGTGTTTTCATTTTTTCGTGAAGCCTACGAGAAGTGTTGGAAACAGTGAAGGAAAATAAATTGCTTTTTTACGTCACATAGATGAGTATCATTCCCTAAGGGGATTTCCTGTTACCTTTTTAGAAATAACTATATATATTGCTTGTTCAAGTCATGTCAACTTTTTTAATGTCTAGAATTTCTTTTAGAAGAACTTACTTTTAACTAAATTCTGTCCAAACCAACCCGTCTGGCCAACGGAGTACAGTAGGCCAAAACCTTCTTTACTATTTAATTTCTTTGGCCTACTTAAGGCTGATGATGATTGATGAAAATGGAATTTATTTGTCGTTTTAAAAGAATACACTTTGTATAAATATTAAAAAAACTAAAATCTCTATATCAAATTTTCTATTTCGATTAATTTTTAGTTATATTTATTTTTACGAGTAAATAGAAAATACATTGTCTTCTAATTAATAATACAACTTGAAATACAATACTTGAAAATACTAACCAGCACATAAGTCTGTTAGTAAGTTTAAACAAACGTTAGGCGGTTTTAATGGAAATCAGTAGAAATTTAGAAAAAAACAAGAATTACTTAAATCTTTAAGACGCGTATTGCGGTTAGTAACTAGGTATATAGGTAAATAGGCGGTAGTATCTATCAGTAATAAGGCTAGTATTAATAACGACGTTTGGTTGTATTCGATTCGATTCTAAGATACAAAAAAAACCCCTTGGTGTCTCTCACCGAGCGATCGGGAAAGCCGTATGTCGTAATAGAACTGACTTAAACCACAAGGCGTATCATACTATGCATAAAATTAGTGAACCTGACAATACGAGTACGAGTACGAGTATATCCTCTATAGTATCCAGATCTAAATAATTTCGAAATACTTTAATAAAAAATTAAAAAGAAAAAAAGCAAATCTACTATTCTTAATTTAAATTGTACAATACTTAGTACCGTAAATAACTAACAAAGCAAGAGTAAAGTTATTTTGTAATTGATCAATTAGCGCGCTAACCATATCCTAGAGTCGATAATAGTGCAGGGCACTGGCGTATGCGCCAATCGGCCACATTGGCCCAGATTCCTTTGACATTGTGCCAAATACGAGTACTAACATAACCATTCATTGTGAAATTTGTTTGTCATGCATGTCCCTTCGGGATTAATTGAGACTGAACGAGATAGAGTATAATAAATACGTCCTGACGTTTTTGTTTTGTTATTAAATGTGAAGTTGCAAGTTTGAAAGGTTCCAACGGTTTAAACCATTCCACACCATACTATGTTCTATCTACTTTACTATGTACTATCTATGTTTTCATTTTCTGTAGTGTATGTAGTACATGCTTATAAAAATAAAATAATCAAGATAAGAAACTACATAGTATTCAATTTAAGACACGATCGGGCTCCATATTTATTAATGAACTTGATCAACTAAACTTTGAGATTTAAGTTTAAAACGTAATGTTAATGCTGTAATCGCTTAACAATTTCAAATTCGAATGTACCAGAAATTAGTCGACGTCCACGACGTCCTGGTATGCTTTGAATAATCGCACACAGAACTAAATATTTTTACAGGGAAATGACGTAACGCCGTAATCCGCTTGTAGTAATGAGTATTCGTGTCACAGTAAGCCACGTGCACCTTCCATCTACCAGATAACTTCACTACTTTAATGCTTTGTAATAAAGTCTAAGATAGAGTGTCATTTAAAGTTATGAGTGTGTCGTTCTATTGCGATGCGTGTCCGAGTATCGGCATAATTTCACATTCACGGCAAAGCAATGTCAGTACGTGATCGTCCCAGTGCTGAAGGGCCGTGAGAAAGCCGCGTGCCAACGTGTCTTTTACCAAATACGTGAAATATGCACGCTTCCTCCTGTATAGTAATGTAGAGAAATCCGGTAATTAAATGTAATTAAAATATGTTCATACTTCGAAAAAATTGGCTTATTCTAAATGGGCCAGCAATGCAAATACACATGTACTCGTAATAATTATTATTATCATACTTATATTATAAACGAAAAAGTTTTGGGTAGAAGGTTGAACGAATTTTTTTACATAATCACGCCAGAACGGATAAACGTATCTGAATAAAATTTAACACAGATATAGATTAAAATCGGGAATAGCACTAATCTTTAATAAAATTGTCACAGACCTAACTCTCTCCTTGCACATATTTTGAGAAAAAATTTAGAGAGTACGCTATAATCAATAGTGAAGCCGAAACGGAAGTTCTTAATTTTATCTGCCTGTCTGTCTGCCTATATATTGTCCGTACATCACGTCGAAATTACTAAGTGGATTTTAATGAAACATGGATTGATGATTGCCTGGAGAAAATAGACTATCTAAATTACTAATTGTAGACGAAGTTGCGGGCGTTAGGTAGTGTGAATAATATACTTTTGTAATCAAAATTAGATCTAAATGCTATAATGTTCATCTAAATGTTATCTGAAAGTATAATTAATCATTGCATATGCAGGCAGTGCATATGCACTCGCAACATTAATGGTGTCACTCGTGCGTTGTTAGGCAAGAACTAATCTTCACTAACCGGGAAAATTTATTAATTACTAATGATGATAATAACATAATACATTGCAGTGCATATGGTTATGGGCTATAATATTAAACATCGCCTCTTAAACTAAGCAGTTCTAAGGGTTCTAGAACCCACATTTTGAAATACATATTATACATAAAAGGACCAAGACTTTAAAATGAGATGAAGGACTGAAGAAATGATCAACTCTTTGCACCGACCCCAAATAAAATAGAGAAAAAGGTAAGAATGTGAAGATGTTAATGATGACAGAAATACTAAGACTAAAGCAAATAACTATATTCGAGCAAACAAATATTTGCACTGATCGGGCACTCGCGACCTCCGAAGTGGCAGTCGCATTTACTGCTGCTACGTCACAAAAATTGTTGCTAAGCTTTTTATTGCTTTTATAACATTTCTTTGTTACAAGAGGCCCTAAGGGTCTAGTTACTTATATTTGGAGAAGTATAGGAATAACTATATATGTTAAATCACACGTTAAACGCAATAAACAATGGTAAAGTTAAAGTAGATTGCTTAAGTTAAAGCAGTCAAGTCCTTCCTAATTTATATTCGGGATACCCAAAGAACATATTTTTAAGTGCTGGATATCCTGGCAAATCCTGTCCTGACCTTCTTGGTAAATAATTATGTGGTATTCAATAGTTCATTTCGATTACGTTTTAAAATGTCATTCGCCGACAATGGCGACCCTGTAAAGTTTCTAAATTTTAATGTATTTCTAGGTGGCAGGTGGCTATGCGACTCCGACAGTACTGACACACATTTATAACCTATATTGCAGAGCAGGACGCTAAATTCAAATCCCGAAGACGTCTTATTTGTGATTATAATAACAGAACACACCGAAAGGTTCAACGGTTGTTTAATTACACACGTAATCTGATTGTCATTCCAGTCACAATGTATTTAATTGGTCCTCATTATGAACAATGAGGACATGATGTGAACAATAACTCATTCGCATTATATGCCCGTCTAATTCTGAAGAAAGGATCTATTCACAAAATGACAAAGCTTCGTATTCATACTCGAGTTTTTTCACAATCGTAATCATAGACAATCAACAGAGAATACCTTAAGGGCGCATTACGTACCTTTCGCGATTAATACGATCTTCGGTCATCTATTATTCACTACCTTGTCCATAGATTTTGAGAGTCTTATATGTTATCTAACAAATAGCGGACTGCTTGTAACTGTATTTGTACAAAATATATCTCAAATCGAATTGATTTACCAACTTGTTCTTAATGCCATATTTTGTTTCGTATTGGCGCACTGAGATGCTATAAGTTGCCAAGTAGGTAACATTTTCTGAATTCATTAACATTTTATGAATGTGTTTTGTTGTTGTGTTTTATGAACATTTTATGAAATCTTAGTCTATAATAGTGTTAAAAAGCAGGCAACTAAATTTGTCCCTTATACTGTTATGTAATAACTCAGCCTCTAAATAAAGGAAACGAGGAGGAAGGCCATGTAAATATTTATTCACTATTCATAATTTAGTTGAATGCCGTGTTGTTCTCGGCTGAGTAGAATTCACATCATCATCATCAATTCAACAGCCTCTCATAGTCCACTGCTGGATATAGGCCTCTCCTTAGAAAGGAGGTTTTGGCCTACCATGCCCCGCTGGCCAAACGGGTTGGTGTATCCAGACTGGTTCGAGTAGAATTAGGCCAACCCATCTCTTCCCGTGGGTGTCGTAGAAGAGGTCCTGTTTGTCGCACAGGATATATACAGTCCGTGTTGTACTGACCTTTCCGACCGCTGAATATTCTTCCGTACGTACCGATGGTACATCCCCTCCCTCGAATCCAACCCAATGTTTAATTTCCTATCCTATAAGTGACAACATCCCCAAGGAGGGTTGGCGACAGGCAGGCGGCTTGCCATAAAAGTGAATTATCCAAAACATTTCTGCAGTATGAGTAACGGTAGAGTAGAATGACAAAACAAATAAAGATGGGATAAGGGTTGGGATGATAATGATGATCATAATTTAGTTGCAAATTATTTCTTTTTACTAAATGATGTTATTTTTGAATGTTGCCGTTTCCATGCTGAAGTCGCCTTTGATAGACTGCCACCTGCACTAAATGTTTTAATACTAGATTAGATACCATTTCGATTTGATAATTTTGAGCCCTATATGGACATTTAATAATTACTGAATAATAGTTTTAAGTAACAGATATGGCTTAAATAAAGTTTTACAGTTTTAGCAATGACTTGCATTTTTTAAATGAGAATGGAATTACGATTTCTTTAGTCCCACGCTCGCGATAGTCTCCGTGCTGTCTTTTGGCAGCCTTCACTTTTTTACCCAATGTTGTCAAAAGACATGTCAACTGCGCACCTGTTACTTACTATAATTGTGCCGCATAACTTTACATAATATAACTAAATAAGATTATATTTACTTTTTTTAAATACTAGTGAGATGGTAGTACGTCTCTACTAATTTTGTTATGCCTACTATGTGTCAAAAAGATAAGTTACGATGAGTAACAATACATAATTTACCTTCTTAAAACCAATTACATTATTTATTTAGGATGTTTTTTGTAAAATCATATCATTAGATAAAAGTAGATTAAAATGGATAAAAGAATAGAAAAAATGAATGAATGTAAATTATTAACAAACTGTTTAAGATATCCAAGGGTTAACAAACTAAAGAAGTACGTGTACTTCGCATTGTTGTTGTATTGTTGTTAGTCAAATTTTAATTGTGAAAATTATGATCAACATACTTTTATAATATACTTTTCATATCTACAAGTGATTAAATTTTATAGTAGACTGTTAAAAAGTAAGAAGGTAAACAACAAAATTATATTATATATTATATTTGTAAGGAATGACAAATCATAAAATTGTTTATCGCAATAATTTAACTGGATATCTAGATATATTAATTTCTGCATTTGTACGTTATGAAATAAAAAGACGATAAATATGCAACATTATAATAATTAAATTTTATGGCAAATAATTAATATTTATATTTTAAAAAGTTAATGTGACTTTGAGTCGATGAACTGTGATATTGCCAATGAGAAATATATGCGGAACTCCTTGTTCGTTTCGAGATTATAATTGCATGTGCAAGTCAGAAACATTTTTTGATATATTTTTTACATTTCATAACGACCGTTACTATTGCAGAATATACAGAATATAATTTACCTTAGTGCAGAAAACTTCACGTTTAGGCAGATAATAAAATATAGATAAATAATGGGGTTTGCATAGAGATGGTTAAAAACAAAATAAGTAGCAGGTGGAAGCAGATAAAAAAAAGAGCATCAGGACTCATTTATAACATTAATTAATATACCTATTTATAAATATTATACAAACTTGTCATAAAATGACAATACACGCCGCACAATGGTACAATATTTAACACTATATATTTTGCATTTTTGGAACGAAGTTCCTTATCGCGAGTTACACGCTCTGAGCGGATGGGAGCGAGACCGAAAAATGTGTAACAAGACCTTTGTTCGACACTATAGCAAACGTCTACTAAAAACCGAATGGAACTTCGTTCCAACCGGGCGGTTTATAGACCCCTCACGCCGTTTTTCAATAGCAAACATAGTATAATAGTAACAAAACCGAGGCGCTTTAAAAATCTATACTAATATTATAAAAAGGTAAAGTTTGTGAGTTTGTATATGTATAAATATAGTACGTAAATATTTGTAGTAATACACATGCTGTTAACATTTTAAGCGTCTACCACTATTCAAAAGGAGCATCCATTACTAGGAGCGAGTTATTGTAAGTAAGTAATTTCTAAGTGGCCATAGAAATACACACTCTTCTATTCATTCAACCTAATATTTTGTATGAGAAATAACACGGATGCTAAAGAAATCACATTTATTATAAGCGTCAGTAATACAGTTCTGATAATATCCTTCAGGTAAGGAACGCTAAAAATAATACCCAAAATAAAATTATACATCTGTTTTCACCGACAATTTTCTTCAAACACAGTAATTGCAAACCGCGTCACGCTGTACTAAGATGAATGGAGTATTCATCTCTCCACAGTGATAGTACAACGGGACTGTCGAATTCGATTCATGAGCCGACCGCCTTTCTTACGGTATTTGGTTCACGATACCCCACAAGTTAAGCTTTCCTATTTACCTCTGCAGGAAACCAGCAACTTTACACTTAAGGAAACAATAGTGCATATTTTTGTATAAGAGACGTGCTGTATCTGATCCATAGAGTAATGTATTATCATTAAACAACATGTTTCTCGGTTGGTGATAATCACCCTGGACAATACTGAAATTTTATAATGGCAACCCTCAAAAGAAGTGATGGATTAAGAATACGGAGTGTCACAAGTGTTATGTCTATAATTAAACTTTTATATAGTCTTCATTTATTCTACTGCAATTCTTTTTAATTTTTAATTTATGTCAATTTTTTACAAACGTATCTTCTAGACTTCAGAGTCTTAGCAACGGCATGATTTAAATTGAGATCGTCTTCAAGCAGAAAGGGTTTATGTCCCATTTCCATACATTATTCAAACAGTTTAGTATAGTATACAGCAGCGAATACTAATTACATTTATGGTTATACTGTAAAGTTTAGATCCCATAATTCTTATGCATTTTGCTTTACATTTAAATTTTATACTCTTAAAAGTCTTTGGACGTGAACGTGGCCTATGTGTTAATCCAGGGTGTCGGCTACCTCCTCAAGAAGTTTTATCAAAATCGGTCCAGTCGTTTGAGCGTGAATATGTAACAAACATACACTAACAATCTTTCACCTTTATAATATTAGTGTGATAGCAGTAAGATAATAATAATGAGGTTAAGAAATGCAGGCTTTGTAACTTTGTATGCCATGCAACTTTACTACTTTCAAAGACCGCAAATATTAATATTGTCACGCAAAATGTAATCAATTACTCTTTGAATACGGCAACACTTTTTCAGAAATCAGAAACAAACCGACTTGGTCAGAACCAGTCACTTATATGTAATCACGATAGTAATGCGTATTAAGACTATTAACTACCGTTAACCTACATCGTGATCGATTACAATCAACAGCTTAATCGATTATTTATATAACAATCAATCGTAACTCGGACGTCTTTGATTGATCATGATTTATTCCGTTAAATTCTCAAATATGAAAGTTTAGAAAATAACCTTCGTTTGCCTCGACTTTAACTAAATCAATTGAACTGTTTTATCGATTCCGGGAGGCACGATCTTATTGTAATTATATTAAGATCCGTGAAAATGTCCCGTAGCAGCCACTGCGAAATATTAGTACTTCTGTATCATTCAAACGTATTCTGATAGTTAAATAAAATAGACCCGAAGAAGACTGCAAGGAGTTTTGACTGCAGTGGTTTAAGCGGTCACCTCGCTGCTTTCCACTGCGCTGAGTATTGTGGGTTCGATCCCCACATGGGACAACACTTTGTGTGATTCACAAATTGTTGTTCTGATTTGGGTGTTCTTGTGTCCGTTAAATGTATGTTTGTAAAGTCCCCCGCGACACAGTATATTATCCTAGTGCGGGAGTTGTCTTTTAAAAGATACAAAAGACCCTAAAGATATATCTAGCAGCCACACAAAACTTCGTTGGTAAATTTTGTAATTACAAAATAGAACGAATCGATGGAATGTTAAATGCACGAATGAATAGTTCTGATTGTATGAAATCTAGTTTTGTTTCTCCAACTTTCTTTTAAATTAAATGGCATTTTATTTTTTTAATTCAGAACATCAAGAAGCTTTGTCGATAAGTTTTTATTCAGTCGAAAATAAACTTAGTACTATCTCAATCGAGTCGTGATAACGTTCACAGTCAACTATCGATTCGATATAGGTAACGGTATCAAATAACTGGCGGTCCATTGTCACTTGTAACACAAAGTTTACCATTTAAGATACGAAACGTTTTTTGAATACAATAGTTTGTAGTTTTGGCATATTACATTTGTAGATGATTCATGCGAAACTGACAATTTGAATGGAGTACTCGTACTTATGTAAGTATTAAAGTAAGTTGGACTTAATGAACACTCATTTTATAATTAAAAAATAGATCTTTTGGATAAACAGACATTCTTAACTGTGCCTCAAAAACAGAAATATACAATTAATGGCATTTTTTCTAGTAAATAATGCATTCTAAAAATAGTACGCCCCTATTGATAACTAGAAAAGGTAGTAAGACCAAAGAGTACCTAGCGAAAACAGGAAATGTCTGAAACCATTCAAATGATCACACTTTTGAGTTGGTCCTAAAGTGTGATCAAACAGTTAGTTGTTTGATCATTTGAGAAAGTCGCATCAAATCAACAATAAATAATTTCTAAAATTTGAAAAAGGAAATCTTTATTAGTGCTATCACTATAAATAAATTTGAATTGAAGAAATAACTGTTTAAATCTAGCGCGTGGATATCTTACATCTGTTTACACGAGCTTAGCAACGACATCACGATAAGAATTCGAGATTAGTCATTATAGAGTGAAGAATTTGCAGCGAAAACAAGCCGTGAATATAATAAAAAGTAAGTATATTCACGCACAAAAGTTGCAAAAAAGAAGTATATACCAAACACACAAAATATAATTTAATTTACTACTATCTGTTCAGCTAATTATCATCAGACAAATTACACGTTACTATTTTTTTATTCTGAATAAATTACGTGCAGAAACGCCAATTTGACAAGTACACTATCGTACACACATAACATTTAGCAACTCATATTAACCACTAAACGATTTCAGTCCACATACGGACATTTGAGTCGGATGATAATGCTATTGATATTGGATAACGTACAGTTGAGACATCTTACACACAGTCGTCTGATACCAAACAACTAGAGAAAGGCTGTACTTATAGCAATTAAACTGCTCATAAAAATACTAAATATATACATATTAAAACTGAATTACACCCAAAAACAAGAACAAACGATAATGTTTATCACATAATTACGTGTCTTGTTTGGAAACAAAACTCCGATCTCGGGCTCAAAAGGCAGGATCACTAACTTGGCATACAAATTAATGATTATTTTTTAAGGGCATTTCCGACAACCGCCAAAACGCGTTTCGTGTCCTCCTATCGACACAACATCGAACCGTAACAAGACCGACTGAGTCAATTAGCTTAGTTCCATCATCACAACGAATCTAAAAACAAACGTCTTTAAATAACAAAGAATGGTGCGTTTGTGACTTATGTTCGTGATTGTACCAAATTCTTACTGCAATGACTGTAGTACTCCGTGGTCCGTTGACTCATAACTTACCTGCAAAAGGAAAAAAGTATTTATAATGCATGTTTATAAACATATTTACTCGAGTATCTTGTAAACAGATTGTATATTGAATGCTCAAGTCATTCAGGAGTGAATCGAATTCGACTAATTTATTTGTTCATTCAAGGCGGTTTTGAATTGAATAGCAATTGTTTGGCATGTTATATAAATTTCAAGAAAAAATACTTTATAAAACATACCGTTGTAATCATTTAAATATGATTGTTAAACGTCTGATGGTAAAAATTACCAGTGGTTTTATACATTTGTATGTTTCCCTGTCCGTGTGGTGACGGATTTAGAATATAGAGTGTCACCACTCTTATTCCTCATTATTTTTGGTTTAAGTATTACCGACCCATCTTCAAGCAGTTAGAAATTAATCAAAAATCTTATAACTATTGTATGGACTGGCTATGATATATTCCAAATCAAGTATCAGAATAACAAAGCAGTGGTTACAAGACTTTATTATGTTCATCATCATCAAGTCACAGTCCACTGCTGGACATAGGCCTTTTCTTAGAAAAGAGGTTTCGGCATACTATACCATTTTACAGGTATACGGGTTGGAATAGGCAAGTTTTCCTTCTCTTTGCAGTGCTGTTGCCCTGCGTAGTAGATTCCCTTAGCCGACTCTTACGACACCCACCGTATGATTAAGGAGGGTAACATTCCGCATTCTTAATCCGTAACCACACGCATACTCACCTATTATATTAATATTCATTATTGTGATTGTACATATTTCATCTGCTTATCGCACAGGAGTTGAACAGACAAGTATAAAAAAAAATAGGGCACTACAAGCTACGTCGTTGACTCGTGTCTATCTTATCTATGTTTACTTGTGTTATTTGCCTTAATGCAATTCAAGTGTTAACGAATGATTTCTCAATACCATGTACTATTTTGATGTATGTCAATTATCAAAAGAACTCGGCAAATCTAAACATGATAAACTGAAAAGTTTTTTTTGTGTATATTAAAAGTCGGCTTTTGAAAAACGTTGGCAATTGAACATCACGCTAAGGCTTTTAAGAGTAAGCAGAAGGCTGTTATAGGTTCTTACGCTCAAATTAATCCGTAAATTTTGCAATCCAGTCGAAATTAATCCGTACCATATATTTTATGAGTATTTCACTTGAGTAACTCCTGCATTTAGCTGTATAATAACCACTTTAAGATCACTTGCACCCATATAGTACATATAAGAGACCTTTGCGGGACAACTTTCACCATGGTACAGTTGTGTTAACCTATTGTAGAAGGACAATAGCGGTTTTCCGCTTTCACACGCCCGCGCCCTATGGCGGGCATCCATTCATCTATAATGATCAATGAATAATATTCTGTTGACATTAATTGATGGGTAGTTAACTTGTGTAACAACCCTGTAATTATAGTAACAGAGTGTAGTATGGTTTTCTGAAAGCCCCATCATCGCTCGCTGTTCTGCTTTGGCACGTGACTTTTTTAGCCCGTCGACTTTTTTAACACGTCTCGTATATATTAAATGTAAAATCGGAATGTATTGTACATTCCGATTTTAGGTTTGGGTCACAATTTTATAAAATTTTAATTGAAGAGGAGTGAAATTTACAATATGCGAGTATAAGTATATCTTTAGCACTATTTCCGAATTAAGGGCGAAAAATAGATCTGCCAAAAACTTGTTAATGAATGAAATTCAATAAAACGAAAGAGGGCTTGCATTTGATTAACATTCGATCGATCAACAATTTAGTATCTATTCCCTTATTACTTTGTACACCTAAACGTATCTTAAAAGCATTTACCCATACGACAATTAGTATGAATAATATAATCATTTAATGAAATAACATGATCATCATATATAATAACATGTAATACCTTACCTTTTAATATTTAGTTATATAACTAATAAAAGTATAAGTAATTGTGCGTGAACATTATACTGCAATTCGCAATACGGATCTCATTTCACATTTCCTTAAGATTTTACATAAGTAGTGGATTAAATTAAATTTAATATACGTACGTAGAAATATACGTTTCAAGTTACAGATTTATTTATTGGTATTTTCGATTCCAAATTCCGACATCATAGATTAAAAAAAACGGCTGACAGCATCGTTTGGTGTGTGGTGGTGGTGTTGATGTACTTGCATCTTTTAGATATCTGACATGTATATCAGAGTTTGTCTGGTCTAAGCAACTATGCCACATATTAGGTTGTATATCTGCTTTATATTGAATAGAAAAGTTACATAAATTGGTATAAGTTGATCCTTCATACAAACATGTTAGATTTGTGAGACTTGCTTTTGCTCGCGAACCGCTGCAGCTTCACATGGTTGTCATTTTAAAAGAATAGTTCTCTACTACATCATTTGTAAGTAGGTATGTCTTAAGATTCATTAAAACAGCCGTCTTTATTGAAAGAGAAAAAACTCAGAGATAAGAACTTCTGCATATTCCAATTTTTTCTATCTTTCTACGTGAGCCACGTTTTATTCTTCGGCGGCTTGGTAATAAAATATAGCTTTTTTCTGTTTACCTAAAAACTTAATTAAGTTTAGTGATATACATAAATTTCGTTGGAAACCGCATCAAAATTCGTTGCGCGGTATACAAGGAGTCAGTGAATATACATGTAGACAAACGCGCAGACGGACTTTATTATATTATTGTATATATAACTATTTATAAAAAATAAATGTTGGTATACCAATGTGTCTGTCTAAGTAAAATTGTTTCTGCGTTTAAATATTTCTCTTATGAGTCACATCTTATTCTCTTATCACGGCACCCCATACAAAATCGACGTATTTCTTGGGCTGTAAAAGTAGTAGTACCAGTATTTACGAAATCAAATACCTCTAGAAAAGTTATTAAGTACTAAGAGGTTGTTTGACAAGTTTTAAAGATCAACTGTCTTAAACTTTATGGTTTAAGAAAATTGCGTGTGTATTACATTAACAATAATATCGACCTGCTGCAAGTATGACAGTAGTTAGCTAAACAACATTCTAGCCCATTTGGACCTATAGCTGACAACTTCTTGATCGAAAGCCCGATTTCCTAGCCAAAACGCCATACTACTTCTCGCAAAGCTAGCTTATTTCCTATTATCTATTATATATCCTATCTATACTTTTCGTAGACATTATGATACTGTTATCGTTATATAATATATATTAAAATAATATAATAAAGCTAAAGGTTGTTTGTTTGTTTTAACCCCATAATCTCTGAAATTGTTCATGACATTTTTTTTTTGTATTGGTTAATAAATACTCTAGTATTTATTGACGAATAATATAAAATAAAATATTACGCTAGAACCCTTAGGAGGGCAGATTGACCACAAATTCAGGATATACTGCATGTTTGGTCAAGTTTTTTTTCAGGATCAGGCACAAGTTACCTTTAAAGCAACTGTAAAACAGGAAATAAACCAATAACTCGTAAGTATGTGGGTATACGTATATTAACGCGATCACGTAACGTACCTAGGTATAACATGCTAAGCACTGAAAGAATTGACCGATGTCTCGTCCAGGTTGTCTAGCTCAGTATTTATTAATCCACCTTCACATTTTAGATGTTTATGATATTTTCGTATTGTCTTGTATTGCCATATATTAGTGCTATCCAACTACGCATACAAGCCTGGTGGAAGGTTTTTATCATTGAATTCCGCGCTACAGATAATTTATGATCGATAGATAAGATAACGTTTATAATGTACAATTTAAATAATTTCAAATTAAGTATATTACTGGCAATACAGAAACAAAATGATGTCCCTTTTCCATGAAAGATTGACATTGACCTGTGTTTGTTTAGAAGTATGTCAGAAAGGGTTTTCATTCTCACTGACTTGAATTACTTTAATAGTATTCTTTGCTCTGAAAATCTATGTACACTTATTATGAAAACAATGTTTTTCGACAGTAGTAAAGTTCAAGGTAAACAACTGAAAAGTAAAACCCAACAAAAGTCTTGCCTTTATTGCAAAACACATTTTTTCGCAACAAACAAAAGGAGGCAGTTTAAGAATAATCAGAACAAAATATATTTTTAAGGAATACTTTTACAAATTTCTCTTATACTGATTCTACATACACAGTGACAGTTTTTTACTATATTGTCTTTATTGGAACAATTAAGACTTCTGAATATGTTTAATTGTTCTGAATATGTACCAAATTTTGTAATCGTTCGTACAAAATGATATTGACTATTGAACCAGAGGCCACGGATTCGATTCCCATCGAGGACAAACATTTGTGTAATTTATCTATCATAATGTATGAATTAATAATTAAAAAGAAATACAGCTACATTTAGTTCCGCCTGGTTTGACATGTGTCACAATATTGTTTATTATTATAAATTCTTATTCTAGGGTTACCAATTACTTTTTTAAATCTGACGTTTTCAACTGATATATAGTTGGAATCCTAGTTAAATGTCAAATTATTTAGTGGCAACTCTTTGTGAAATAAAGCCTAATAATAGTTGATTCATTTTATAGATTCCGCAAATAATAATTGTTTATTCAATAATTTCGTTGTTATTATAACCCACTTTGTTTTGCTAATTCATTAAATAAGTGCACATCTGACAACATCCATAGCTAAGTAGAAATCGATGTTATTTAACGAAGAAATTTATATCAGCAATTTATTTGTTTATTCGATTGCAAATTACCTGACTACCAAGATTACAAACTGATGACTAATGAGTTTGGTCAGTTATTATGGCAATTAATTGTTATTTTTGGAGTTTCCTCCTTAAAAATCGAATTTCATATTAGGCGCCCGGTATGAAAAAAAATTGACGAGTAAAATTTAGTGACCGAATGACCGCGTTAAGTTTTTTAGTTCCAAATGTAATTTATAGATGGCGATTCAACTATTTAATTTTACGTGGTTGAAATATTTTTTGTGAGTTTGTTATTAGTTCTATGATAGCAATTTGTTTCAGTTAAGTGAGTAGTCCACTACAAAATTAAAATTGTTTTAAAACGGAATAAACCCCAAAATAAATGGCAATTAATACGTGACTTCTAAATATTTTACTAACATTTACATGGATGGCGCTGATTACTAAACTTGTACGTCGGAGCTGACACACACACTTTTTTTTATATTAAAATATCTTACGAGATCAGTGTCGCAAAGATGTAGTTCATTCCGTTTACAGTGTTATATTTATAAGTCATTATATTTATTTAAAAGAATATGTGTACATAATAATTAAGAATTAATAACATTAGAATTAATGAAGATTTTTTCGAAAATTATCATTTTATTTTCATTTTATTTTCGAAAGTTATAATTATTGTTAATATTAAGTCTTAATTCATATTTTACATACTTCTAGGATCTATATATTTAGTCATACAGGTTATAAACGAAGAATAATACAAGGCAGTCAGCTACAGCAGCCAGGTTACACTTTGTCAGAAACGGGAAAAATATTGCGCAAAAGTACCTACTCCCGCTTCCGACCATTTTGGTCAAGAATTCTCAAGTCCTAAACGATAAAACAGATTGTAAAAAATAATTAGAAATAATTCCAAATTGTTTGTCTATTTACCATATGTAAATGTTACTTACTTCAAAATAATGCTGATGTTGAAACTGGTTTCATGTCCACTCATTCTCAAGGGTTGTCAAGCAAGTTACTCACGCATTTCAATTCTCATGTTCTAGTACAGAAATAGTTGGCTGGTTTTTAACATTACGCAGTTACGCTTTATTTGAATCATGAAACTTATTCTTGTTTTAAATTTTCATTTGGTGTAATTACAACAGGGTAGCTGATAATAATAATTATATTCATTTCCTGTAACAATGTAACTGAAAACAAGTAGTCGTTTAAGACTGTTATCTTGCTGTGCCATGTATATCTTGCTAAACTTATAACGCAACTTTAAAATATGAAGCTCTATTTGCTGACGCCCGGATGGCGTAGCAATTTGTGTAACGGACTGTTATTCAAACGTCGCGACGGCTTCGATTCCTGCTTAAGTCAAACATTTGTGTGCATAAACATTTAATGTTTGATTTGATTTGAATGTTTCTATACAAGGTGTAAGGGACATCCAGTACCGAATACTGAAATAGTGTGTTCAGACCACGATTCTGAGTCGAAAATCATTAGAATTTTCTGCCGGAAAATTAATCTTTTTTTTCCATTTTTCTGGTTAAAAATGATGAAAATGATATCACAATGAATAGACAGAATATTTTACCGAAAAGATTTTAATAAATACCCAAAACAGCAATGTAATTAATCAAGCAGCCGAAGCGCACGGGACCTCCACTCCGGCCGATCCTCTTAAATTCGTGATTGAAAAATTTGTGACGCAGCCCTATAGACTATAAGGATGATACCCATTTTGGATTTCGCATACAAGTGTCAACAAACTTACAGCAGTCAAGGACGTTTAAGCGTTAAATTTATGTTAAAACCTGTTCTTAAATGTATAAGTGAACCATATACCACGTGAGAATAGCGTTGAGTACCGAGTAGGTAAGACGCGTGACAGTCACATACCATAAAAGAACCATATATGAAAGAACCGTCAATTTATTGACGAGTTTATTATATCTTAAATAATTGTAAACGCCTAACGTTTGTTTTCATAAAACTATGTTTAGTTTTATTTTATTTTTTGAGGTCTGTACCACACATTAAACTGTCTGTAACTGTCATTTTAATGTTTTCATTTTTACTCTCTTACGGTGCGATTATTATTGATTTTTTTAAGATTTGATTTAAGATTATTTATTATTGACATTACATTAATTCAAGTCCCTTATAGGTTACTAGTTTTAGGTACTATTATCAGCTTTACAAAAAATATATGTATAATAAACGTCCTTTTTTAACAAATCAGGAAAACTGCAATGATTGCACTAATTTCTATTTCTTTTTACTGCAATTCTATTTCTGACTTCCTAAACATTTCACAATCAAAGCCCTAAAGTCTAAGTCTATAGTCTGTAGATATCATCTTTTTTATTTTTAGAATTGTACGTGTTGTGTTCTTTTATTATATACGCATACCACACATAAAGTCTTGTGTAAGACGATGTTTGATTACTTGAGCAGAATAAATGATATGGCAGGCAGTCAATCTCTCATAATACAACAGGCTGGTCCAACAATGCGCGTGCACTTTAGTAAATTACTTACTTTACTGCGTCATTTGTTATTATGACCTTAAAAGTAATTTACTTATTAGACTAGAAAATAATGCAGAATGATTGAAAGGCCTGAATAACCTGTACGTAATGATACTTTTATAAGTAAGAATTAAAAATTATTGCCATTGCTAAATAATGTAATTTGAAAAACAAAAATATTCTTTATTCAAAATTTCAAATCACCCTAGATTTGTACATTCGAAACAGATTCTAAATTTTTTTAAATTTATCTATAGATAATAAATTGCTAAAAGCTTTCTCGAATAAATATATTGAATTTATGGTACTATTATTTTAAATATTAAAATAAAGGTCATAGTTAGTTTTAAACATTTTTTTATCAACAACCATGCCGTTCTTGTAAAGATGACTCACACAGATAGAAACGTTGAGGTGACATCATTTACATTCATTGACCAATCAATTTATCTCTCATACAAAAAAATTTACTTGTACAACAAAAATGAAGAGTATGAATCAGCTCGAGTTCTGCACCACTACCAAGAGAAAGGCAGTGTTGGAAATCACATACACTAACGCTTGTATGCCAGAAGAGGTAAGTAGAGGCTTAATTAAACTCTCAAATATTGTCAAGTATTAGGGGTAAACCTATTGCCATTAGCCGGTCACATTAAATTTAAAAAAAAGAGACAGTGAAAGGTAGCAGGGTAAATAAAGGCAATGGAAGAAAGCAAGAAGAAGAAGCTTATGCGTTGAGGACCGTAAGCCATTGCTTACGGTCGAGTAACCCTACTCGTTTACCTGTAACTGTTTCTGACTGTTTGAGCCCTTTAATATAATAAGTGCTGGGGAATAAACATCTTGAATAAAAATGGTCGTTACTTTATTTTATCGATTTCTGACCTAATCAGCTAATGGGGTGGGGAGCGAATACTTCGGTCACATTAACAGGAACCGCAAAAATATATTTGTTCAGTATAATAAGTAGAAAAAGTCAATATTTTTATACTGACGTCTTAAAATAAATAGGAATTTATCCGTTGACTTTTAGCACTATGTTAATTCGTTATTTTGCAATATTATTTATTATTAAAATATTGTATATATTTATTTACTATTTTAGGTATGTCTTTAGCAAAAGAAGGAAGTTCATAAAAATTATTAAACCGGATAGCGCAAAAACAAAGCTACAAAAACTGTTATTTATTTCGAAACAATAGAGAAAACGCTTAGACTGCAACTGGTTATCAGAAATCATCTCGCTATTGCAAGAGCTAATAATGCGAACAAAACAATCGATTTAATTTTGAACTGATCAATAGGCATACATCGAGATATCGGTTCGATAAATTCGTAATTATAAGACAATAAATAGGTCAAATCTGTTGCATCACTTGAAAGGGCCTGTCGTAACAATGGACTCTTAAGGTCGATTAAACTTTAGCATGGAACTTTGTAACCTGTTTAGCACGAAAATGCACGCGCCCTTGCGCATTCCATATTTATGACTGAATGTCGAAAATCTGACAGTTTGGTGCTAATTAAATGATTTGAATCAATTAAAACACTTATACGGCTACATGAATATTAATGAACTAGTCATATATAAAGTTGTCGATAATTGTATGTAACGACTCTATTACGATTAGTGGTCACAAGGTTTAAATTAATTTGCTTTTATATATTTAATTAATTCAAATGACATTTTCAATGTTTTTAAATTTAGAAGATTCTGTGTAAACAGGGCATATGGTTCCTACCAAATGACAAATAATACTAAAACGGTCCGGACACCATCACAACAAAGTACTTGTAGCAGGAAAATCTTCTTTATCCGCAACTGGTTATGATAGAAGAACAATGTGAATCACTCTCTAATTATTATACAACATTTGTCACACCTATAGTTATCAGATATACATAACTAACATATACAGACCTTGATCCGCGCAATCGGAGATTGGTAATTACTCAAGAGTAGAAACCTTTAAGTGGTAACTACGCGACATTCGGTAATCGACGGGAATCGAGACTGCTGCCGATCTCTTTCGCCTTGCGGAAAACAAGAAAGAGTACGCAGAGCTGACTGCATATCTTCGCTGATCGGAGAGGCATTTAAAGAAGAAGCAACTTATAGTGAATAAATCATCATCGTGTCCAAAATAACACTCACAGAATTAACTTTATTGAACGTATTTTAAGTTATTTGTTTTATCTGCCAGATGCGGTACATTCAATTGTAAATACACTAGAAGGTTACTCATATTGTCAGTCAAACTATACTTTACAAATAATTGGCAAACGATATTTTGGTGAGGCTCCAAGTGATGTATAAACACATTTGTATGCGTTAACCAAGATGGAACTTTTGCTGTGCTGTTTGTCGGTAAAAGGGGCAATGCCTATTTATTAATATTTTATTAATATAATAATCTGTTGAAAAAAAGAACTTGGATTAAAGGAAGCCATGTGTAAGATGTGTAAAATATATATATGTATATATTTGACTTACATTTTAAAAGTAGGGGCTAGCTCGACCCAAGTAATACTACGGCCTCCACAGAAAATTCGAGTTCAGCAGTTCTTTCGTTGCTTTTCTTCGAGTGTGTAATGTTGCCAGAGGACCACACCCCTTTCCAATTTAGGAAGAGAGGCACTCCAAGGTCAACAATGCACTTGTGTCTCAGTAGCCATGGGCGAAGGTTGTCACTTACCATCAGGTAACTCGTTTTCTCATTTGCCCTCTATAATATAAAAAGATAAAAATATGCGAAGCCACACCTTTAATTAAATTATTTCAACATTCTAACATAATATGTCGCCATATGGTCGGTAAAGTGCCCCGAAGTTATCAGTTCAAGTACCAACTATTTCCTTATTATTCAAAATCGCAATAACTACATTTAATATTTCAATTTATGTAATAAATTATTTCCTACTGGCTAATTGTCAATGCATGGTTTACAAACATGAAACTTTGCTTTGGATTTCCATTCATAATCATAAAATATTTGAAGATACATCAGTATCCGCTGTAAGATATTGGCCGCCGCTTCCGTACAACATTGAGTAAAAATCTTAGTACATGGTTAGGCTTCATCAAATGTTGGTATCAATATCCTGTTGGCAGTTAAAGTATTTCGCCGTTTACTAGTCACACTCTATCCCTAATTTTCTCCCAAAAGAAATTACTTATCATCACTACATTATAAGCTAGTTTTGCTGTCAGACCAGTGAGCACAGAGCCTTAATGAACAAAATAACGGTCGCCGCACTAAAAACATGTCATTGTCTAACTGTGAGTAGTTTTAATCGGCCAGTCATTGTGTGTCGATGAAAACAATGTATTGTATGGATGTAAGTCGAAGAAAATGGCTTATATTCGTGGGGCACAAAGGTACACGTTTTATTTTGGGAAAAGGTAAAAGTTAATTTGCGGGTAGTTGATAATTTTTCGTATAAGGTTACGCCGTGTGGTATACTTACATACATACGCAAAATTGCAAAACATACTGTTACAGTTTTTTTTTACATTTTCATAGTTTAATTTTATAAGTTATTCCATTCTTATGATTAATTAAATAATAATGTTTTATTGCTATGTTCTGTTGGGCAAGTTTCAGTAAAGAAATTGTTATCCAGTATGCAATAATCATTTTAGCTTCCTTAAATGAGCGTATTAAATATATATTCACATCCTTATGATATTACAATGAGACAACTCGGGAACTATTTCAGGCGCGTGAATATATAAATGAAACAATGCATGCAATCGATAAAACATAATAGATGACACTCAAATTATCAGGTCGCACCTCTGCCGTTTTTTTTTAATAATACGTTATATAATGAAACACATATAATTAATCAATTGAACAATATACCATATTTAATCTAAAAGAGTTTGCACAGCCGAGTCTCTAGATGTTATCGACACAACCGTAAATAATTCCATTGTATAATGTCTTATGATACGAGTATAATACTGTTTAATTATCGGAGACCAAACGAATGCGATTCGCTCGACTCTCGATCACGTCGTGATCATGTGATTTAAACTTTCTAAATCATATCTTAACTCTAGCCGTAATACGCGACTTCATTCGCATATTCTATTTATTTCTAAATATTTTTTTATAAATGTATACATTTAGCGATACACAACGTGTGATGACGGATTAAGAATACGTAGTGACACCCCGACTAGGGGAGCGAACTATGCAAGACAACAGAATTGCAAAGAGAAGTAAAACTTGAAACAAACCCTATACCAACCCGTCTGACCAATGTGGCATAGCAGACCAAAACCTTCTTCTTAGGAAGAGGCCTGTGTCTAGTATTGGATTAGTCTAGCAGGAAAAGATAACATTGATATCAAATTCCAACTATCTGTTCTTAAAACATGTGTAGTGCAGCTGAAATGTACCATCCTGAGAAATACATTGTTTACGTGACCACCAGTTGTAAGGTTACAAAAACAAATTATTGAAACACACAACTACGCTACAGTTGACTTTGTAACGTTAAGATTATACTATACCTATATGACATAATAAAATAATAATAAAGATATCTAATCGGACGAAACCGACCCATATAGATTCGTTCTAAAGCACGTGTAAAACATAAATTATCACGTATGGGCACATGTACCACTAAATAAACTGCTAGACTACATAGAACTAGAACACAAATGACTTTATTTCACTTTTTGATTAGGTATAAGGAATTAACTGCTGGTCGCGGCATCGCTACAACAGAAACCAGAAAGGCACTTTAAGAATTTTTTCGCTCATAACCCAGGATAGTCATGAGTGACCGCTATTCGAATTGCATTGTATGTGGAAAGTGAAAAAAACAGGCAGTATTGAACGCGTTAATTTTCGAACATCGAATCGACCATTCACGTGACCATTTCATGGGTGTCTGTCTAAAGTATACCGCACCATAAATTATGTCTAGATTGGAAAAGTGTGAAGCAACAAATTCGTGTAGAAAATTGCAATGTTATTATGGACGAAAACAGCATAAATGAATGAACGCATGCGATGTACGGATGTTGTGGGACGCTCGAGTGAACACGTGATATCAGATGGAGTTGATAAGATAGCAGCGGTGGGAAAATATATTAATTGTGAGAGTGACGCAGGTATCGAATGAACGGTATCTCGTTGGGAAGCGTTACGTGAATGAAGATGTACCACCGGCTTGAGAATGGGAACTGTTGGTCTTCTCATTGGCGGAGCGTCTGTGTCTTTTGTATTACAATTGTGTGACGAACCGAGTTAATTTTTTTGGTGTTTTAGATTTTGATTTTTTACATTTACATTCGTAACTAGTTTTAATTTATTAGTCGGACAATTTGTCTTTAAGGCTCTTAGTAACAGCACGGAGGATAGAATATCATAATTGGAATTAATGCATTACATTACATTACAGCTAGTATTATCGAAGTTACTAATTGTATTACCTGACGAACAGCAAACTTTACAGACTTCCATAGTTTTTTTTTTCAAATCCTAATTACAGTGACTCGTGCTTGTCTAAAATATGTAGTTTAATAAGTGTCAAAGATATTAAATATCAAACACAAACTGAAGAAATTAGTCATGCCACGGCCAAAGATCAGATTAAAAAAATACAATACTTCATAATCAGAATTAGCTTTTAAAAGTTCGAAAGACAACGACTAATAATTATTATTGTCAACTCAATCGTTGTTCTTATCGATTGGTCCGCTTATGCTAAAACAAAACTAATTAGATTACAAGGAGCCGAGTCGATAATTGCATTGTTTACACAGAAATCTTTCTGATTAGATCTGAGAGATAGTGACGTCTCGATTCAGCCCCGGTCTTTTCTAACAAGAAAGAATAAATAACTTTTATCCATTCACATCAAATTAAATTAGATTACCTAGTGATGAAAAATGAATGAATGAAATAAGATGAAAGAAAATA